>BLSH010164298.1:376026-431619 GCA_018402905.1 Glandirana rugosa | reverse complement strand
TGGGGGGGGGGGGGGGGGGGGGGGGCAGCATTTTACTCTTGGACCCAGGCAGCACAATGTCTTGGGCCGGCCCTGCATACAGTATACTATATACAGTAATTGGGACGTTCAATACACCAGCCTGGGTATATTCAGTATTTATAATTACCAAATAAATACTATTAAAATATTATACTTTTTATTAAATACACCAATATTTGAAAAACACATTTCCCCAGTATATCCAGAGAAACAGGATCTTTATATTAGCAATAACGCATATGTACAGTGCCAAAACCGCATCTTTAGGACTCAAACATTAGCTTACTGGTACATGAGCTTCTGGTTGATGAAAGATAAAGATCCACCTCACCCACTAAAACCAAGCTGAGAACCCCAACATAGGTATGGTATGAAGGCCGGTCTCCAATCCCCTCCATCCAGCCTGTGGGGGGACAACAAGGGGGGGTGGTTCTTACTTAAATCTCAATCCTGGAAAGAGGGTGATGGGAGGCCAGCCTTCATACCCACCAATGTTGGGGTTATCAGTTTGGTTTTAGTGAGTGAGATGGATCTTTATCTTTCATCAACATGTACCAAAAAGCAAATGTTTGAGTCCTGAAGAGGCAGAATCGCAGTATATACACTTCTCCTTCTTCACTCCAGCACAAAGACTTGCTGCATGATTAACTCCTTGTTCCTCTCTCCTGCACAAAATTGGGTCCAGCCCAGCTAGCACATGGCGAGGCCTGCTGTAGTTTTAGCACGACCTCCGAACCACCCATTAAAGGCAGAAATGTAGCAAAGTACATATGTGCTAGCTAGTCTGATGGAATACTGCTCCCAACCCATCCTCTCCCAGGCCCTGCCAGCCCTCCTGGCTGCACGCTCTACTGCCAAAGTGACACCACAGTCCCAACTGGCTCTTGTTCCCTTCTCAGACTGTCTCTCACCCCAATCTGCTCTGGTGTACCTCTTCCAGCTTTTCAGGGAGTGCATCATTAACTGACGCCTGTCACTTGTAGTTCCTCTCCTGGAGAGCTCCCCGCTAGTGCTCTCTCCTGCTGTCCTTTCCCACTCTGCCTTGTGCCTCTCCTCCAGCATCTCACTCTCTTCTCCTGGGTGCACCCGAGCTCTCCTAGGCCAAGGTCACCTCCCCCAGACTGGGAGCTCCCTCTATGCCTCGACAGCCTCCACACTATTCCGTCTCCAATTCTTCCACCCAAACTCTCCTCCCAGACTGGGCTGACCCCAGGTATTTAAGGAGGCCTGCCCCCTGCCAATCCAGGTTGGGAATTGGTCAGAGCCCCCTAACATACCTCAGGAAGCTTCACCTCCTCTTCCCCACCATTTCTTCCAGAACCTTCTGATCCAAAAAGGATGGGTTACCACGGGGTGTCACTACCTGCAGTCTCCAGTCACTCCCTAGGCCACTCCCTGACCCAGGATCAAAACAATCCTGACCAAATTTACCTGCACTGTCAAAAACCTGACACTAAGCACCTACCTACAGTAGAGGGTGCTACATAATATTTTAACAGTATATTATAAATATTAGATATTCCTAGGCAGTTGTATTTAAAGTCCTATGTATGTTGGATGCTGTTTAGATTAGCACTAAATAGGATGATGCCCCCCCAAGGGTTATATTTGCACTCCATACTTGTCATTAGCCCTACATATCTATATTTGTATATGTACAGTAACTGGTCAAGTTATGTTTACACCTTTTAAATGGTACCTGTAATGTTTCTATGTTTCTCGTCGTCACCTGAGCACCAGCTGAAATTACATTATCCTACCAAAGAAAATGTCCTTAGTGACTTTTATTCATCTTCTCTTCTCATCTCCTTTGTATTTTACACCTGTTTAATGACACACTCCAGTTAAAATTGAAATGTAAATGACCTAACAACATACAGTGCCCTGTCCAATTTCAATATAAATCTTTAAAAACCTGAAGCCCTTCATATAAATATTCTACAAGGAACTCTTGCAAATAATAAAAATCATTCCCCATTCAAGTGGGCACAGCAATATGGTTAATACTTCTCCATCTTTCTGACTCACCAAATTAAATACATCTTTTCTATTCATTTCTCCCCTTTCGTAACCACAATTAGACAGGACCTATTGAAATGGATGCTGAAATTTTCCAGGTCTGGGAGAAACCACATTCCCAAGATGAACATCCTTTCTAGTCTTCTATATCACCCCTACACCCTTCCAACAAGTATGCAACATGTTCTATACCTTCCTGTGGGCTCAAAAAGCACACACATTCAATCAAGCTCTCCTGACCCAGCTCCAACAGAGAGGAGGACTGGGTTTCCTGGACCCTCTCAAGTATCGCAAGACAGTTCATATAGCCAGGATCCTAGATTGGTGTAAACACAGTGCTTTCTAATGCTGGATTCAGCTAGAACAAGCATTGATCGATATTGCTCTCAATGGCCTCCCCTGACTCAGAGAAGATCATCCTCATTAGATACTCAACCACCCTATAAATACAGTAGGTGCCACCCTTAAAGGGTTTCGGACGCACGGGGCATCCTTCATGTATGACGCTGAAAATGGGCAATCCAGGTTGTGCACCAAAATTACTTGATAAAATGTTTCAATTTCTCCACTTAAATGGGAGGACATTACTTGTCAGCCATGGATAATAATTAAATTACAGGCATTCAGGTCATGGCTGAATCTTAGCTGATGCTTTGGAGGGCCACACAAATTGAACGTTTCCTCACTCAGACATTACGTAAATGTTATGCACTCCCTCTGACAGGGTTTCAATAGTTGTGTATTCTAATTCCGTAAAATCTTTACCCCGCCATACATATACACGCAAGCAGGAAAGAGACCTAAGATACACCTTTTTTCAGAACAACCAAAGATACGCATACTGAACCTGGTCCATAAATCATCCCCCTCTTCCGGAATACAGGGCCCTGATAGTATAGGGTCCCCACCACACTTCACAAACTCTTTGTACAACGCTCATCTCTCTGCTAGAGGTGCCTTCAGCATGAAGGATTCATGTTACACATTTTTTGGTCCTGCCTGGTATTAAAAGGGTTCTCAGATGAAGTGAGAGAAATGCCATTCAGACTCATTGATGTTTGCCTAGGAGACAATCCTGTGTCTTTTCTCTTTCCTCCTCCATCTTGCGCCGTTACCAGTAAAGTTTCTCTTAATACATCTACTGAATGCAGCTAAGGCATGCATTTCACTCTATTATAAACAGACCCTACAACCCCTAATCAGTGTCTGGTTTAAACTCAATTAGATAACATGAATGGGAGATGTCACAGCTTCCTCAAACCATAATGGGGAACAATTCTGTAAATTCCCTTTTACTGGATGGATTTTGCATTTACCTTGGATTTTCAATCTCTTTTGAGAAGAAAGCAGCTACCGCCTGCATAGAAAAAGCCTGTCTCCTGCCTGTATATTGTTCAGAAAGACTGTCTATGTAGAAGCAGTGGTCTCTCTGCAGGGATCTGACAGAACCGCCTATGATTTGGAGCTAGAGCTCTTCAATCAGTAGGGCAGGGATCCTCAAACTACGGCCCTCCAGCTGTTGCGGAACTACACGTCCCATGAGGCATTGTAAAACTCTTACATTCACAGACATGACTAGGCATGATGGGAATTGAAGTTCCTGAACATCTGGAGGACCGTAGTTTGAGGACCCCTGCAGTAGGGTGTTATAGGTCTGATTTAGCAGGGGGTGTGGCAACTGTCAGTGCTACTCTCTGCATCATCTCATTGTGAGTGCAATGTGCTGTGATGATGCCTCTCTGGGGACAGATCCTAGCAAGATAGCATTTTGTTGAATTGTAAGTCTTGTTAACTTGCTGCACATTTTCACTGGCAAGTTGTATACTTGCAGAGCACTTGAAGCACAAGTTCTAGTTGACACTTTTCCAAATTCAGTCACAGTGACCCCTGTGGTGGGAGGACTACAGTATTGCACAACATAACTGAACCAGAACTTGCAACAGACTTGTAGAATGTTTGTAAAGAAAGTTGATCTGGAATCATGCAATGCAGACTTGCCACAATTGTGCAACAAACTTTTGAAGCCTGGCAAGTCTAGCAATAGCTTAGCAAGTCATTTTCAAACTTGCAGCTCAATTGCTTGCTATGTGGAATAAGACCCTGAACTCACAGTATGTCCTCATTCTTCCAGGTTGAATGATACTGGGTGTCATTCAGCCTTTAAGTCTTGTACAGGGTTCTCAAACCGGCGGCCCTCTAGCTGTTGCAAAACTACAAGTCCCATGAGGCATTGCAAGGTTGACAGTTACAGGCATGACTCCCACAGGCAGTGGCATGATGGGACTTGTAGTTTTTCTGCAGCTGGAGAGCCGCCAGTTTGAGACCCTTGGTCTAGTGGCATCCAGTGTCAGAAAAAAATATTGAGGGGATGAGAGGAGGCAGCGCTAAATAGGAGGTATATATCACAGACAGAGCTGCTGGGGGGACTCTATTAAAACAATATCAAGAGTTCAGCTTTAACTTATTTTGAGCAATCTCAATTTATCAACATTTTAGAACAAAAAAGTTTAAAGTTATTTGTCATAATACATGCAGTACGGGGGATTTAATTGCTGATGGCGACCCTCTACGTTATTGTTTGAAAACATAGTACGAGCTTAAATTTCCTTTACACTGCAAACCATGAAGCCCAGTTCACACCTGAGCGATTTTCAGCTTGTAAAATGCCCAACAAGCAAAATCTCATTCATTTCAACGTAACCGCTGAAGAAGTCCAGTTTTGGACGATACGCGTGCGGGAGACACACGTCATGACAGCTGCAGCCACCCTTGATCATTGATCTGCATGGTTGAGAGCAGCTTCCTTACACACAGATATTTGGCACTTGGTTTAAATGCCCTACTTGTGAGTGTTTTATTCATTTTTTATCAATAAATTGTTTGGAGTTTACAGAGAGCACTAGATTCTTTCTCATTACCTTTACATGTCAACATCTTTCACGTTATGGTATGAGATACACCTGGACTGGAAGGGAGTCACACAACCTCTGAGGGATCCCCACAAGCTGCTGCATTCCTCCCTATATCATATAAGGGAAAGGCTGTTTTGACCTGTCTGTTAGCTCAGGGGTTCACAGCAGGAGGTGAGCGGCCTGTGTTACCTATGGTGGAGGCTGGTGCACGGACATAGGCACACGAGATTCTATGAGCACATATAACTTCACGTGGGGATCCCTATCCATTGAACTCTTGTTACTCTCTCTGAACTGTGAAAGGATTATGTTCCTTTAACATATTTTTTGGTTTAGTTAACATCTCCGTAGTTATTTAGTGCTGCACTGATATATGTTCATTGATTCTGCTAGGATTTGATTGATTGGCCTAAAGTGTACAGCTGCTTATTTGCTAGGGGATTGTTTTGTGCTGATTGGTTCTCTTGTCTACTTGAAGCCTGAAACATATCTAAGACAACAGAAGCATTTCCTACTTTAATGTTTTGAATTTCTTACTGGTAATAGGTAACACATAACAGAAATATAACTAACAAATCTGCTTTAGGGTATATGAACCTCACTTGGGTCGGAATGTGAATCAATGGCATACAAATGTGGTAAAACAATGGAAAAGGCAGATATGAAGACAAGAAGAAGATGGTAAAATGAAGTCAATCATAAGATAAGCATAAGAGGTCAGTTATGGGGGCAGAGTAATGAAATGTTCACATAAATAGGAATGAATATTGGAATTCCAAATGACAAAGCCATGCAGCAATGGGCACTTGAGTGACATTGAGTGACATAAGAATAAATGATATCTGCACAAAAATGTGATATATAAGGCACTGAGGGGCTGAAGAGGTGAATAGAAATGAGGGCATGATGGTGGAGATGGATGTCTAAGTATGCAGAAGGAGGTTGGTCTACTATGTTGGAGTTATGCTGTTAAAAGGGTTGTGGCATTTAAGACACTGAATAAACCAAAGAACTTGTGGTCCAAGTGTTTCTTCTAATGGCAGAGATATTAAGATATCAAAATATAACCTATTTCCAATTTTATCTTAGTATCACATTTGTCTGACTGATGGAAGTACGGCAACTCCACAACTAGTGGATATTTTTCAAAGAAAGGTTTTTCTGCTTTATATTAGAATGGCTACACCATGTGGCCAAAGCGTTCTTTAATGCATTCTCTTCCTTTTATAGTATATATTCATATGTTCCATTTATTCTAGAGCTTTATCTTTAACCTGTTCACCCCCTATGGACCACAGCAATTTTTACATTTCTGCCTGTTTCTGGACCTAGCAATGTTAGTTTGACAAAAAATTGTGTTACTGCACATAATGTGTGCATCAGTGGCAGCTGGTAAAATTTTAGGATGGAGGGGATGGAGCGCCAGATTTTTGACCTCTCCCCTTATAGCTTCCACCCATTGTGTCAGGGGTATACAGCATCAACAGATAGGGGTATACAGCATCACCAGATAGGGATATACAGCATCAACATATAGGAGTGTAGCACCCCCATAGTAGGTGCTTTTTTGTAGTAGATTTTTGCAGGAGAGGCAAATTTAGTCAGGCCTGAAGATAAGTGCAGGCCTGAATGTTTTGATCTGGGCAGGGGAGTGGCCCAGGGAGAGCTGGAAATTGCAGGAAGGAATACCACTTGGTTACTCCTCCCCTTTGTTTCCAGAAGGCTCTGGAAAAGGGGATAGATGAGGAGGTGTAACTTTCTGAGGTATGTTAGGGAGCCCTGGCCAATCCCCAACCTGGATTGGCAGGGGGCAGGCCTCCTTAAATATTGGGAGCTGCCCAGCTGGGGGGAAGGGGAGTGTCAGGTGGAAGAGTGGAGATGTAGCAGAGGTTGCTGAGACCTCACCCAGGAGGGAGCCCCCAGTCTGTGGGGGGTGAACTTGAGGCCTCGTGGCTCGGATGCAGCCTGGAATGGAGAGATCTTGGAGTAGCACAAGGGAGCAGGAGAGCAACAGGGAGGCTACAGGAAAGGCTCTTTAAAGTATCCACCAGTGCGGTGAGTGACAGACCCTGTGAGCTGCAAAAGAGGACTGGAGCAGGTTGGAAAGAGACAGTGGACAGTCTGTGCAAAGTGAAGGAGCCAGTCAGGGGAGCAGTGTCACTGAACAGTGAGGTAGGCCAGAGTGGCCTGGAAGAGTATGGGCTGGGAGATGTAGTCCATCAAGACCCGGTTAGCTACATTCTGAGGGCCCATGGCCTTACAATCGAGGGCCCGTGGCCCTTGCCTGTGATGGTGGTCCGGGAGTCCTGCTGACAAGGAAGTGCAGGCCTCACCATGTGCTAGCTGGGGTGGAAGAAGATGTAATGGAGGCCTGATCAATTTCCCTTCAGGCCTAACAGTAAGGAAGCAAGTGTTGTGCAGGAGAGAAGTGAAGGAGTGTAACGGTCAGCAAGTATTAGTGCTGGAGGAAGAAGCAGAGTAACCCCAACCTCTTGTACCTTTCTGCCTTTTGCTGATCCCACCCCACCACCACCGCATATCTCATCCCTACCCCCCCCCCCCATCACCTCTATAACAGAGGTTATGGGGGGATAGGGATGATTGAGATCTGTGGTGATGGTGGGGGGATCAGTAAGAGGCAGAGGTGATTGAGGGAGAGAATGGCCACCCCCTCAACACCACCGATGCCACCCCCTCAACACCACCGATGCCACCCCCTCAACACCACCGCTGCCACAGATACCACCCCCTCACTGCCACCGCTGTCACTGATCCCACCCCCCCTCACCACCAACGCTACCACTGATCCCACCCCCCCACCACCGCTGCCACTGATCCCATTCCATTCCCCCATCACTACCACCACCACTCACTGCCACTCATCTCAGCCCCATGTTCCAGAGGGCCCACGCCTCACCCCTGTACACCTGGATAGGAGGAGCGGCAGGGGCGATATATGGAGGAACCAATACCCTCAATTTTCCTCCTGCAGTCACTGAAAGCCTACTTCTCCTCTCCCTCCCGCTGGCATTCAGCAGCTGCAGGAACAAAATGGAGGGGATTGGTTCCTCCATATGCTGCCCCCGCCGCTCCTCCTATCCAGGTGTACAGGGGTGACACATGGACTCCCCACTCTCAGACAGAAAACAGTCCATGCACGTTATTTTGTATTTTTAGTGAGAGGATCAAAGTTGGATGGGTTAAGGGAATATGGGATACCCACTTGATTGAAGCACAATGTACACGGGACTCAACGTATATACACTCTCTGTATATACACCTCCACACTTCAGCACTCCACACTTCAGCTCCAGCACCTCACTTGCTTGCAGACTATCTCTCCTTAACACCTCCAGTACCTCTTCAGGCCCTGCCAGCCCTCCTGGCTGCAGTTGCCTCTCTCCACTGCCCATCCCAGACCGCAATCTCCCAGTCCTCTCAGGCGTGCCTCCCCAGTCCACTCCTGACTGTGTGTCACTCACCAGCCCTCCTGGCTGTGATTTGTGGTTCCTACTTGGAGATTTTGCCTGGCAGTGCTCTTCTCCCGCTGTCCTCTCTCTTGCTCCTCCTGTGCCTCCTGTCCAGGCCACCTCCGCATATTCTCAGAGGGCCTCCTCCCCCGAGCCCAGGCCCAAGGTCCCCCCCCCCCAGACTGGGGAGCTCCCTCAAAGGCCCCGACAGCTTAGCACTCCATCTCCAGCTTCCAACCCCAACAACTCCTCCCCCCGCTAGGCTGATCCTGGATATTTAAGGAGGCCTGCCTCCTACTAATCCAAGTAAGGGGTTGGTCAGGGCTCCTCAGAATACCCCAGGCAGCCCCACCTCTCCTCTCCTCCTTCTTTTCCAGAAGACACTGGTACATTCTGGAAAGAAGTGGGAGGTCTTGGTGATGCTACCTGTGAGTCACCCAGCTCTGCTCTGAGTCACTCCCAATCCAGATCAAAACAAATAGGCCTAGTTACCAGCCAGGCCTGCCTAAATTTACCTACTCTATCCAAAAATCCTACTCACTCCCATCTAGCAACCTAAAGGATTCTACATGTCAAATGTGTAAAAATATTGACAAGCAAAACAAAAACAAAAAGGTTTAAATATTTAAATAGTTAAAGGGAAACTCCACTTTTGTGTTTAAAAAATGAGCAAATAAAAAAAATATATATAGCGTATACAATTGCAACACAAGTCATATTGCAATTAAATGTTATTAACTGCTTCCCATCCAGCAATGTACCGGTACGTCTCTGGGCTTTCAGTGGTTGTACCGAGATGATGCCTGCAGCTGCTTACCAGTTTCTCGGCTGCTATCCTGCCACCTTCCACGGCTCTCTCTGACTTTCCCATCCCACCAGGAGTGCCACCTGGTCAGAAAGTCGAACAAAGCCGGGATAAGCTTTGATCGGTTGTTCGTTATAGTAAACCGGCAGCGATGACATAGTTTCCGGTTTACTCGGAAACCATTGGCACCAGTTTTAAAAATCTAAAACATTCAAAAATACAGATCTTGGTGTTTTGAATGCTTTTAAGTGCAAAGAAGGGGTTTGGGGTCTTATAGACCCCAGATCCCTCTATAAAGAGTACCTGTCACTGCCTATCACTGTCACAAGGGATGTTTACATTCCTTCTGACAGCAATAAAAGTGATTAAAAAAAAATTAAAGCAACATTGTAAAAATAAAAATTAAAATAAATTAATAATGGAAAAAAAAAATGACAGTGCCCCCGTTCTCCCATGCTTGCGCGCAAAGACGAACGTGCACTTTGGTCCAGCATGCATGCAAACAGCAATCGTCCCACACATATGAGGTATCTCCACAAGCGTCAGATCATGGGCAGTAATTCCAGTACTAGACCTCTGTAAATCTAAAGTGGTAACCTGTAAAGTCTTTTAAAGCAACGCCTTTGCATTATAAAATGTACACAGTTTGTCGCCGTTACATGGGCGTGTGCATGACATGTTTGGTATCTATTTAGTCTGAGTAACTTCATCTTTTATATTTTACAAAAAAATTGGGTTATGTATTGTGTTTTTTTGCATTAAAATTCATAAAATGATACAGTGTGACATAAAAAATTGTAAATACCCACCAATTTATTCTCTAGTGCCTCTGCTGTAAAAAACTATACAATGTTTGGGGGTAACAAAAACTACTGATTGTTATATGTGAACAATGTGCCAGAAATGGCCCCGACTGGAAGTAGTTAAAAATTACCACTTTTCAATCTGAAGCTCTGTAATTTTCTGTAAAATGCAATATGGCAACCTGGAGTAGTTCTCTACATAGATCGTGTACAGAACGCCCCCCAGAGATATAAATTCCTTCTTGTGTGATTGTCTCACTGATTTTCCCACAATTCTGAACACAGATACAGATCAGATTTTGAGCATCATCTGCATTAAAAATTAGCATTTTTGGTGAAATACTCTCAATGGGAAATCACATCTAAAGGGATGCAGCTTTCCTTAAGAGAACCCTACAGGTGCAGCAGCTGATTAATAATCATAAAACCACTCTTATGCAGATTCACTGGGCACAGACAAACAAACAGCAATTTCTTCAGAATAACACAATGTAGGACTCTGCAACAAAGGGGCAGGATCAACAAGTATTTGTGGGCTTATGCAGATAAGCAGATGCACTTATAATTGGGTGCTGCAGCACATATTTGTATAATGGGAGGTCATAGTTCTTTAAAAGGTGTTCAACAGAGTTAATCACAGTTGGTCACATGTTTACAAATGGTGGTACAAAACGGAAAGCTGATAACTGGCTTTCCAGTTACATGGGATATTTACACTTGATAATCAGGGCACTGATTATCAGTGCAGCATATCAGTGTCCATCAGTGCAGTATACTAGTGCCCATCAGTGCAGCATATCAGTGTCCATCAATGCAGTATACTAGTGCCCATCAGTACCGCCTTATCAGTGCAGCCTCATCAGTGCCCATCAGTGAAGAAGAAAAATGACTTATTTGCAAAACAAAAAAAAAATGTTTTTTTTTTCCTCAAAAATGTCAGTCTTCTTTCAATTGTTTAGCAGAAATTTAAAAAGCCAGTGATGATTAAATACCACCAAAAGAAATCCCTATCTGTCTCAAAAAAAGATTCAAATTTCATATGGTTACATTGTTGCATGATCGCGCAATTGTAATATAAATTGCAACAGCACTGAAAGCCGAAAATTTGCCTAGGCAGGAAGGGGGTAAAAGTGCCCTCTATTGAAGTGGTTAAGGTCAGGGTAGGCATTTGGAGTTCCTCAACACCAAACTTGGGGGTCGATTTACTAAAGGCAAACAGCACTTCACTTTGCAAAGTGAAGTTGCACTCTGCAAGAGCAGAAGCTCTGCTGACTTCCATCATTCAATTACGTACAAGCACAAATGCTGTTTTTTTTCTATTTTCCTTGCACATGATTGTGTGCTCTTTACAAAGTAAAGATTTACCTCATTTACTAAGCTCTGGAGCAACTGCACTTGCAGAGTGCACAGTCTATTTGTCATTAGTAAACCAACCCCTAAGTCTATGACTATGAAGCTGGCTTTAAGTACAGAGTACACCTAAACACCATTTTCTTTATAAACTAGGTTCCTGAAATGTTGCATTTATTTGTGACTTGCTGAATATAAACATATACAGTAAAACCTTGGTTTGAGAGTTACTTGGTTTGAGAGCGTTTTGCAAGACAAGCAAAATTTTAAAATAAATTTTGACTTGATATACAAGCGACGTTTTGATATATAAGTAGGGTCATGTCACAACTGAGTAAAAAAGAGAAGAGAGGCGCCTCTAAGTGTAGCAGCATGGTTATATTTAATGAAGGTACAGCATTTAGCAACTCACATGGTTGACGATTAAAACAGACACATCTACAGTAAGTATGCAGGCATTTAGGGTAAAGATGTCCACATGGACCATCCTTCGCAATGCCATCAATGTCATCCCTTCCACACTGCGCTCCACAAGCACTTCAAGCCTCTCGTTCAGATCGCTCTACTGCAAGGTAGACTTCCCGGTCACGATTGCAGACTGACAGCGGTGAGAGCCGGCAGTGCGGAGGATGGTCTGTGTGGACAGCTCTACTCCAGATGCCTGCATACTTAGATGTGCCTCTTTTAATCATCAACCATGTGAGTTTCATTAAATGTAACTATATTGCTACACTTAGAGGCGCCTCTCTTCTTTTTTATACTCTGTAGCTCCTCTTTGATTTTGCTTCTAATCCACTTGTGGAGGCGGCCATTTGTGAATGGACAATTTATGGTTACACAACCTATCACATTGCTATAATCTTTTTATATGGACTATAAACTGAAAGATTTATGAATAAATGGTTGTGGAACGAATCATCGGAGTTTCCATTATTCCTCATGGGAAAATTTGCTTTGATGTACAAGTGCTTTGGATTACAAGCATGCTTCCGGAATGAATTATGCTCACAATCTAAGGTTTTACTGTTTATTAATTGAATTTATGAAGAAAAAGGTGTGCTGATGACATATATTTGCTGAACATGGCACCATCCATTGGTTACTACAGCACCCTGCAAGGCCCAGTACCAGTTTGGTGTGAAGGTATCTCAACAAACAATGCCAGCACTTTGGCAGGACTGGACTCAGGAACACTGAAACCTGCTGCTCAGGGCTATCTCACCACCTACTGAGTGGGTACACCTCCTAAGGGATTGGCTGGAGTCTCATTAATATTCAGGCTGGATGCCCTGTTCTTCCTCCCACTGTGGTGTTAGGCCCGGTTCACGCCTGTGCAGGTTGCAGTTTGCATAACCCAGGTGCATTTTGCGTTTTTCAATACACATTTTTGATCCATTGAAGTGTTTGGAACCAAAAAACAGAAAAAAGTCCCAGGCCCTTTCCATAAAATGCACAGATGTAAACCATGTTAAATGGATCGTAGTGTGTTTCTGCAAAACTGAAAACACACTAAAAAATTCATAGGTGTGAACCAGGCCTTAGAATCCTCTAGGAGACAGGGAGAAGCCTGTGAAATACTGAGCAGCCATTATTAATTAGCCCCTTGCTCCTCCGATTACAGAGGAGCTAACTACATTTACCTAGCAGCCTACTCTACACTAGGAGGGTGCTACAGTTATATGAGTCAGATGTTAAAACTTTTTTTTTAATCATTTTCAAAAAGGTATGTTCATGAACAACTATTTAAATGTGTGTTAATGATGTCATAAATAATTAAAAGTGCATATTAAGCATTACTACAGATTCTTCACTGGTTCAAGGGTGCAAATAATCCATTATTTTATAATTTGTTGTAGAATTACCTAATTTACTTTATTGGTTATGAGCATGGCTGGAGTTTACTAAACAATTTCCTCAATTGAATTAAAAGGGCCTCGGGTGATGTTGGGAAAAGGCAATCAAAGCAGTAATCTCAAGAATAGCAGAGAGAGCTTTATTGGCATTTCTCAATATCTCCCCTTGCTGTTTAATAGTGACACAGAGCCCCATCAGACATAAAGTGAAATATTCTGACTCATTCGCACAGTGTGCTCTTAAAGCTCCATCTGAATTCATCTTCCGTTAATCCAACTAGAGTACATTGACCTCAGAGATGTGGCTATGTTACCAACCGTGGTCTCTGAACTACCTGTGCATATGTGTGTGTAATGCAAATGTAAAGTCTATCACATATACATGATTCTGGAGTGATCAATAGTTGTTCATTATTTAAAGGTCATGTATAATTTAATAGCAGGAATAATGCTATGAATGAGGGTAGTAGAAAAGATAGACATAGTCATTAGTAGGTCCATTGATTAACCAACCAGGCCATCCAAAAGGGATATTTTATTTAAAGCTGAACTCCAGTCTTCCCTTTAGTCTTGCATAGTAGCACAGCATTCTCCTCTCGTGCTAAAATTGCTTACTCTGATTTCACTGCACACTGTGAGCTTCTCACCATGTATATTCGATGCTGCAGCAAGCCAGATTCCTCCCCAGCCATAGTGTTCCTGACCTGCCCCTTTCATTCATTGGATTTCAGTTCTTTTAATTGTGGAGGCTCAGCATAACATTTGGACATTACTGAGGTCAGTGTGCATACAAATGCAGTCAGTCTAGGAATGCCCCTTTCTACCAATGATATTCACCCGAGTGGAGTACTGAGGCAGGGTCTGTGATGCTTTTAGGAAGTTATGTTAAGCACCCTGCTGGCCCTTCCTAGTAGCTATGATCTGCCTACATTGCAGAGAGAGGAACAGCGACCCAGTGATGATGTCACAGGATTTAAAATAATGTATGTAATGAAAAAGGAAAGGCTTTATTTAAACATGTTATTATTATTATTATTATTATTACTATTTTATTTTATTATGGCAGCCAGCGTCCATATCCAAAATGGAGGTGCTGGGAACTCACAGCATTGTGGGTGAGCGCCACCTGTTGAGGCCCCATAGCAGTGTCCTGTGCCCCCCTCCCCCCACAGTAGTGTTCTGTACCCCCCAACACAGTGTCCTTTGCCCCCTTCTCATCACCTTCCTCCCATTGTAGCGTTCTCTGCCTCCTCACCCCACAGTAGTGTTCTGTTACCCCCACAACACAGTGTCCTCTGCCCCTTTACACCCCCCAAACTGTAGTGCCCTCTGCCCCCCACAGGAGTGTCCTGTACCCCCCAATCCTGTTCTGTGTCCTCTGCCCTCTTCACATAAACTCTCCCCTAACTGTAGTGTCCTATACCCTCCCAATGCTGTGTCCTCTGCCCCCTTCACATCACCCCTCACTGTAATGTCCTCTGCCCCCTTCCTCACCCCAGTAGTGTCCTGTACTCCCCCAAAACAGTGTTGTCTGTCCCCCTTTACATCAAGCCCCCCCCATAGTGTCCTCTCTTCCTCCTTCCAACAGTGTACCCTGCCCCCCCCCCCACGTACACACAGCTCTGTGTAGGTAGCACTTACCTGCCAGCGTGTGTTCATCAAAGCGGAAATCAGGAGGCAGCATAGTGCTGGGTGAAAGGCAGGAGCAGGAGCTGCCAGAGTTCATAATAGTGTAACATTCTCTAGTGTTTGATAGAAATAAAGTAGGTAAATTGTAGTTTAGCTCAGGGCCAAGACTAAGCTACGGAATCTGGGTCAGTAAAGTTCAGGGCTGGATGACTCATCCTGGCAGCTCTCTGGTGCCTTCTCCTGGTCTAGAAGGTTGGAGAATCCTCTAGAATTAGAGGGTGAAGGTAAGGAGGAGTGGACTTGAATATTTATGAGGCCTCAGCCAATCTCCAGTAATGGGCTGGCAGGGGGCAGAGCTTACCTCATAAATAGTCATGGGCCATGCCAGCAGGGGCAGTCGGGTGGAAGATGGAGATACAGTGTTGGGGTGCCCCCTAGTCTGGGGGGGTGTCCTGCCTTGGGCCAGGGCTCAGGTGCTGGAAGGATCCTGCCATAACACACAAGAGGAAGTCTTTCCTGGAGGCACGGGAACAAGAGAGGACAGAATTAGTAGAGCAACACTGTGGGGACTAACAAAGGGGGGGGGACTGCCATATGTAGCTGGTCTCCCTTGAAGACAGCAGTGTGCTTAAGTTTCTAACTTATCCTTAGAGGTCTTCTGAGAGTCAGCCAGGTGGGATGGTGAAGAGTCAGTCGGGTGGGCTGGTAAAGAGTCAGTCAGGTGGACTGGTGTGGAGAGTTAGCCTGGAGGGCTAGTGAAAGGGGCAGCTTCAGCCAAGTGGGTTGACAGTGCCTGAGGTGGTGGTATGGGATCAGTGGCCACAGAGGAGTTAGAGAAGTTACAAGCTGATTCACTACAACTGTGCTAGACAAAAAGGGGCTACAAGTTCCTGCCTGTAATGGGCTATTGCTAATCTGACTGGGAGTCTGTCAGA
The DNA here is from genome assembly GCA_018402905.1 of Glandirana rugosa. NCBI lineage: Eukaryota > Metazoa > Chordata > Amphibia > Anura > Ranidae > Glandirana > Glandirana rugosa. Next base: position 415,822 of record BLSH010164298.1, on the reverse strand, counting down.
TCTTCTAAAGTGATTCAGCTGGAGCAAGCAAGAGTTGTGCAGGAGGCAAGTGAAGAAGACTGTATATAGGAGATGTCCCTGAAGTTTGCTGACCTTTTTCTGAACTCAAGCGGGCATCCCTTAACCTCCCATCTCTATCCAAGTTATTATCCCTCAATAAATAACAAAAACAAACCCATGGACTGTTCTCTGACTCTGGGTGCTTTTGGAAATTTGGTGTGCCTGGCTATGCAGGAGCAGGGGATCCAAGCTCATCAGCAGTCCCTATGGGGGTGTGCTAGAGTAGCAAACCGGTGATTGGTTGCTAGGATCGCTTAGCAACCAATCACTGAACAGCTCCCACCAGCACCCTCCATCCAGTTCCCAGCTCCCGCTCTCCACTCTCTGCTCTGCAATCACGATCCATCTATCAACCCCCCTGTGGTCGACCAGTAGATTGTGATTGATGGCTTGCCGACCCCCGCTTTAAGTGTAAAATAACCAAAATTACAATTAAACAAAATACCACTTTGTTGCCTTATCATATAAAAAAGTTTAGAACATAAAAAAATAGTATGGTATTTATTAAAACATTAAATAAAGACCTCATACGTCCTTAAAAAACAATACAAAAATGATGTAGGTGGGCCACGTAGTGTATGGTTTCTCTTTGAGTGAGCTGAAGTAGGTTAATTGGCTTGCTCCTTCCATTGGCCCTAATTGTGCGTGTGAGTGAGTTAGGGACATTAAAATTAGAACTTCTGGGACCAGAGACTAATCTAAACCATTACTATATAAAGCACTGTGCTATATTGTTGGCATTACATTATTATGAGAAAGGAAAAAAATGTGTTTAAGTGTTAAATTCTGTACTAACTATATACATTTTTAAAGGTACCAAAAATAGTGAGGATAATGTTATTATATTACAGTAAAATTAGTTTCCTCTTTGTAACCCATTTCAAGCTGCAGTCTATTGATGATGTTCCCAGGTCTGAGAGAGCATTATTCGCTTATGTCCTATCACTGTTTGGTAACCAAGCATCATGGTTACTGATCATGTGATCAGGATAATAGCCTATTGGCCGCACTTACCACTTTCTCTAGTGTAGAATTTATTAAAGTAGTGTACCAAATAAAAGCCTCAAATGTCTTTAAAAACAATGTAAAAATGAAGTATTCCCATAGTAAAAACATGAAATGAGAGAAAATCCCTGCAAATTAAGGGTAGTCCTTGGGGACTCCCAGGTCACCAGAACTAGTGTCCCCATTGGAATATTTCCCCTCTATTACTTTTATGGGGACAACCCAAAATTTGGGATTTTCTTTTCCTTTACTTTCAATGATAATGATAAACAGGACAAATGGGGAGGATGAATCTGCCTAACAGGGGTGTTCTAATCCATCTCCCCTCTATCCAAAAGTAAAAAATAAAAGTTTTGCCTTTAGTTTTAGTTTGAAGTGGAGTTCCACCCAAAAGTGGAACTTCCACTTTAAGGACTCCTCATCCCCTGACATGCTCAATTTTGCATGTCATATATTTTCTTTGGGGGGGGGTACCTAGTTTTAGCAGGTACCCAGCTGCCACTTAAGCTCAGCCCGCCTAGGCTACTCGAGTGGAAGTTCTCCCCCCCTCTCTGCAATTTTCTGGGACACATCGTAGGTCCTAGAAGATTGCTGTGCCACTGAGAAGACGCAGCGTGACTGAAGCTACAAGCTGTCACAGCCGGGTGCCCAAACTTGTGATGCCGGCGCCGGAGAGAACCAAGGGAGAGTGTCGAGTGTTCGCATGGCCGCATCGCAGGACCATGGAACAGGTGAGTGTGTGTTTATTAAAAGTCAGTAGCTACACTTTTTGTAGCTGCTGACTTTTAATAAACACAAAACCAAGTGGAACTTTGCTTTAAATATGTATTAATGTCTTTGTGATAACATCTAGTGGCTATTCAGTGTCACTACACCTTGTTTGTTCATGGTATAATCCACCTTCCCTGTATGCTGCGGCTAGTTAGTTTAGTCCTTAGGCAGACCCCTCTCTTCTTCCTCATGTTCCCTCAGTAAGCTACCAGCCTTTATAGCAGACATTAAGCTGAGAAGAATATTATCTCTTCACACTTCAAATGATCAGTGAACATCTCATGTAATGCGCTTTAACAAGTAAAAACTATGTTGAAGTAAACTGCCGTGTCATATTGGAGATGTAAGCTGTCTGTGGAGGGTGCTTATACAGCAGGTGACCATACTGGCCATATAAACCAAGGTAACAGAGGTATGCCAATACATAAAGCGTTGCTTGAAACCGAACAAGTTAACCTACTGTATGTATACTGGCACTATTAACCCAGAACTCTGATTAAAAATAAGAAACAAAAATAAGATAAAAGAGTAAGGTCATTGGTTCGAATCACACCATCCCACTATCCCATTGGTTTGAATCCCACCTGCATGGAGTTTGCATTTCTCCCTATGCCTGTGTGGGTTTCCCCCGTGTACTCCTGTTTCTCCCCACACCCCAAAGACATGCTGGGAGGTTAATTGTTTCCTGTCTAAATTGGCCCTAGTATTTATGTGTATGTGTGAAAGTGAAGTTATGGACCTTAGATTATAAGCTCCTTGACTGATGCGAATGTACAATATATATGCAAAGCGCTATGTAAACTGACAGAGCTATAAAAATACCTATAATAAAATAAATAAATAAAATTGATTACCCTATTAAAAGATAAAATGACAGATCAGAAAATCAGATTTTTTTGCAATATTTACTTTTAATCCAGGGATTTTCCCAGCAGTACTTCTTTTGTGCAGCTAGACGCCTCAGTCTGAAGGCCAGAATCTTTCAACCCACTCCCTTTGAGCCAGGTCATCCCAGACCCACCCCATGACTGGACAGTGAAACGAGAAGCAGCATAGCTCATCTCTCTGTCACACTGCTCTCTCCTCATATCAGCATGCTTCTTGTCAGCATATGAATAAACCATACTAATATGGTTTCTCCCCATCTGAGCTTTGTTGTACAGGAACTGTAAATTTGAAATTCAGATACACTACTTGTATTTAACCACTTGCAGTCTGCCCACCATAGATATACTGCTTCAGGGCAGCCACTCTGCGCCAGATCCCATACCTAGTACATGACCTGGCACTTCTGGGTCTGGACATTTATAAAAATAACCCCAACCTTATCAAAAGGGGTCTGCCAACATCCCATTCAAGTAGTAGCGAAAAGGTACTCCCCCAGTACATATAGCGGGACTTTAAAGGCAGTACAATGAAGTTATAAAAAAATACATTTTATTCCAGAAAAAGGAAGAACACAGAATTACAAACATGTGCCAAATCACATATATTGATAAAATCATCAAGACCAAAGTTGTTACATTCCAGAGCTGGTACATGAAAGCGGTGTGGTTTATGTGTAGAGATGGAATCCTGATGGGTAAAGGCCCGACATGTTTCGGGATGGACTACCCTTCTTCAGGGGCCAATTAGTAACCCATGTACATATTCCCACACCAGAAGTAGAGGTCATACCGCATATCCATAGCCACCTCTGAAAGGATGAGAAAGGAGCAGAATCCACATGTGGCTGCCACCACCTCTGCAGCAGCTCGGATCACCCATCCACCCACAGGCTTTGTGATGTCAGTCCAATAGAGGGTCTCTCCTGCTTTTTGGCTTGGCCATATGCAGGGGGCCCTTGTGGTACCCGGAACCCTCGGGGTGGCACCTGACCGGTGGGGGTCTCCTTGTTCCCTGCTCTCCTAACATCACATGGGGATTCTGCTCCTTTCTCGTCCTTTCAGAGGTGGCTATGGATATGCGGTATGACCTCTACTTCTGGTGTGGAAATATGTACATGGGTTACTAATTGGCCCCTGAAGAAGGGTAGTCCATACCGAAACATGTCGGGCCTTTACCCATCAGGATTCCATCTCTACACATGAACCACACCGCTTTCATGTACCAGCTCTGGAATGTAACAACTTTGGTCTTGATGATTTTATCAATATATGTGATTTGGCACATGTTTGTAATTCTGTGTTCTTCCTTTTTCTGGAATAAAATGTATTTTTTATAATTTCATTGTACTGCCTTTAAAGTCCCGCTATATGTACTGGGGGAGTACCTTTTCGCTACTTCTGGGTCTGGGGCACGCATGCGTGCCGTCGACAGCCTGCTCCCACTGATTACACAGAGTGGGAGCTGATCGGTGGGTACCACAGACTCAATGTCTGCCAGCACCCTCCGATGCTTCGGTACAGAGGGAGAAAAGCGATGCCTATGTAAAGGCAGATCGCCATTCTGTCAGTACAGAAGGCATGGATCCTCTCTACAAAGGAGGGGCACTGATCCATGCCTCCGCCTAGTACAAGCACCCCCCCTACAGTAGGAAAACACCAGCTAGGCACACATTTAACCCTTTGATGGCCCCTGATGTTAACTCCTTCCCAGCCAGTTTCATTAGTACAGTGACAGTGCATATTTTTTTAGCACGGATCACTGTACTAGTTGGTTCCCAAAAAGCATCAAAAGTGTCAGTTAGTGTCCGATTTGTCTGCCGCAATATTGCAGACCTGTTATAAGTTGCTGATCACCGCTATTACCAGCAAAAAAAAAATATTTATATATATATATCATAGTTTGTAGACGCTATAACGTTTATGCAAACCAATTAATATACGCTTATTGGGATTTTTGTTACCAAAAACATGTAGCAGAGTAAATATTGGCCTAAATTGAAAAATATATATATATATATATTGGGAATGTTTTATAGCAGAAAGTAAAAAATATTGTTTTGTTTTTTTAAATTGTTAGTTTTTTTTTGTTTATAGCTCAAAAAATAAAAACCGCAGAGGTGATCAAATACCACCAAAAGAAAACACCATGTGTGGGAAAAGAAGAATCTCAATTTTTTTGGGGTGCAGCGTTGCATGACCGCACAATTGTTAAAGTAACACAGTGCCATATCGCAAAAAGAGATGGCCTGGTCAGGAGGGGGGGGGGGGGGTAAATCTCCCGGAGGGCAAGTGGTTAATATGATTGATTACAGAGTTGCAATAATATGGGTGATCCAGGGTTAAAGGGCATCTGGTCATTAAATGGTTAAGCTGAGCATGTTAACGCATCCATATGAATAAATGTAAAAAGCCTAAATTTTCCCTTTAAACATCTTTTATGTAGCTAAACCATAAACTTTATTGGCACGTTGCAAACTCCATGTGGTTGAATCTTAAAAATGCTTCAGTGGTTCCACAGAGATAAAAAGTGACAGTGACCCTAATTAATGGTGCTAAATCACAGCGTCTGCTTGTCTCCATTATTTTTTTAATTAATAGACTCTTACAATATATCTGTGACAGATCTGGGAAATATTGTCGGAGAAGTAAACTTATTGTGGAGGGGCACTTGTGTGATAATTAAGTGTAACCATTAATGAAGTGGACACAGCAGAGCACCATAACAGGCCAATAAATGAATTATATGTTTAGAACACTTTGTTCAGAGTTTGAACCGCTTGTATTTCTAAATCATCGTTTTTAATTAACTTCCACAATTATGGGAATAAGGGAGAATGAGAGAGAAAAAAAAGTTACCAAAGAGGTGAAATTCATTACTGGCCAGACTGCATGGAGTGTTAGAATTGCCCTGGGGATCTCATAAAAAAAAGAAATTAATCACTAAATATAAAATAAATCGAAACCCTAACCGGACAAAATTTAGTTTGCTAAAGCATTGCATATCATTAGCAATTGCCATTTTCTTTCTTAACTACTTCAGCTCTGGAAGATTTACTCCCCTTCCTGACCAGGCCATTTTTTCTATACGGCACTGCATTACTTTAACTGACAATTGCGAGGTCGTGCAACGCTGTACCCAAAAAATAAAACATTTTTGTCCTTTTTTTTTCCCCACACATAAATCTTTCTTTTGGTGGTATTTTATCACGTCTGCGTTTTTATTTTTTTGTGATGTAAACAAAAAACAACTGACAATTTTGAAAAAAAAAAACTATTTTTTACTTTCTGCTATAAACCATATCCAATAAAAAAAAAAGTAAAACATCTAATTTCTTCATCAATATATATGTGTATTCCGCTACATATTAATCCCTATAATCCCAACAAGCGTATATTGATTGGTTTGCGCAAAAGTTATAGCGTCTAAAAATTATGAGATGTATTTATGGATTTTTTTTTAGTAATGGCGGTGATCACATTAATTAAATTAAATTGGACACTAACTGATACTTTTGACACTTTTTTGGGGTCCAGGGACATTAATACAGTGACCAGTGCTAAAAATATGCACTGCCACTGTACTAATGACACTGGCTTGGAAGGGGTTAACATCAAAGGCTTAACTGTGACCCTAGCTTACTGTAGTGTGGGAGTTGCTTTCACTAGGGGAAGGCATAGATCCACGTCCCTGCTTTGCAGGAACACGAGATCCACAGGGCCGGCTTAAGCAATAGGCGGGATAGGCAGCCGCCTAGGGCGCCAGGACAGGAGGGGCGGTAAAATCCTTGCCGACACAGTGACCCCGCTTACCGCACCGCTCACTGCAATGACACACCCTGCCGCACCGAGCAGATCGGAGCTCAGATGCGGTGTGACAAGCCAGAGGATGAGCCGGGCGGGGATGTAAACAAGCGCCGCTGGAGCAGGGGGCCGAGTCTGTGTGGGCAGCTGCGGGAGGCTAACTCCGGTGTTCTGGTGAGAACGCCACCCCCCCCCCGCGAGATGGGTGTCATAGTCAGTGACAGAGTGAGAGCGGAGAAAGCCAGGCCAGCTTACAGAGGAGTCAGCTCCATCCTACCTGCTCTGTCATCCTAACCCCGCCCTCACTCTGCTGCTTGTCCAATCTGCTACTCCCCCTGCCATTTGTGCCCGCCCAACCCCGCCCACACTCCATCCACCAGCATGCAATGCACCAGCCCTGACTGCGAGAGGAGCGTGGGCTGCTGGGCGGCACTTTTCAAACAATATCTGCCACAGCCCTGGGGGACAGCAGCCTGAATGGGAGAGCATAAATGGTGAGTGAGACTTCCATGCCCACAGTAACATCCTTTGTGTTCCCACCCCTTTGTGCTATGCACCCCCCTCCTTTCTTTTTCTCTCTCTACCTCCCCCCCCCGCTCTTTTCCTTCCCCCTCTACCTAATTCTCTCTCCCTCTCCCCCCTAGGCTAGGGCCTGTCCTGTCCGTATACCACCCTGTCCTGTCCATATACCACCCTGTCCATATACCACCCTGTCCTGTCCGCATACCACCCTGTCCTGTCCATATACCACCCTGTCCTGTCTGCATACCACCCTGTCCTGTCCATATACCACCCTGTCCATATACCACCCTGTCCTGTCCGCATATCACCCTGTCCTGTCCATATACCACCCTGTCCTGTCCGCATACCACCCTGTCCTGTCCATATACCACCCTGTCCTGTCCGCATACCACCCTGTCCTGTCCGCATACCACCCAGTCCTGTCCGCATACCACCCTGTCCTGTGCGCATACCACCCTGTCCTGTCCTTATACCACCCTGTCCTGTCCATATGTGCAATGGTCAGATAGGTCAGTGTAAGGGTCAGGTAGGTCACACATGTTACACGGGCAGGGCAAAGGGGGTGGAGTCAGGGGCGGTGCTAAGGGGGCGCCAAAATTACATTTCGCCTAGGGTGTCAGAAATCCTTGCACCGGCCCTGGAGATCCATGCCTTCCTTACCAACAGAATGGCGATCTGCCTTGTTTACATAGGCAGATCGCTGTTCTGCCTGTGTACCGAACCATCAGCGGGTGCCGGCAGACCTGATCGGACCCTCCAGTCTCCTCTATAGAGAGGAGGGTGTCAAGGAACATGTGTTTGTTGACACTTGGCGACATCCGATCCATTCCTATCCGCTAAAAACAGATCGATGGGGATCTGTTTCCCCATCCATTTGGCGAATCGGATCGAATGGCAGTCGGGTGTAAACGGACAGGCCCATAGAAGAGAGCGGGCTGTGTTAGTGTCTGTTTAAGGGTGCATATCTGCAGATAGTTTGATAAATGCTACCTTTGGAAGCAGCAACACTCCGTGCTATGACTACATACTGATTATCGGGGCAAAATCTGACAGCCCCTGCTGGTCACACGCAGTGTGTGCAGGCAGCGCTTACAACTGTTGGCACAAATCTACCGATTCTTGGCAGCCTGCCCCTGGGTGCTCCTATCCGCCGTATGAATGTAGCCTAATCTTTGCAGCACTGCAGTAAATCTTCAGTACTTCCGCATTAGACAAGCGTCTTCATTTCCTTTTCCTTTACACTGAGCCCTTAATTAGACTCGTTCTGGAACATAGATGGCATCTGCCAGTCATATCGTCTGCTGATGGCAGGGTTGTGATTTCATATAATTAGAGGTAATCATTTTACTTTTATGTTAAAAGCTTGCACAAGGCACTCAGATGAAACACTGGCAAGATATGCATACAGGAATCTATGCATATTTAATAGCAGCAGTATAATAGCGTGAAGGGTTTCAGGAGAGAAAGTAATATGCAGCAAGGAAAAAAAAAAAAAAGAAAAGAATTTATTTTACAAACTTGCAGAAGAGCGAATCGAATCTGTGAAGCAAATCCAGAAAACACTGCAACTGTGCGGAGAGTTGTAACGTCGGCTAACATTTAGGCCTCATGTACACTGGACGTTTTTAATGCTTCTCTTAGGCTGCATTCATACCTGGGCATGAATTGCGGGCAGATTTGCCATGATTGTGCCTGCGATTTCAAAACGCCCAGGTGTGAATGGCGAATGCGGTGTGGCCCTGCCGCCATTCGCATGACAATTGCGGCAAACCACACAGGGTAAAGCATGTCACCCAGAAGAAGCTCCTGAAAATTTTTAGGGTGACAAGCTTCACGCATTGCTGAGATTGCAGCACATTTTTAGATGTCATTCAAATGAATGGCATCTGAAATGTGTGTTGTATGATTTGTCATTTACACCTGGGTGTTTTGAAATTGCGATTCAAAATGCCCAGGTGTGAATGCAGCCTTGGAGGCGTCTGGCGGTTTTTTTTTTTTCTGTCTCTAAACACCCTTGCATGTTAGCGTATGTGTCCATACACACATTTAGAGGCAGAAACTCACTGCCAGCATGTTCAGGAGCAGAAAAAGAAGCGTTTTGGCAGAAAAAACACTTAGGCCTCATACACACAGGCTTTTTTTATGCCAAGTTTTTTACAGCTCTCCATGTTATTCACTGGCCCCATAAAAACACTAACGTTTTTGAACTGTAGAGGGCGTCGGCGTTAGTGAGCTGAAAGTAGGACCCACGGCCAGCGCGTTCCAAGGCAGTAAAATTTTGGCGTCTTTGACGCAGACGCCGCAAAATGCTCACTAACGCTGTGCAGACGTTAACCGGCATTTTTGATGCCGACGTTTTTAGGTTAAAAAATAGCAGAGGAATGGGTTTTTTTTTAAAAACCCGATATTGACGCCGACGCTCGCTAATGCGCATTAACGCCCTGATGTCGGCCCCGAAGTTTTGCTTATCTTTTTAAATACGCCCATGTGTATGAGGCCATAAAGTGATTGTAAAGGCAGGAGTTTTTTTTATCTTATTGCATTCTATGCATTACGATGAAAGACCTTCTGTGTGCAGCAGCCCCCCTCAGCCCCCCCTAATACTTACCCAAGCCCTCCTATCCAGTGATGTGCACGAGTACCTTGGGCGTCCGGACTCTCCCTCCTGATTGGCTGAGACACAGTAGCAGTGCCATTTGCTCCCGCTGATGTCAATCAAAGTCATTCAGCCAATCAGGAGTGAGAGAGGACAGGGCCAAACCATGGCTCTGTGTCTGAATGGACTCGGGTGTCCCCAGATCAAGCTGCTTGCTATGGGGGCACTTGGCAGGAGGGAGGGACCAGGAGCACCAGCGAGGGACCCAAGAAGAGGAGAATTAGGGCTGCTCTGTGCAAAACCATTACACAGTGAAGGTAAGTATAACATATTTGTTATTCTTAATAAAAAAATAAAACCAGACTTTAGCCTCTCTTTAATGCGGCTAAGGGCATATAAACACGTCTAAATGGGTGTTCATTCCAGGCGCGTTTAGCACTTAAGTACTAATTCATTTCAATGGTCAGAATAAATTATTACTTAGAGCTTGACGCATCTAAATGTGTTTAGAAGTTTCTAGCATTTTTTCTACCAAAATGCTGCTTCCAAGAGGAAGGGCACCTAGGAGAAATGGGCAAACCCCCTGTGTACGAGGCCTTAAAAAGTATGCAAATCCTAAAAATGAACTCCTCTTATTTGCTCACATTTCGTCTGTTAAACATAACGAATATATCTGCTCGATAAGTGCAAAAAAAAGCTTGTTGATCCTGCCAGAAATTCAGGGCTGTACGGTGTCCCGTGCACCCTGCATGGTTATCCCATACAATATTATCAGGAAGTGTTCTGTACTACACCAATACAATCTCTGTACAATCAACTTTAAATCTACCAAAACCTTTTAATGAGGACCTGCCTAAACCTTACAAGAGGGACACAATTGCTGTCAATTACCGCTGTGGAGGAGGAGAGGTGTGGCTTTTGTTCTATGTCCCTCTTGTGCTGGCTGTGTGTACAATAATCTCATAAGGCTGCATGAAGAGCTGTTATACAGCGGGAGTGAGCAGGTTGTGGAGACTCACACAGCACTCCATAGGTCCCGGCACCACAGGGAGCACAGAGAGAATAAGACTATCCACTCACCCTCCAGAAGATTTACCCCCCTTCATGACGAGGCCATTTTTTGTAATATAGCACTGCTCTACTTTAACTGACAATTGCGCGGTTATAGAGTCTACAAACTATGGGATATATACTGGAATTTGTATTTCTTTTTTATACTAGTAATGGCAGCGATCAGTGACCTATGCACTGCGATATTGCGGCAAACAATCAGACACTAACTCACAATTTTTCAAACTGTACTAATGACACTGGCTGGGAAGGGGGTTAAACATCTAGGGTGATCAAACGGTTAACTGTGTGCCTAGCTAGTGTTTTTGTGTAAGTTATGTGCTGCATTTACTAAGAGAAGTGATGGAATTTCTTTACCTGCTTTGCATCTCATCCCTGCTGTCAGACCAGAGCTCTGCCTTTTTTACATAGGCAGAGCTCCATTCTGTGTCTTTGCCCCGATGATCGGCGCAAGTGCAGAATCACTTCACATCAACCAACACACCAGGTCCAACACCGCACCCAATACTTTCCTCCTTCAATCCTGTTACTGCTGAGGAAGTTGCCAAACTCCTTTCCATGGCCTACCACTCCACCTATGCCCTGGACCTGGTCCCATCACAATTGCTGCGGCCACCTTCCTGCTCTATCCTAAACTCTCTAACCCACATCTTCGGCCTCTTCCTCTCCTCCGACACCTTTCCTTCCCCACTCAAACATGCACTGGTAACCCCCAAACCCCTCAATGGACCCCACCTGTTTGAATAACTTAAGACCCATCTCTCTGGCCCTGTTTGCATCCAAGCTTCTTGAATGCCTTGTCCACAACCATATGACCTGCTACCACACTGACAACAACTCTCTCAAACCCCAACTTATTCACTCCTTGGTTATTTCCCATCCTGCAACTCCCTCCTCACTGGCCTACCTTTACACAGGTTATCCCCCCTTCAGTCTATTATGAATGCTGCTGCTAGACTCATACACCTCACTAACCGATCCGTGACTGCTGCTCCTCTCTGCCAACCCTTCGCTGGCTTCTCCAACCCCGTCGTATAAATTCAAAATAGTAACCACAACATACAAGGCCATCCAAAACATAGCCCCCAGCTACATCACCGATCTCATCTGCAGATATCACCAAAATCATCCTCTCCGCTCCTCCCAAGACCTCCTGCTCTTCAGCTCCCTTGTTACCTCCTCCCATGCTCACCTCCAGTAATTCTCCAAAGCCTCTCCCATCCTCTGGAACTCCATGCCCCAGTAAGTCCAGTCAGCTCCTACCATGTCTGCCTTTAGGGGATCATTGAAACCTCACCTATTCAGGGAAGCCTATCCCCCCTCCACCTAATGGAAGCTCCAAAGAAGGAAATAAAATAAATAATAATAATAAAATTATGTGAGTTATGTTATTTTTATTTAGGAACAAAAAAGTTTAACTTTAATACAACTTTAACCATAGCATGGAAACAGCAAGAATGCCCCAACTTTGATCTTAATGAACAAGCTCTCTTTGCATCCCTAAAGCCACACACAGTTCGACGGTCGTATGACCGAACGGACCAAATCGTATGTTGGCTGTTGTATCTAGCATACTGACATGCACTACACGATCGTACGACCAAGCTGAACGTAGTGAACGTATAAAGAGAAAGTTCAAGTGCATGTAATTAGCATCTGGCCGTTCCTGACTTCTGAGCATGTGTGTTTTGCACAATACAACTTGTTGGACCAACTTCTCTGTACACACGATACAACGGTCGTATGACCGCTTGTTGGTACTACCAAGTTTTCTAGTTTGCTCATACAACTCCCGTTGTACGACCATCGTACGTTGGCTGTTCTAATCGCGCGTACTAACGATCGATTTCGCATACAACGGTCGTTCGTATGACTTGTTGTATACGATCATCGGCTCGTGTGTACGAGGCTTTAGAGGTAAATAAATAACTCAGCACAGGGGATATATCTTACCATCAGTGTGTACCATCAAGTGCTCCTTGTGATACTGTACTGGTTTAGGTGAAATTTCCTTCCTCTAAACCCCCCCCCCCCCCCCACCAGGGAGCTCTCATGGGCACAAATGAATGACGAGTGAATGACTATGCCTGCCGTTTGTGCCCAGCTCCTCTATTTACAGAAACCATACTACAGCTTCTATGAATGATGTGATCTCTGAATTGAGAAGGCAGAACTTGCATCATCCACCTGTCCTCCATTCATAGATCCTGTTCATTCATAGAAGCTGTAGTATTGCTTCTATGTATGGAGGATGTAAAGGATGAACATAGGCAAGCACTCTGTGAGTTCCTGTCACATTTCCTGCAGTTCTATTACTCCCGCCATAGTGGAAAATGACAGCAGCAGGGGTTGGGGTGATCGTCATTGTGGAGAAGGATATTTACCCAAACCAGGAGACAGTAGCAGAAGGGACACATCACACTGAAAGGAAAGAGAATAAATGCAAAAGAACCATATTAGAGCAGCGGCCTAAACATGCAATACACACATCAATGGGACATAAATCTAAGTGGTGGCCGTGCTAAATCTAAACTACAAAAATGATCACAATACTAAATAGTGAAAAATAGTAAAATTGTCGCAATCCACAAATATGTGATGCAACCCACAACCAATGGATGCAATATAATGTAAACATATATGGGATATAGCATGAAATATACCATGAAAATATCACAATTCAAAAAGTATTAAGTGATAGGACCCACAACCAATGAGTAGAGTTGAGCGAACACCTGGACGTTCGGGTTCTGTGGGTCCGAACAAACTTTGGGGAAAAGTCCGGGTTCAGTACCGAACGTTGCCCGAACGTTATCCCGGACCCCGAACTCCATTGAAGTCAATGGGGACCCGAACTTTTAGGCACAAAAATGGCTGTAACAAAGTCCCCGCAAGTGCTAGAGGGCTGCAAAAGGAAGTAAAATGGGGGTAAGAGTAGGGCAAGTGCCCTACAAAAAAACGGGGATAGGGAAAATAAATTAAAATCAAATAAACTAGGAGAGGATTTTTGAACAATAATCTGTCCCTCTAAGCAGAAGCCTCTACCTAGTGCAGTCAGATCGCTCAAAGCAGCAGTATGTGAAATCTCAAATTACTCCCACAATCGGATCGTTGTGTACGATCCCACAATCTGATCGTTGTGTACGATCGTAGCGATCGTTGTGTTATGCAGAGTTTGATCTGCAGTCTGCAATCTGTCACTCAAAGCAGCAGTATGTGAAATCTCAAATTTCTGCAATCTGTCCCTCAGAGCAACAGTAGTAGTAATCTCAGGATGCAGGATCAGATGTTAAAATGTCTGCAATCTGTCCCTCACAAAAACGCCGGCAGCATCCTCTCCCTACACTAACCCAAGAGCATGTGACATGCAGCACTGTGACTCCAGCCTCATATAGAGGCTGGGTCACATGATGCACTGGCCAATCACAGCCATGCCATTAGTAGGCATGGCTGTGATGGCTTCTAAGGGCAAACCAGTGAAACGCTTGTTGATTGGCTGCCCTGCAGCTATTCAACATGAGTGATCAACTACCAGAACCCAGAACCCGAACGTTTTTTGAAACGTCCGTGTTCGGGTCCGGGTCCCGGACACCTCAAAGTTCGGTAAGGACCCGAACATTACAGTCCGGGTTCGCTCAACACTACCAATGAGTTGCAATATATACCACAGTGACTAGAATCTAATGAGAGTTCATAAATTGAAATATAAGGTAAAGCAATCACTGTGTTTCATACCGATTAGTTGCAATATGACACAGTGACTAAAATGTTATGAAAGTTCGAAGGTATAAAAGCATAAAGTCTTGCATATAAATGGTAGTGCAATCACTGTGTTCAGGTGCGACTACACCCAGTGCTCCACTCCAAAAGTGAACGTGCCTCCACCAGATAAATTAAGCGCTTACCAGAAGCAAGCTATAAACACGCTTGTGACTCTACCCAGTCAGGGTCCCAAACGGGAGATGTAGTGCCCAGATCTCTGCCACAGCCATCCTAATCACTATGTTTTTATATCACTAATAAACACTGACAGTATTAGGGTCCTTTCACACATACGGTCCGTTTGTTTGATCAGTTCAGTCACTTTTTTTCAAAGTAAAAACGGACAAAGTTTACATCAGTTTTTCATCCATTTTTTCATCTGTTTTTTACATCTGCCAGCTAGAGTCCTTAACTACTTGAGTCCTGTAGTCATATTTTCATGCAAAAATGGACCGTTCATCCGTCTACATACATTTTTCGTCCGATCCGTTTTTTAAGGGATGAAAAACAGGGCTTTCATCCGTTCAAAAAAACGGATGATGACGGAAGCGGATGAAAACAGATGATCATCCGTTGGCATCCATTTTTCCATAGGAATGCATTGATGTATGTTTTTCATCTGTCAACAGATGGATGAAAAACGGCCAAACGGTCCGTATGTGTGAAAGGGGCCTGATACTATGTGAGCCCTTTCTTTTACATGTTTGTGGTGTGTGATGGACGGCTGTGATCTGGACCATTTATATGCAAGACTTTATGCTTTTATACCTTCAAACTCTCATAACATTTTAGTCGCTGTGTCATATTGCAACTAATCGGTATGAAACACAGTGATTGCTTTACCATATAATACAATTTATGAACTCTCATTATATTCTAGTCACTGTGGTATATATTTTATTTTTTAATTGTGCCGTCAATTTACGCCTTACATATACATTGTACATTCACATCAGTCCCTACCCTCAAGGAGCTTACAATCTAAGGTCCCTAACTCACATTCATACATATACTAGGGACAATTTACCCATGGGGCATGTCTTTGGTGTGTGGGAGGAAACCAAAGTACCTGGAAGAAACCCACACCAGCACAGGGAGAACATGCAAACTCCAGGCAGGTAGTGTGGTGGTTGGGATTCAAACCAGCGACCCTTTTGCTGCTAGGCGAAAATGCTAACCATTACACCAATGTGCCGCCCATATTGCAACTCGTTGGTTGTGGGTCCTACCAGGAACATGCAGTGAGGTCAGTGGCGGGTGAGGCACTGGCTAGTATCAGAGCCAGATACACACAGGTTACATACACCGTGAACGTTACAGCGAGAGCAATAATTCTAGCACTAGACCTCCTCTGTAACTCTAAACATGTAACCTCTAAAAATTTTAAAGTGTTGTCTATGGAGATTCTTAAGTACTGAAGTTTGGCGCCATTCCACAAGTGAGCGCAATTTTAAAGCATGACATGTTAGGTATCCATTTACTCTTCGTAACATCATCTTTTACATTTTGCAGAAAAATTGGGCTAACTTTACTTTTTTTTTAAATTCATGAAACAGTTTCTTTAAAAAAAAAATGCATTTGAAAAATTGCTGTGCAAATACCGTGTAACATAAAAAGTTGCAACGACCGCCATTTTATTCCCTAGGGTGTCTGCTAAAACAATATATATAATGTTTGGGGACTCTGAGTAATTTTCTAGCAAAAAAATTATGATTTTTATATGTAGGAGTGACGTGTCAGAATTGGCCTTGGTGGTTAGGGGTTAATCACCATAAGTAAGTAGTAGACAAATAATTATTATATATTGTTTTTAAGGTCATTTTCTATATTTTCAATAACTGTGCTCAAGCAGTTGGCTTAATGGACAAATTACTGAAGTTTGAAGTTATAACTTTCAACCAGTAATTTCACAGTAAATAGATAAATAATAAATTATCTTATAACATATAGCATAATAATATATGATTTAGCTTGTACCTTTTTAGCAGCAGCAGATTCTCATTCTCCCTTTTAACTGTGAGAAAACATGGGATTATGGGTAAATCTTATACATATAAACCCATGTATTTCCTTGTAGTTAGGAGGGCTGTGCTGGAAGGAAGTATTTGTCTTTTAGACACATGCCCCCTTCTATGACACTGCAGTGAGGCATGCCTCCACTGCAGCATTTTTATTGGACAGCTTGGGCCAATGGTGCTTTACAATTGGATAAGGCTCCAAGCTATCCATTGAGCTCAGTGCCTCTGACAAGGAGTAAGGAGAGGCACTGTGAGCTCATCCTCTCAGTCTGCTGCAAACACAGTGTGTCAGCTTGTATTTAAACTGGCCGCTCTGTATGTAGCTTCTGACAGGCTGCGCAATGAGCCCCATATCTCAGGAATCATAGATGTTAGAAGATTTTTTTCCAGTGGTGGGGTAGGACTTCAGCTATATACCTACCTACCCCCGGTCGCCGAGAAGTTGATCAATTTTTTTTTCTGTGTTCACGGCAGGTGAGGCTCTGCCTCATCTGCCTCCCCTGACTGCATGTCCCTGGGTCCTACCACTAATACTTTTTGAATTGTGATATTTTCATGGTATATTTCATGCTATATCCTATATATGTTTACATTATATTGTTGCATCTGGTTGTGGTTTGCATCACATATTTGTGGATTGTGACAATTTTACTATTTTTCACTATTTAGTATTGTGATTTTTTTGTAGTTTAGATTTAGCATGGCCACCACTTAGATTTACATCCCACTGGAAGTAAGTAATGTCCCTTGTGCTGATTTTTTTTTAAAACTTAACTTAGGTTTTAACACTCAAGATGGATTTGAATCTCTCTTTGCACCCCTTAGTTCTCATGCACCCAGGGCATTTAGCCGCAGTGCATGAGCATCCTGTGCTTATGTGTGGATGGAAGGTACAGGCACACCAGCCAGTCCTGCTTCCAGCAGCCTGTAAAGCTATGAATAGCTGACAGCTGCCAAGGCTGGATGGGGCTGTATAGTTCATCAAGCGGCACTAATGTTTAATGCAGTACGTGCCCATGGACAAATGCTCAGAATGCAGACTGCTTGTGATCCGGGCATTCGTCCCTGGAAGCATCTTGCCCTAAACGTAAGTACCAATCAAAGCACCTTCCTGCCACTGCCCTGGGCCCCCTGCCAAAATAATAATTATAAAATTAGTTTTATTAATAAAAAAATTAACAAACTGTGGGTGGGTGTCAAGATGCAGAACAGTTAAGCCTGACTTCAGTTGTTTTATTAGGGGATTAAACTTGGATGGGGAAAGGGGTAATTATGGAATGCCCAAAGATTAACAGTTCCTTCGCGGGACCTCCTATATACACTTCAGTATATACACTCCTCTCTTCCTCCAGCACAATCTTGCTTCTCAGTTACTTCCTCTTGCTCTCTCCAGCACAAACTTCTTTGGCCTAGCTAGCATATGGTGAGGCTTGCTCTTAATTAGCAGGACCTCCGAACCGCCATTTGCAGGCAGGGACCGCAGGCCCCTATAGTGTAGAAAAGTTAATTGAAGTGCTAGCTAATCATGATGGACTACTGCTCCCAGTCCATCCTCTTCCGGGCCCTGCCAGCCCTCCTGGCTGCAACGGCCCGCTCCACTGCCATCATGACACCACAGTCCCAACTGGCTCCTGCACCCTTCTCAGACTGTCTTTCTCCCCAATCTGCTCTGGTGTGCCACTTCCAGCTTCCCAGGGTGTGTATCACTCACCGACACCCGACACTTGTAGTTCCTCTCCAGGAGATCTCTCTGGTAGTACTCTATCCTGCTGTCCTCTGCTTGCTCTCTCCTTGTGCCTCTGTTCCAGGATCTCTCTATCCTCCTGGATGCACCCGAGCCCCAGGCCAAAGACACCCCCCCCAGACTGGGGGCACCCTCTAGGCCCCGACAGCCTCCATACTACTCCATCTCCATCTCTTCCACCCAAACTCTCCTCTCCGAGCTGGGCTGACCCTGGGTATTTGAGGAGGCCTGCCCCCTGCCAACCCAAGTTGGGGGTTGATCAGAGCTCCTCTCAATACCCCAGGTAGCTACACCTCCCCTCTCCACCTCTCTTTCCACAAAACACCAGAACCTTCTCAAAAGAAGTGGGAGGTCCTGATGACACCATCTGTGAGTCGCCCAGCCCTACCCTGAGCCACTCCCAGCCCAGAATCAAAACAATCAGGAGTCAGGCAGGACTAAATTTGCCTCACCTAACAAAAATCTCCATCTAGCTCCTACCTAAGGTAGAGGGCGCTACACAAGCTTTACCCAAAATTATGAGATTGGCCGAATTCAAGAGGGGTGGGGCAGAGTGTCAGCATAAAATCAGCAGAGAGTAGAGGACCTTCCTTCCTTACGTGTCTTGCAACAAATGTAGTAGTGTCGACACTACTCCTAACTACAATTTCCTGTGTAATCTGTATTCTTACAGTCAATAAAATATAGAATCAGACAAGTGTCTTCTTAGGAACCTAACAATTTATTTTACAACAGATTAATTGTATCATTCATTTCAGTTCACATTTTTATTTGTCATATAATTTAATTTCTATGTTGAGGGGCCCTTGAAATTCTCCGGGCCCCCCCAGGGTCTAAATCCAGCACAGTGTGCATGAGGCCTTTGTGGTAAATGTGAGGCATTTAAAAAATAAATAAATAAAAAAGACACTCACTTTGTCCTGAATGGATAAGGTGGCAGCATCTCCTTAAACTCTATTTGAGGTTGATTGCTACTACATGCTACTTGTATAGCCTACTCCATAGGCAGCCATTTTTTCCACCTTAGCCATTGATTGCTATTCTTAGCAGTGGTGGCGGTCCATCAGGGCACACGGGCGCCACCCCCTCTCTCCAGTCACCCTCCTCTACGTCTTGAATTACCGCGGTGGGGGGTTTCCATGAAGCATCTCATTATGGGCGGCACAGTGCTGTAGTGGATAGCACTTTCACCTGGCAGCAAAAGGGTTGCTGGTTCGAATACCAACCACAACACTACCTGCCTGGAGTTTGCATGTTCTCCCTGTGCATGCGTGGGTTCTCTCCGGGTACTCCGGTTTCCTCCCACACTCCAAAGACATGCTGGTAGGTAAATTAGATCCTGTCTAAATTGGTCCTAGTGTATGTATGAATGTGAGTTAGGGTGAGTTAGATTGTAAGCTCCTTTGAGGGTAGGGACTGACATGAATGTACAATATATATGTAAAGCGCTGTGTAAAGCTCTATATAAGTACCTGAAATAAATAATTACATTTGAAAAAATAAATAAAATTGGAGCTGTAGGCTCTAATTGGCTTCATTAAAGTGTGGCTTGTGATGCAAAGCTTGCCACCACAAGCCCTTAGAAAGGCAAATGAACATTTGCCTTCCCAACTGGGAACCACTCTCAGCTAATCAGAAAGTGCCTGTATGTTAGCAGTTTCCTGATTGGCGGAGAAGGAGGATGTCGCTGGAGCACTGAGAGCATGCTCCCCACTCGCCGGACTCTGCACACTCCTGCCTGCTAATAGATGGGGTAAGTGCGGGACTTTGTCCTGCTTCTGGGGGGGGTGGTGGTTTGTCAGTGCCGTGAGCCCCGCGGCGGCGACGGTGCCTGCAATTTACCCTCCCTGTGTTATTGGCTGCAATTTACCCCACCTGTGTTATTGACTGCAATTTACCCTACCTATGTTATTGGCTGCAATTTACCCTACCTGTGTTATTGGCTGCAATTTACCTCACCTGTGTTATTGGCTGCAATTTACCTCACCTGTGTTATTGGCTGCAATTTACCCCACCTGTGCTAATGGCTGCAATTTACCCTACCTGTGTTATTGGCTGCAATTTACCCAATCTGTGTTATTGACTGCAAATTATCCTACCTGTGTTATTGGCTGCAATTTACCCTACCTGTGTTATTGGCTGCAATTTACCCTACCTGTGTTATTGGCTGCAATTTACCTCACCTGTGTTATTGGCTGCAATTTACCTCACCTGTGTTATTGGCTGCAATTTACCCCACCTGTGCTAATGGCTGCAATTTACCCTACCTGTGTTATTGGCTGCAATTTACAGCACCTGTGTTATTGGCTGCAATTTACCCTACCTGTGTTATTGGCTGCAATTTACAGCACCTGTGTTATTGGCTGCAATTTACCCTACCTGTGTTATTGGCTGCAATTTACCCTACCTGTGTTATTGGCTGCAATTTACCCCACCTGTGCTATTGGCTGCAATTTACCCCACCTGTGTTATTGGCTACAATTTACTCTACCTGTGTTATTGGCTTCAATTTACAGCACCTGTTTTATTGGCTGCAATTTATCCCACCTGTGTTATTGGCTGCAATTTACCCCACCTGTGTTATTGGCTACAATTTACTCTACTTGTGTTATTGGCTGCAATTTACCCTACCTGTGCTATTGGCTGCGATTTACCCTACCTGTGTTATTGGCTGCAATTTACCCCACCTGTGTTATTGGCTGCAATTTACCCTACCTGTGTTATTAGCTGGAATTTACCCCACCTCTGTTATTGGCTACAATTTACCCTTCCTGTGTTATTGGCTACAATTTAGTCTACCTGTGTTATTGGCTGCAATTTACTCTACCTGTGTTATTGGCTGCAATTTACCCCTACCTGTGTTATTGGCTGCAATTTACCTCACCTGTGTTATTGGCTGCAATTTGCCCCACCTGTGATACTGGCTGCTATATACCCCATCTGTGATGCTGGGGCTGTATCCTGTGTCGTGTGATACTGGCTGCTATATATCCCACCTGTGATGCTGATCTGTATACTGTGTCCTGTGATACTGAGCTGTATACTGTGTCCTGTGATGCTGAGCTGTATACTGTGTCCTGTGATGCTGAGCTGTATACTGTGTCCTGTGATGCTGGGGCTGTATACTGTGCCCTGTGATGCTGAGCTGTAAACTGTGTCCTGTGATGCTGGGGCTGTATACTGTGTCCTGTGATGCTGAGTTGTATACGGTGTCCTGTGATGCTGAGCTGTATACTGTGTCCTGTGATGCTGGGGCTGTATACTGTGCCCTGTGATGCTGAGCTTTATACTGTGTCCTGTGATGCTGAGCTGTGTACTCCTGATACAATATGTGGAATACAGGGGACGGAGTGGGTGGATTCTATAAGGGGTGGGGCTTATGAGAAGTAGGAGGGGTCAAAAAGGATGGGCAGTTCCTAGCGACCCCCATACTAAAACTTCATCAGCCGCCACTGGTTCTTAGTGATTAAACACTAGCAATTTTAGTGGCACAATTGACTACTAAAGGCCTGCCCTGTAGCTCACATTCTCTTCCTGCTCCTATCACAATTCTCTATGCCTTTTATTCATATACAAAGTATCTGTGATCGGTTGGAATGTATGCTATTCTGTAAGAACCGATTCAGAGTTTGAAAATTGCTTTCCTTTTGCATCAAAATGTTTCACCAGCTAATAGAAGTAAACCTCAATCTCTGTGTACATTATTTTATTCATCATTCTCTCTTCCATTCCTGCCGCATTGTATTTATCTGTAGGAACAATCTGCTGTTTGGTTCCTATATTATATCTCCGTAGTGAAAAGGTTTTTTTTTTTTGAACAGATGCTCTCACTGTATTCCGTATTCTAGCAGCTGTCCATGGTTATATAACATCACCTTTACTTGAAGATTTTAGGTAGATTCGTTTTCCTCATCTATCATGTTCACTTCCAAGGAACACATTGAAATGTTTGTGATGGCCTGTAGTATATGATCACCTCAAACCCCGTACAATTCTTTGCAGAAAACAGAAATTGCAGACAGGTAGATTGTGCTGCCCAAAATGATAGTATATATTTGTCTTTCCCTCGCTCTAGAAGAGTTTGCTGCAGATTATTTATCACAATCTCTTCCTTTCCTCTGTGGTCCTTCCTATTCAGTTGGTGTCTTCAGTTGTTGGGCCACCAGTCCAGTGTTGCTTCTGCAGCATGTAGGTTGGATAGGCCACTGCATTTCATGACTAATAGTTTCTTTCATCGCCATCCACCTGATGACAAAGCCCAAATAATACACACTGACTGCACAACAAGGGCTTAAACGGCTACAGAAGCCCTTTATTTCACCATGAAGAACAAGTAACAGCTCCAAGTCATTGATAATATAATGCTTGTTGGTTAGGAAGGTGGGTCTTTGGTGACCAATAGTAAGAAAGGCTTTACTAATGCACTTTGTCCCTATCTGTACTCCACCAGCTCGAGGACAGCTCCAGAACTGACTATAGTTGACTTCCAAGGAGCCAAGTGTAGCGCTACTCCCATAGGAATTATGACCAGGTTCTTCCCCAGTGGATTGGCCCACAGCCAGCCACACAAACACAGTAACTCTTTTCCTCAATAACCAGTCTAGGGGTGTTGTCAGAGAATGCTTATCAGATGTTTGGCTCACAGAAATGCGCATGCATGCAGAATTAGTAGCAGAATAGTGAACAGGTGCGCTCATGCACACAGGAATGCACATGTGCACAGGCTCACACAGGGCTATTTAAAGAGGAAGTAAACCCTGATGGGGTTTACTTCCTCTGTATTCCCCTGCAAAGTAGAAGCATAATGGGCTACTATGCATTGCATAGTAGCCCATTATGTGTCACTTACCTGCAAATGAAACCTACGACGTCCAGCGATGTCCCCTGTACAGGCCGTGTCCATCTTCAGCCCCTCTTCCTTCTGGGGCCGCGATCTCCGGCTCTGTGACTGGCCAGAGTCCCGTGATGTCACTCCAGCACATGCGCGCGTAAGCCGCCAGTCACGGCACGATCTCAGTGAATAAACGGCACGGAGGCCATTTCTTCACAGCGCATGTGCCAAAATGACGTTGGCACATCTCTTACACTGCATATCTCCTGAACCGTGCAGGTTTGGGAGATATGCAGGGCACCTACAGATAAGCCTTTTATAGGCTCACCTGTAGGTTAAAGTGGTTCTCACGGGTTGACAACCACTTTAAGAATGCTCTTGCTCGTGTTTACCACTTCAGCCCCGGAAGGTTTTACCCCCTTCATGACCAGGACATTTTTTTGCGATACGGCACTGCAAAACACACCTATCAACATGGAAATCATAGCAATCAGCAGCGATGTATTCTGTCTACAAAAACGAGGACACAATCAGACATTCTGCATCCATGTGTTTCTGAGTAACAAATGACCCTTGTATCCATTTTATTGCGGCTATTATTAGGAGCTACAGAGCCTGAAACTTTTAATTGGACTCTGACCGTTGAAGTTATCCTGAAGGAAATGCAGTTTTTATAGTTGGAATTGAAATTAAATGTCTAATTGTGTAATATCGGAGGCAATTTGCCACAATGTTCTAGTGGAGCCTTCAGAAAATAGGTCACAACAACAGACTGACAATTAGATGGCCAGTGATACGGGATTGTCACAGCAGGTTACTAATAAAGGGAGTAAAAGCATTCACGTGGGTCTGAAACTCATAGCAAGAGGGTACATTAAGCTGCTGTGCTCATAGTTAGTGAGCTGTAGATTTATATCTTCAGAGATGAATTCTGTTTCTTCAGGCTTAAAGAGAAGAGAAGTGAGAGCTGTTTTATTTTATCTAAGTGCCCAAGTTCACACAAAAGGAACATTAAAAATAAAAATTACTGTGAAGTGGTCAGAGGTGATTTACTAAGGGATGGTTACTTTGCCCTAAATAGCCCCTGCCACCCCTTCCCCGACCACTTTATACTTACCTTTCTTGTGCTTCCCTTCCTCTGTGGTTGTCACTTCAAAATAACTGTTGCCAACCGAGGGAGGAGAGATCATCGATGGCCCATTTCGGGACATCTTCACTACCCCTGAGCTCTGACACTTGCCTTCACCAAGTTTGGTGGCCATAAAATTGTCAGTGGGTGGACACAGGCACTGTCACTTTTCCCTGACTTTCAATGACTTTGGCTCCTCAAGTACAGTAATACATACATTTACAACACAGTCTACTAGCTCAGGGCTTCCGTTTTCCTTCCACATATTGGTGCAGTGCAGCAGCCTAGTCCCCTCCTTTTTGACTGTAATCAAGTGGTCTGAGCTCCCCTTTTTGAATGATGGAAGAAATTGCTAATAGCACCCAGTGGAGATTCCTCTGGTCCTGTGAGTTCCATGAAAGAATGACATGGCCGTGTGGGCACATCTGGTCCAAATTTAAATAATTGAGGAAAAGTGGAAAAATAGAGCTGGACCCATAGGGTTATCTCACTGGTACTGATGTTGGTGTAAATGGGGGGATCCGCAACTCTTTGACAGTGATTTACCCTTAGATCATGGGCTGGTAACGGATAGATTGCGCCACTTCTTTTGTCAACCCCTGGAACCTGGACAGGAGGGGTTGTGGGGGATGGCATTTACTGGAACTAAAGCAGAATATTACAGCACGCACAATAATGACATTTAAATCCTGCAAGGCTATTTAGAAAGTACCTGAACATCTTAAACAAAGGTACGGGGAGTCCACTATATGGCCATAGAGTGCTTAGCCCACTACTACTTCACAGTTCCTCAACTCAGTGGGTCCTACACTATCATAGAATGGGAGATTCTGTCTCTTAACCATGTATCTCTCCCATGGTTAAGAGACAAAATCTCCCATTCTATGATAGTGTAGGACCCACTGAGTTGAGGAACTGTGAAGTAGTAGTGGGCTAAGCACTCTATGGCCATATAGTGCAACGGACTCCCCATACCTTTGTTTAAGATGTTCAGGTACTTCTAAATATCCTTGCAGGATTTAAATGTCAATCATTATTGCATGTGTGCGCTGTAATATGCTGTTTTGTTCATGTGGTCTTATGGCAGCACCATCACCACCACCACCAGCACTAATGGAATACATTGTTAGGGTGTGCCCCCCCAAGTATTTATTTGTTTATTTACTGGAACCAAGCTCCTGTTTTTTTATCCTGCAGCAGCTGAAAGCCCGCTTCTCCTATTCCTCCTCCCGACAGCTTTCAGTGCCTGCAAGAGGGAAAATACAGGGGCTCAGTTCCAGTAAATGCCCCTCCTGCCCAGGTTACCCTTCCTATGTGCTCCCCTGTATTTCACCCCCCCTCCCCCCTGCAGTGCTGCCGGCTTCCCCTCTTCTTCCTCCCTCTGTCTGCTGCAGGGGAACTATTCAGGTTGGAGAGTGGGGGAAGGGGCTGGTAAATATGTAATTTTCTGTCCCCTTCCTTTTTAGAATGAATGCAGTTAATGATCAGTAATGATCGCTCACTGCATTCGTACACAATTGGAGCATAGTAAACTCTGTATACAATGCTTCAGTGTGTGAATAAACAGAAAACTCAGTGCAGAGCTCTTTCTGTTCATTAATTTTGTGCAGCTGAGGCAGAGACTGAAGGCTGTCTCCTTAATCTCCTTTCTCTGTCTCAAAAGTGAGACATCTGGGGTCTGTTTAGACCCATTATATTACACCTAAGTTCCCCAACAGGGTTGTTAAATTTTTTTTAAAAATAATAAAAAATACAATTGTAAAAAAATAATAAAAAATAAAATAATACAAATAAAAATACTGACACCATTCACTGCCCTACTGACACCAACCTCTGCCCTACCGACACCATCCACTGCTCTACTGACCCCTTCCACTGCCTTACTGACACCATATTTTGCTTTTCTGACACCATCCACTGCCTTACTGACACAATTCTCTGCCCTACTAAAACCATCCTCTGCCCTACTGGACCAATCGCTGCCCTACTGAAAGCACCCTCTGCCCTACTGGGCCAATCTCTGCCCTACTGACACCGTCCACGGCTCTACTGACTGACATTGTCCGCATTTAAGGTAGGCTAAATTTATATTTTTACAGTGATGTTTGTTTTATTATCTTTTTCTAAGTTTTCCTTACTACTTAGGTGCAAGTTAATTTCTTTAAACACTTGCCGACTTATAGCTTACATATACGGTGGCAAGACAGTTCTCCTGCACAGGATTGTGTACCTAGTGCAGGTCTGGGGTGTGCCGTCCTGCTCCCGCTGTGATTTTACACAACAGGAGCTGATCTGAGGGTACTGCGGACTCATTGTCCACCGGCACCCGCTGATCATTAGGCAGAGAGCCAGAACTGTTCTGTCAGTAGGGAAGGCATTGATCCTGTGTTCCTGCAAAACAGGAGCATGGATCAATGCCTCCCCCTAGTAAACGTACCTCCCCCACAATACACAAGCACTGGCTAGGCACACAGTTAACTCTTTGATTGCCCCTGATGTTAACCTCTTCACAGCCAGTGGCAGTAGTACAGTGGCAGTGCATATTGTCACTAGTGTCACTGGTCCCCAAAAGGGTCTGATCACCACCATTACTAGTAAATAAATAAATAAATATTCCATAAATATATCCCATCATTTTTGTGCAAACCAATCAATATACACTTATTGGGATTTTTTTTACTAAAAATATGTAGCAGAATACATATTGGCCTAAATTGGTGAAAAATGTGATTTTTTACATTTTTTTATTGGATATGTTTTATAGCAGAAAGTAAAAAATGTTGTTTTCTTTTTCAAAATTGTTGATTTTTTTTGTTTATAGCTCAAAAATTAAAAAACGCAGAGGTGCATAAATACCAAAAAAGAAAGATCTATTTGTGGTAAAAAAGGACATACATTTGATTTGGGTACATTGTTGCACTACCGCACAATTGTCAGTTAAAGTAACACAGTGCCGTATCGCAAAAAATGGCCTGGTCATGAAGGGGGATTAAATCTTTCGGAGGCCAAGTGGTTAAAAAAGGGCACCAATTAGACATGTGCATGGCCGAAAATTTTGTTTGTTTTCGTTGCCGAAACATTTGCTTTTTTTTTCCGGAAATCTGAAATTCTGAATTTGAGAATTCGTAAATTTTCGAATTCAGAATTCAAACATTTTTGAAAATTCGGTAATTGGAAATTCGAAAATGCCGAAATTCAAAATTTGGAAATTCGAAAATTCAGAAAATCGGTAGAGAATTTGAAAACCCGAAAATTCAAAAATAATTAACTAATAAATAACTGTTAAATTATAAGTATTCAAATTTCATTCAAAATTTGGCTGTTAGTGAACGTAAATAAAAATATATCACTAACAGCCAAAAAGGAAATTCCAATACCTATAATTTAATAGCTAGTAATAGTTATTATTAGTTCGTTATATCAGATTTTGAAATTATCGGGTTTTCAAATTTTCTGATTTCCGAATTTTCCGATTTCCGAATTTTTGAATTTTGGATTTTCCAATTTCTAAATTTTAGAATTTCGGATTTTCCGATTCTCAAATTTCTGAATTTTTGAATTTCGGATTCTCCAATTTTCATATTACCGAATTTTTGAATTCGAATTTGAAAAAAAAAAGTTTGGGAAGTTCGAAATTTTGAATTTTGGAAATTCAAATTCGTCCGAATTAATGAATTTCAAAAAAAATTGTTAAATGAATTCGGAACTAAATGCATTGAACATGTCTAGCACCAATCCCCTTTGATCTCTTTTATGTTTAGAGGCACCTTAATGTGTGATATCCAGGTTCCATATACAATTGCTAATGTAGACAACAAAGACCTCTATTTTTATTTGTATTCTAGAAGCAAAGGTGTCTAATGCTAGATGAATGCTTGTTTCATGCACTTGTAGAGAAATATACCTCCCACATGCATCTTTTTTCTAGTTATAAACTGATGAGCTTTTAGCCATATATTTTCCTTTATGGAACTGCCTGTATTAGATTTGGGACCCATACAATGCCCACGGATCTGGCAGTACCTAATTAGATGCAGGTTTCCAACACATAAAGACAAAAGGATGAGTAAAAAATGTCTTGATAAGTCACACAAAAAAAAAAAAAAAATAGCATCCTGTTCTATGTGATAAAGAGATAAAAATCTTTTTTATATGTTTAACCAATGCTGTGTTTCTAAGGTGATCAGAGATGGCAGTGCAGGGAAAAAACAGTGACTGGCATTCCCTTCCCAGTAGTTGAGCTGAATAATTATAATTGTCGCCCAGCTTCATAGCGCGCTTAGGTTAAACATGAAGGGAAGATAGCTTATTAGAAATTTGCTGAAACTCTCACCAACAAATCCTCAGAAGTAACATTGCAGATTCATCAGTTTCTCATGCTCCTAAAACTAATTGTCTGTAACAAAGAAAAAAAAATCTAGCTGTGGCCAGGAAAAGGCAGAGAAAAGAGGGCATTATAAGAATCATGTCTACTTCAAGGAAATCTCTGCCTTTGTAAGAAAAGAAAATATTTATATCTGCTACACAATTTATTTTGCAATATAGTTATTAAAATTACTTTTACATTTCAATCAGCAATTGAAAACCAAGCCATAGTTTTCTATCACAAAAAAAATGCAATTTCTCATTCCTCTTGCAACCTTGATAACAATATCCCGCTTACAAACAAGATTTCCTTATCCCCCTTTTTCCTATACATACTGCTGTGACTTTTCATATCTAAGATGTGCCAGGGGCCACAAGTGCATGGGGGCCCCATGATAATCTTGCATTGCATCATATTTGCCAACTGTCCCGGATTTTGTGGGACAGTCACGGTTTTTACTAAGCTGTCAGGCAGAATCCTGGAACCTGTACTGTGCTCTCCTGATCCCAGCATTGTGCCCTTCTGTTCAACCCCCTGTACTGAGCTCATCTGCCTCCCCCGCTGTACTGTGCCCTTTGTGTTGATTAGTCTTTCATTTATGGTATGTTTTATTATTGTTTAACGACTTCCCGTTCAGCCTATAGACAAATGACGGCCGGGCGGTGGTTCAGTTATCCTGACTGGAGGTCCATTGACGTCCTCAGGATAACCTACGATCGCGTGCCCGCAGGGGCGCGCATCGTGGCGATCGGTGGTGCGGTATTTCAGTCTGACCCACCGCATTGCCGATCATGGTAAAGAGCTTCCATCGGAAGCTCTTGACCACGTGATCAGCCGTGACCAATCACAGCTTATCACAGTGTAAACAGGAAGAGCCGTTTATCGGCTTTTCCTCTACTTACGTCTGCAGACGCAAGTAGAGGAGAGCCAATCGGCTGCTCTCCTGGCAGGAGGGGTCTGCACTGATTGCTTATCCCCATAGGATTGCCACCCAGGACCACAAGGGATGCCATCAGGACCACCAGGGAATGCCCACCCAGGGACCACCAGGGAGACTATAAGGGGAAGCCCATCCTGAAGCCCATCCTGACTACCTGGGAGCCCATCCTAGACCACCAGGTAAGGGGCACAGTGCCCAACATGGATTATACTCAGTGCCCAATTTGGATGCCAGTCAGGACCACCAGGGAATGCGTCCTAAAAAATGCCATTTATCATTGCCGCCTATCAGTGTCCACCAGTGCCACCCATCAGTGCCACCTATCAGTACCCATCAGAGCCACCTATCAGTGCCGCCTATGAGTGCACATCACTGCTGCCTATGAGTGCACATCAGGGCCGCCTATGAGTGCCCATCAGTGCTGCTTATCAGTGCCACCTATCAATGCTGCATATATGTGCCTCACCAGCAGTGCCACCTCATCAGTGCCACCTCATCAGTGCCAATTAGTACTACCTCATCAGTGACCGTCAGTGATGGAGAAAATTTACTTATTTACAAAGTTTTGTGACAGAAACAAAGAAAAACATTTTTTTTTTCAAAATTTTCATTTTTTTTATTTGTAGCACAAAAAATAAAAACCCCAGAGGTGATCAAATACCACCAAAAGAAAGCTCTATTTGTTTTGACAATAAAATCTGGAAGTTGATACAGGAAAGCCCCCTTGTTGAGTTGCTCTATCGGTGGCAATATAAACACCAACTTCAAACTAAGCCCTAAGACATGCAGACTCCCCCTTAAAAGACAAGCAGTTGTCTAATTCAGTTGCCACCCACCACTAAACTGTACATGGAATGGACACTATTCATTGAATATCAAATGAGTATTGTTCTAAAAATGAGTCAGAGCAATGAAGAAAGAAGACAATTCTAAAGCACCAAAGGCCTTTCATACGATCCCCTGGCTATTTAAGTTTGTGTGACATTTCTGGGTTTTGCTAACTGCCGAGCACTTTGACAAAAACGCAAGAACAACAAACACAACAAAACTCACCATGTATCTCCCCAAATGTCATTACCGTATTTCTAATATCTCTGCTCCTAATTCCAACTAAGCTCTGTTTTCTTGCAAGTTAAACATTTAAGTACACAGCTATGATTTCTGTGTGCCTCTGAAATGTATTGTTAGGAGTAAAAATAATAGTTGAATAGTCAGTCAACTCAAAACGAATATTTCAGTGTTTAGTAGATGATGGAGCACTAAACTACTTAAACGATGTTTAATTAAGTGTGCATGTTCATGAACAGGTTATTTCAGGTTCAATGGATTTTAGTTTGTGAGCAAATTTTTGTTAATTTGGATCTCGTCTGGCTAAGACTATGGGTAAAAAAAAGCTTATATGAGATTGCTGCCCCATCTGTATGAATTCCAGAGCAAAGGAGGCATTGGTACCATACCTTGTTAATAGAGCAACCTGTCACTTTGCCAAGGTGACAGTGGGGACTGAAGCCCTTCCCATGGTAACAGATAGATCTACATCTCATTGCCATAGTGTAGAAGGGAAAAGTGATGTTGCATGATAATTTCAGGACTGGCACCATTATTATAATGACTGAGGAATCTGTCCTGCTGACAACATTTTACCAGACAGGAAGTGAGGGAGCTCCCCAACAGCAACAAAGATAGACTTTGAAAAGCCTTAGTAGAGGAAGGTGATTTTTCCATCTGTTTGTGTCCCTGTTGCATATTTTCCCAGATTTTCTGTTTGGTGAAACCATTGTAAGCAGGAAAGAAAATGTAGTTTTTTACCCCCCCCCCCCGATACCCAAAGGCTGGAGGTACCCCCCGGGGACAAGATGGACTAACATTTCACCTCAAAATGAAGTCCTCAAGCAACAGTGGAGCAATGTATATAGATGGGCACCAGTCACTTTTAGATGCAAATAATTAAAAGGAGTTTATTGAATCTCTTGAAAAACTCCAGGGAGAGAGGGTAAGGGTGCAGGACACCCAGGGACCAGCAGACTTTAGAAAAGGGGAACGAACATATTTACAGTCTTCACAGATGGAGAACCTTTACGCCAACCCTGGAATTTAGTGATTGTAGCTCTTGACTGTAAACACATATCACTTCAGCTACCAATACCCTGTGGTGAATGCACCAAATACTCCAGTGAGGTCCAAGCGTCACATCCAAGCTTCTCCAGCCCCTCAAGACATCTGGAGTTTCTCCATGGCTCCTAAGTTCCAAGGTTAGACAAGCTAGGCCTTAAATTCAGGTGTTTGCCCAGCCACATGGTCACCCTCTCTGGCAGCAAGCCTAAGAGATTCAACAGCCAAACATATCCCTCCTTTAGTCAGGAGCCCCAGGAGAGAATTGAACAGCAGGGTTGCTACATTAGTACATTTCTCTAATAGAGCCTTAGATAGCAGTAAATACCTAAAGAAGTTCTAATCCTTCCCCACTGTATCCAAATTAAAAAAAATAATTTTGGGCTTGGCATAAACATTCGTTTTGCTTTCCCTATTGAGGCCAATACTGTTTGCTAAAATGTTGAAATTTTACCCAAATTTCCTGATTTTTGCTGACATTTGAGGGAAGTATAAATCATCAGTTTTACCCATTCCTATCTTGGAGATGGTAGGACGTGTAACAATATAATATCCAGTATATTCAAATGAACAGTATGAATACGATTACAAACTGGATAAGTTCAAATTTTAGGAATTGCACTTGTTGCATAGTTTGGATTAAATGTATTTTTTCTAATTGTGTTCATTTTCACAGGCACAGCACCTTAAATGTAAGCATATTTAGCCAGATAATAAAAAATTATGTCTATAAAGAGTGAAGAGTTTCTAAGGAATTGCAGAAAGTATGTCTCCCTTCTTTTCTCACAAGTGAAATGTGTATATTGTACCTCAATGTCTGTTCCATTATCATTTCCTTCATCCAAAAACAAATCTGAAAGACCAGCAGCTTCAGAGAAGTCATGAGCAGTGCTGGGACGGTTTGTGTCCACGGAATGCCTCCTCCATCTGTGCCTGGACAGGTGCAAGTCCACGGAAACACTTTCATCCACTCTTGATATGGGCGGCTTGATGAAATAAGATGCATCTAAAAAAACAAAACACAAAAAAGACTGATATAGGGATCACAATGTAATTTGATGTCAATTTAAAACAGTTTCCTTCCTCCTAAAACTGTAAATCTCAAGTGAAGGCACCGTGAAGGGAAAACAATAATTAGAGAAACAAAAATGACCAGGCAACATACAGGTTTTCCTCTGCAGCACTCCAGAGCGCCAAAAGTGGTGCCAACCTTTCTATTCAATTACCAACCTCCTGAAAGACAGAGTCACACCTACATCCCACCATGTAATGCTGGAGTCTCAGTAGGTTAGGAGCCTTAGTCCTAGGCTATTACTACATAGAATATGGGGGTTATGCCTCTGCTACTACTTTTAGTAAGCCACTATTTGCACACTGACAACATGAGGCTTCTGGGATTGCCAGAGCAAAAAAAATCATACGTATCTACTGGCACCGTATGGCTGCTAAACTTGCATGCCCTCCTTGTTTACAGTGTTATTCTAATATAAGATCTACCTTAATTGTGTTTTTGGGTTTGCTAAAGATGTTAAATTGTCTGCTGGATGGCTAGCAAGCACCTTTAGGACAGTTTGCTTTTTTTCCAGAGAAGCCCAGTAGCTTACATATTCTGATTTGGTCTGTGATGTAAATTGCGATCAAAGCAGGCATGGTCCTTAAGCCTACACTTTCCTGTGCCCTCCTATTGGCCACCCCATCAGGTTTCCTGGCAAACAAGAAGGCACAGGAAAGGACAGGGCATACGTCTAACATGCAGGCTATGTT
The DNA here is from genome assembly GCA_018402905.1 of Glandirana rugosa. Classification (NCBI taxonomy): domain Eukaryota; kingdom Metazoa; phylum Chordata; class Amphibia; order Anura; family Ranidae; genus Glandirana; species Glandirana rugosa. The sequence goes on along the minus strand of BLSH010164298.1, from coordinate 382,443 downwards.
ACAGAGCTGACAGCACATTGAGGCAATAAAATGTTCTTACTGCTCAGTCTTGTGGATAATTTAACATTTTAAACAAAGCCACAGCACATGTTACGGCTTGTGTAAATGGCCATTTTATTCAAACTCCTTTTTCTCCATATCAGAATGTAAAAACAGCTTATAGCACTGTAGAAGGAGGTCAGAAGCACATGGGAAGGAACCCAGTAGCATCTCAAACTGATCTTGAATGCAAGACAAATGCACCTGTAATCACACTGCATCTATCCACCTCCACAAGCCCTTAAAGTGAGTATGTGACAGGCTAGCACTTAGTGATTGGCCATTCAGGAACCCAGTTCTTTCACATGGGGCTTCAAAAGAGTCTTCAGCCATGGGTAAGCTACAAGTTGCAAGCTTACATAAATAAGGCTTTGCTTCCAAAGTGAGGGGTGCAAAAAAAGATAAGCATAAGCAACTGACAGGATCATCATGGTGAACCTGTTCTTTACAATAGATTGGGAAAAACAGATTTAGTTCAGTGACTCCGTATTTCACAAATTTGAAGTTGCATTTCAATAATCAGAAACATACTGTACTTGAATAAATATTAGGAACTAAAGAATAAGAAAAATGACTAAACACAAAGCTTACAATAGGATTTAAATTGCTCTGGTTATTTGTTCTAGCTCAGCATGATTGGTTTCTATGGCAAACAGCTCCATGCTGGAATGCATTGTGCCTGCGCAAAAATTCCATTGCCAATTGTCAATTGTCAATTGCTGTACATGGAAATATTATTGATAGAAGTTACTATTTCAATACTATCTTATACAATATCATGTTTATTTGCAAAGAAAGAAAGATGGTGTTATACTTCTAACGTAAATGTATATTTGGTTTTGAAGAACAACGACTGACATGCAGTCCAGGACCTGACACATTTTAAGTTCCTATCGAACACATTTTAAGTTCCTATCGATCATCCTATTGACTGAAAACATAACCCAAAAAGTAGAATATGCAAAGTTTCTGTTGCACCATTGAAGCTAAATTTTTCCTGCTAGAGACCTATTCAACTATAACATGTATGCAGAATTACATTAGGCTTCAATTCCGTCATGAGAATATAAGTTAGAGAGACAAGACACAGCTGAGCCAAGTTTGCTTTGACTAATCATTAAAACGCCTACATCAATTCAAGCAATAGGGCAGCCCAAGATCACATGGTCTCTGGCTTGTGGACATGTCATGATATTAGAGTCCTTTTTAAAAAAAAAAAAATTAGCTAGACAACTCCTAACAGGTAGATATGACTTGAGCTAATATGATCAGCAAGGCACACTATTGTTGAGCACTACCAAGCATAAAGCAGAGCCTGCATACAGTGCATAACAAGCAAATATGGCTTCCTCCATGTACAGGTATAATTACAATAAACAAACCTATGTATAGATGCAAGGCTTTAACACATAATGATAACAGTATTTACATTAAGCTGTTCTGAAAATGGTAGTTGCTTGGCTGTGTCAGACTTAAAGTCCAAATCTAGGTTCCAATTCCACCTACTGTTTTGCCCACACCTCCTCTGGATCCGACCCTGCACTGTTAAAAAAAAAAGATGCACTTAACATTTTGTTTAGCAATCTAGGGTCCAATCTGGTGACATCACAGGTCCTTTTTCCCTTTTCTTCCTCCAGCAGGCGGCAGATCTTAAATATGCAGAGAGCTGCCCTGTCCTTCCCTGCCCTGCCATGTAATGATTTTTGCAGCATTCACCTATAAATCCTAAGTGGGAGATGGAGTTTGACACACTGGGCTTACAGGAAGTCTGTCAAATGATACGGCCTTATTATTAGATTGGTTTAACTATGGTGGACAGTGCCGGAGATTAAGTGAGCATAGCAGCTATAGCTGTTGGGGAATCCACATTTTGCAAAGTTGAATTGGGGTTTTAAAGGAGTTGTAAAGGCAGAAGGTTTTCCTCTTAATGCATTCTATACATTCTGTTCACAGTGGGGCTGCCCAAGTGTTAGTGGTAAAGCACCGCTAGTTTAGTGGCGCTTTACGGCTGTTATGGTGGTGCTTTGGTGCTGATAGTGGGGCGCTTTTAACCCCCCTGAAGGGGTTAAAAAGGGGTTAAGAGTGCCTGCTTAGTGCTGCTTTCAAAGCGCTTTTATGGTGCTTTGAAAGCGGTGCCCATTGATTTCAATGGCAAGGGTGGAGGAGGAGCGACACATACACGGCTACCGCACCGCCTCAAAGATGCTGCTAGCAGGAGTTTTTTTCCTGTCCTGCTAGCGCACTGCCCCAGTGTGAAAGGACACACTGATTTTAATGGAGAGGCAGTCTCCAGGCGCTTAGAGGCTATTTCCAACGCTAAAGCATCTGAAAACTGCCCCAGTGTGAAGGGGCTCTAAGATAAAAAAACCTTCTGTGTGTTGCAGCCTCCCCAGCACCCCCTAATCCCTTACCTGAGCCCATTCTATCTGCAGCGATGTCCACAAGTGTCTTAGCTGTCCCAGACACTCCTCCTGATTGGCTGAGACACAGCAGCGGCACCATTGGCTCCCGTCGCTGTCAATCAAAAACAATCAGCCAATCAGGGGGGACGGGGCTGGGTCAGGGCTCCGTGTCTGAATGGATACACTGAGCTCTGACTCAGCTCGGCTGCCCCCTGTAGCAAGTTGCTGGCTGTGGGGGCACTCGCTAGGAGGAGGGGCCAGGAGAGCCGAAGAGGGACCTGAGAAGAGGGGGGTCCAGGCTGCTCTGTGCAAATCCAACTGCACAGAGAAGGTAAGTATTACATGTTTGTTATTTAAAACAAAACAAAAAAAAAGAGCCTTTACGATCAAGTTAAGCCCATCTCCAGTCAAAGCGAACCCTCCCTCAAGTAAAGTCTTAGAGCCCCCTTTTTTCAGTCACCCATGTCAACTGGCATGTGCCCCTCACCAGTACCTGTTCCAGGAGTGGAGATCAATCAGCCAGCACTGCAGTCAGTGCTCATGTTGACCAGTGCCCTGGTTGTGACATCATCACTACTATCAGTGTTCTGGATCCTGAGAGCACCCCTCAGTATATGACTCCATCTAAGACTATGGGAATACAGTGATACATGTATGGTAGCACACACCTTTAAGATTTCCTTGTGGCAGAATTAGTACCACTTTCGACATTTATGGGTTAGACAAAATGTATTAGCCAATAGTTGTAATCTGCATACAGGTCTTATACGTTTAGGATAGGTCTTTTTGTAAAACATGACAGCAGGAAAAAGCTCCTTCGAGAACTGTTTCGAGCATCCTCGGATATTTGTCAAGACCTGAGTGTGGACTATCAGCATATAGTGTGCAGGAATGGCCAATGCTGAACAGATTTTCATTGGATGGGCTGTAAATAGCAGAGAACGTGTCATCGCTGGAACTGGAGGAAGGGGAATGGGGAGGGGTTATAATAAAAGTACAGCTACCCATTAAAGGAAAAGACCACTTTCACTGAAAACATATTACAAATTATCGCCACAAAAGCTGTCTTTGTCATTAAAAATTACCTTTGCATTTTGCTCCACAGCCGCTATGATTTTCAAAAAAAAGTCAAAGAATTAAAATGTCTCTTCCTCACAACTTTGGCTGTAAAAATGTAATAAGCATACTTTGATTTTGTTTAGTAGAACTTTTTTTTTTTAAAAAAAAAGGTGGAAAACAAATCCTAAGGAAAAAAAAAAAACACAGCCAGTACGTGGAATATTTTGTTGATAAAATATATGAAATTTAAATGACTCCGTATCTAGCTTAAGCAGTACATGCAGTTTATAATTGAAAGTGTCGGCTTAGACATTCAAAGCATATTATGAGCTTGTCAAAGCCTCTCTTGTACAAGAGAACATTAAATTAGGCTGAGGTTCCATCAGAATAACAGAGGAGAATAAATATACTTTTGGAAGTATCTTCCCCGTCTCTGCTGGTTGCCACAAAATTAACCACTGTTGTAAGATTAAAATGAATATAATATGTTTACTGAGTATATTTGGAATTTTGCTGACATATTTACCCCTTAATAGAAAGCTGTTACAATAGAAATATTGGAACAGCAATTGCTCCTTGTCAACTGCCTGACTTCATAAAAATACTGGAGGGAAATCTCTGGACTGAAGATGAATATTGCAGCAAAAGCTGGTATTGAAATCTTATCTTTTAATTGGCTACATGCTTTTATCTTATTTCTGTCTGGAGTTCTGCTTTAAAAGGACATTTAATCTAATCGACTACTGCACCCTGGGAGGCATATTAGAAGGGAATGCTTGGGGTATATTGACAGAGAAGCTGCAAAATGAAGCATTCAGGATCTTACTTCAGATAAATATCTTTAGTTATTTATTTTTATAATTATTTGTAAGGCAGCTAAATACAAGACCATATGCTATAAAAACTTTGATAACGAATTTTAAATTGGAAAAATATAACCAACTAGAACAAAATCCTCAAACTCATACATAATCCCTGAGATCGATTCATACGTAGAATCTCCCAAGAAGAGGATAGAGCAGGGGAGAATCATTTCAGATGTCTACCCAGCTGGATAATTAACCCTGACTTTGTGCCCCCAGTGACAGCAGTCACCAGAACAGAAGTGATGGGAAATCTCTTCAAAAGGGTCCTTAAACATTTCTTTGTAGAGCAAGGAAAGTTAGATAAAAGCTGTGTTTTTATTGCTCCCTATTAGGCAGAGTTTCCCTCACTTCCTGTGGTGTCGCTGAGAAAGAAATTTAGAGAGAATCACTCCAACAAACATGTCTTGATAAAGATTTTTCTAGTAAGAATCATTTATTTGATTTTGTCGAAGAAAAACTTGACAGTTCAGTGGCCAGTTTTGTACAACATGACTGCGCACCATCGCACGAAGCAAGGTCCATAAAGACATGGTTGAGCGAGTTTGCGATGAAGGATCTTTACTGGTCTGGACAGAGTCCTGAGCTCACCCCGATAGAACACCTTTGGGATGGATTAGAGTGAGAAACCGCGATCCAGGTCTTCTCTTCCAACATCAGTGCCTGACCTCACAAATGCGCTTCTGGAGAAATTGTCAAACATTCCCATAGACACTCCTAAACCTTGTGGACAGCCTTCCCAGAAGAGTTGAAGCTGTTATAGCTGTAAAGGGTGGGCCAACTCAATATTGAACCCTACGGAATAAGACTGGGATGCCATTAAAGTTCATGTGAGTGTAAAGGCAAGGCGTCCTAATTTTTTTGGCAATATAGTGTATGTTTACACTGTCTTTCATGGATTGCTGTACTAGCCCATAAACTGGCCAATAAGTTCACAGAATATGGGTACCCCAGGTTAAATACAACATATATCCTAACGAGGCTAGGGTAGCAGATGAAAAAGAGAGGGAAGTGAGAGACAAGATGATCAAGTCATGCTAAAAGTGTGGGGTTTGAGTATCGCAAGGGAATCTGGGGAAAAGGATTAGACAGTTTTATACCTGGTGTTGTTTGAGGCATATGGTTTCACTGGTAGTTGAATTCAGTTTTACAATTTTTTAGAAATTTGCTGTTGGAGTCATTTAAGAAGCTTAAAGTGATACTAAACAGAGATGCGTTAATTGCCATACTTCATTCACATGACTTATATATATCATGCCTCTATAAATTTTTTTAAATTCCTCTAAGTCCCTTTTTCCTGCAGAGCTGTTGTGAGGTCACATGATCTTTCCCTGTTCTTTGACATCTGCAGGGAAAGATCCTTGGGAGGGGCTTTTATTACTCTGCTGATGTATGTACAGTGTGAGTCTGTGTCCGCCCAGCCCTGATTGGTACTGTGCCATTCACATGACAAAAAAAAAATCAGAACAGCAATTTAAATTAAATTATAAATACCAAAGAACTGTTTTAAAGCTCCCTATAAATCTTTATTGAACATATAATGTCTATTTTTTGTGCAATAATATGGTGTAGGCAGAGTCAAAGATAATTGACACTAGCTTAAATTTTGTTCAGCCTGCTTCTGTATTAACCACTTGACAACTGGGCACTTAAACCCCCTTAACAACCAGACCAATTTTCAGCTTTCAGCGCTCTCACACTTTGAATGACAATTACTCAGTCATGCAACAGTTTTAAATTCGATCACAGTTAATAGAAACTGAGACGGATGTGGTATAATAACGTGTTTTTTATCTGTAATATACAAGTTATTTCTAAATATCCCTCGAAATTTTGTCAAGAAACCATAAATATTAAATTAAATTTAACGACAAGACTAAAAAAAAAACAGTACACTTACCGTGTCATGGTTAGTCCCGACCCGCCTGTGTCTGAGTGTGACATGTATGTAGTCGTCTCATTATTTTCGGGGAGGGTTCCTAGAAAGGGACGTCTACAGTTTCTTGTCCCTTTCTAGTACACTGGAGTGTTGTCGAGACGTCCTTTTTCCCTGA
>BLSH010164298.1:328372-370206 GCA_018402905.1 Glandirana rugosa | reverse complement strand
CTTGACTTTTCTCAGTTCACGGGCAGTTATTTTGCGCCTTGGTTTTTCCACACGCTTCTTGCGACCCTGTTGGCTATTTTGAATGAAACGCTTGATTGTTCGATGATCACGCTTCAGAAGCTTGGCAATTTTAAGAGTGCTGCATCCCTCTGCAAGATATCTCACTATTTTTGACTTTTCGGAGCCTGTCAAGTCCTTCTTTTGACCCATTTTGCCAAAGGAAAGGAAGTTGCCTAATAATTATGCACACCTGATATAGGGTGTTGATGTCATTAAACCACACCCCTTCTCATTACTGAGATGCACATCACCTAATATGCTTAATTGGTAGTAGGCTTTCGAGCCTATACAGCTTGGAGTAAGACAACATGCATAAAGAGGATGATGTGGTCAAAATACTCATTTGCCTAATAATTCTGCACACAGTGTAGAAGTGCAGCACAACCTACCTACGGCTGGTCCTCATCTCCATCCCATCCCATGTAAACTTGAGGAGTTTATTGCTCATTTAAATCTAAAGTCCCAGTAGATATGATAAAAAAATAATTCTGTAATCTATTCATTCTTAGTTAATCAGACTATATAATATATATTATTTAAAAATATTGAATTCTGATGCTAAAATCAAGTAGTTGTTAAAAGGAGTATGTCCAAATACCTCATATGCATTTCAGTATGATCCACTATCATTTCCTTGCATAAAAATGTGTCTTTATGTGCTCAATTCCTTCATCTGTGCTTCTCCCCACACCGATTCCTTATTTGTGGGTATTGCTATTGTAGAAGATGGCAGACCACAGCTCCCCATTTGTGTAGTTGTCATTGGCCTGTGGTCTGTGCACTACAATTAGAAGCAGAGACTCCTTATAGAACCTCTGCTTCTCCCTTTATGTACATCGACCAAATGTGTGTGAATAGCAAAGGCAGAGCTCTGATGAGAGTATGCATGTGTTGCATGCCCACATCCGCCCCCCCAGACCTCCACCGCCACATACCAGGAGACAAGAGCTGCAAGTGCTGTCAGTCAAGATATCCATCTCTTTTTCCCAGAATTTTTGGAAATTAAGGGGGCTGTCATATACTGGATCTCCACTTCTACAAGATCTAGAAACATGAGTTTAAGTGCATAGCTCATCAGCAAAAGAAGAACATAGTAAAACTTCTTTAATACTAATTTTTGACCCCTGACCATCACATCTATATGGGTTCCTTGGAAATCGTAATCCAAAACCAGTGTCAAAAATAGGGAGTTGTTGCCCCCATCCTCCCTTCTTTTGTGCCTGTACCTCTAAACTCTTCTGGGAAGGTTTGCCATAGGATTTTGGCAGTGTTAATTTAATTGACGAAAATATTTTCACCATCATTTTTGCCAGCGGCATCTTTCGTCAACAAACAAAAGCAGAACAAAAATGTAAGGGAAGGACGTTGATTGTTCAAACCTTAATACCATAAATAATAACGTTATTAGATTGTTACTCTCGGAGTATATGAGTTTGGAAATTCTAGAGAAATGCTTAAAGGGATTGTAAAGGTACATTACACCCTGTTCCAAATTATTATGCAAATTATATTTTTCTCATTTACCTAAATAATTGATGTAAACAACAGTCAGCATAATTCTCATGTCATCAACTATTAAGAGTACAATTCAAATTTTATTTGAAAAACCTCCTAATGATAACAGTATTATTTTCAAAATAAAAAACTCACAATGCACTGTTCCAAATTATTACGCAACGGAAGATTCAAAACACTTTATAGGTTGTAAAGAACTGAAAATTGTCATTTGTTGTGTTTACAGCATATTTACTGAAATCAAAAGCTGTTTCAATCAAACTTTGAACAACATTTTAACTTTTTAAACATTTTAAAAGGTCACGTTACATTTTGACATCGGACCCTTTATTTGATAGCAGCTTCACAAGTCTTGCATCCATTGAACTTGTGTTTTTGGACAGTTTCTGCTTGAATTTGTTTGCAAGATGTCAGAATAGCCTCCCAGAGCTGCTGTGTGGATGTAAACTGCATCCCACCCTCATAGATCTTTTGCTTGAGGATGCTCCAAAGGTTCTCAATAGGATTGAGGTCAGGGGAGGGTGGAGGCCACGCCACGACTTTCTCTCCTTTTATCCCCATAGCAGCCATTGATTCAGAGGTATTCTTTGCAGCATGAGATGGTGCATTGTCATGCATGAAGATGATTTTATTACGGAAAGCATAGTTCTTCCTTCTGTACCAGGGAAGGAAGTGGTCAGTCAGGAACACCACATACCTTTCAGAGGTCATCTTTACACCTTTGGGGACCCTAAAGGGGCCGACCAGCTCTCTTCCCATGATTCCGTCCCAAAACATGACTCCACCACTGCCTTGCTGACATCACAGCCTTGTTGGAACAGGGTGGCCGTCCACCAATCATCCACTACTCCATCCATCTGGACCATCCATGGTTGCACAGCACTCATCAGTGAACAGGACTGTTTGAAAAATAGTCTTCATGTATTTTTCTGCCCAATGCGGCCATTTATGCTTGTGAGCATTGGTTAGTGGTGGCCGAATGGAAGGTTTATGCACAGTTGTAAGACTCTGGAGGACTCTACACCTTGATGTCCGTGGGACTCCAGAGGCACTAGCAGCTTCAAATATCTGTTTGCTGCTATGTAATGATGTTTTAGAAGCTGCTCTCTTGATCCGATGCATGGATCTGGCAGAAATCTTCCTCAATGTGCCTTTATCTGCATGAACCCATCTGTGCTCTGAATCAGCCACAAATCTCTTAATAGTACGAGGATCACAATGATCATGATAAGTTTTCGTAAAATATCTAATGTTTTCATACCTTGTCCAAGGCATTGAACTATTTCACTCTTTTCAGCAGCAGAGAGATCCTTTTTCTTCCCCATATTGCTTGAAAATGGTGCTCTGCTTAATAATGTAGAAAACCCTCCTTTCGTAGTTTTTCCTTAATTGGGCTCACCTGGCAATCTAATTATCACAGGTGTCTGAGATTGTTTTCAGTGATCAAGAGCCCTGAGACACAATGCCATCCATGAGTTAAACTGAAAAACAAAATATTTAATGTTTGTGACACTGAAATAGAATTTGCATAATAATTTGGAACAGGGTGTAAAAAAAAAACAAACAAAAAAACAAAAACAAACATCTCTATACTTAACTACTCTGTGCATTGGAATCGCACAGAGCGATCGGAACCTCCTCTTTTTAGGGTCCCCCACCGGTGCTCCTGACCCCTACTCTCTGGCCAGTGCCCCTATGGGAAGCTGGTTCCCATGGGGGCACTTGTGCATGCTCGAACCCGAGTTCCTCTGCTACGTCTATTCTCACAGACAGCAGGACTCTGAAAACATTTTCCCCAGGAAACTGCTATCCTTTCCTCTTTATTGACCCATCCCAGCACGGCTGATCACATAGCTTTATGCTAATATTTGAGTACAAATTCACTGTAAAGCTGAACTCACATTGTAGGCTATAAATGCTCTTTTAGATCTAGGGGGGGATACAAAAAAGTGGTTTTAGTTATCAATCCCTCCAGGCTGTAAGACCACACAGCCTCTTCTCCCTTATGCTCCCCTTGCAGGTCTTCTGATACCATAAAGTCCAATGCAGAACCTACAGCATTACACAGGACATAAGTCTATTGCCAGAGCATGGGGGAGTAGGGGAGTAGAGGAGAGTAAAGGCTGCCAAGGGAGCACTGGATCCAGTTAAATCAAACTTTTTGCGGCCCCCTAGACCTTGACCCTTGCAGCACGCGGACATCTCCACTGCAAGGGGGCATATATCCTTTTTTTTTTAATTAACTTGATGCTGACATCATTTCGAAGAAGCAAGTAAAAGAGGAAGGATCTCTCTAGATGCCACCATCACATCACCTAAGACCATTCCAGAGCACATTCCAATGGAATTTTTTTTTTTACATTGAGTCATAGCTGTACATTTTAAATAAATCCATGGCCACATTGCTCTTTCTAAGAACGTCATATGAGGTACTGTCTAGACAGTAGAACATGTTTCATTTAACCTTCATTATCACATGCTTATTGAACTTCATCGTCTTTTTTTTTTTACATTTTAAGTTCATGACTTTGTTAAATATTAAAAGTCAAGCAGTGAGGACAGTGAGGACGAACAGCTAAAAGTTTAAAATATTACATACACAAAATAAAAGGGGATGAAAAACAACATAAATTGCAGCATTTTATTGTGCCGCATTTATAGACAAGCCTTTACCGAGAGACTACACTGGGTCTATTTTTCATTGCTGAGAAGCTAGCAGGAGGAGTGAGACTCTACCTTTTTTATAGGGATAAGCTGACTGGCTTTTGTTTGCGTTAGAACTAACTTTTCATTACACCCAAGTCTGATTTCTGAAGAAAACGGAAAACTGCAGGTCAAATGCAACCGTCAATCAAATTCTGAATGACCTTCGAAGTGTCTGAAACTGATGCCAAAAGTTAGATCACTGACATGGCCCGAAGTCCTTTGACTCAGACCTACAGACATTTTTACATTATAAGGAGTAACTTAGAAAACTTCAGACATGAAAAGAAAAAAACATATCCTTCTATGTGTGCTTATCTCAATCCAGAGCGCTGAGTGCCATTTCTGTCCACTGCCTCGTTCCTCTGCTATCAGCATGAATCACTTCTGACCAGTTTTCCTTACACCAAGAAAAAACTGGTGACAGGGGAAGGAGCTCCATTTCATTGACAACCACAGCTGTGTTCCTGTGTGCTGTGTGGAGGGGGGGGGGGGTGTCCCTTCCCTCCAATCAGCTCTCAGAGCTCTCCTCACTGATGTAGCTTTAGCTCTCTGCCCCCTGCTTTTCAGAGCTGTGAGATCATGTGTAAATTCTGCACTTGAATGTAGGGGAAAGACGGCTGTAGATAAACAGGTACAATTGATGTAGGAGGATTTATTTAATCTCTGTTATCACCTGAAGCCAGTCACTTCACTTGGTATATGTGAGGGGTTACAACCACTTTAAACTATTTTATAGTCCTGTGTCTCCTGAAGGTCAAACTCGTCATTGACTAGCCATAGAATTTGAATCAGGGGTTATGTGTTGTGTTAGCTATCAAATACAGTACATGTTATGAGTATTATTTTAATGCCCATAGGGAAACAAAATGACATAGATTGACCTTTGCATATCAGTTTCTTTTTTTTATAGAATTTTGTTATGTTCAAGAGCCAGAACATTTTATATAGATAGTATAATTGCATATCAGAGTGGCTAAACACGTATATGTGGTTTGCTATATAAATAGGAAAGATAATGTACTGCACATTGCTACAGCAGAGTTTGTAAAGCTAAAAAACTGACTAATAATGAAAGATGCAAAGTGATTTGTTTTGTACCACTGTACAAATCCCTTTATTATTTGTAGACACAATTTAAAAATCTAAAACCATGTTTCCCGGGTTCACACTGGTATAACACGACTTTTGTACGACTGTGAATCCGACTTTGCCCTGCAACATCGGTCCATCCAGTAGTGCAGGAACCTTTTCTAAAGTCGGACCGAATTGTGTCGGACCAGTTATGATGGCTCTCATAGGGAACCATTGATTTGTACACAATATACAACATGTGCTCCCAATGTCAGAGCTTGTGTCACACCAGTGTGAACCAGGCCTTAAAGGCTAAGTTCAACACATGCAAAAATAAATAAATGCACCCATATTGATAAAGAAAAAAAAAACAACTTATTATTTTTCGCATTGGAGCCTGCAAAGCATAGGAAGCACACATAGTGGACCGTGAGTGCAATGCTCTGGCTCCTGAATTCCCCCAGCTCTAGGTGGGGAACCAATTTGCAGACCACAGTCATGGGGCTACAGCAAGTATCAATAGACTATGAGTGAGTCTGATAACATTGCTGCACTTGTGCTCCTATGAGAACTACAAGTCCAGTGCACCAGTGCAGTAGTAGAAGATGGGACTTTCTGTAAATGAATGCAAGAGAATGTCACCAGCGTACTAAGAATCTCCAGAATGAGTCTGAAGATTTTTTTAGCGATTGCATCGTTACAGCAGATTGCAACACAGGACCCCTTCATCAGGAATGTGACCAAGGGGTCCTACGTGTTTTGGTACTTTGCAATCTGGTGATGCTTGCTGTATTGATGGCATTCTTTTGCTCTGATTAGACACGATTCCAGCTGGTGGTAGCTGCAGCACCCACTTATATGTACAGCCCTTTCTGCAGGAATGTGTGCGTTGGGAATAGTTCATTGGAATTTCAGTAAATTAATGACATGGCTGTACAGACAGTGGTGTCGCTCGCTCAGCACTGCTGCAATTCACAGAATGCCTTATATTTTACAGTACATACAAGGTGTTCTCTGGATGGGATGGAGAGGCAGGTCAATGACTCCACAATCTCCACCTCTTACAATCAGAGAATGCTTTGTATTTGTGGAAAAATAAAAGGCATTCAGTGAAAGGCTGCCCTGAGCACATAGTGGAAAAGGCACATGGCAAGATGGGCTGGAAGGCAGGAGAAGGGTTAAGAATAGGTGGGGAATGGTTTAAGGATATGATGTAGGGAGCAGGGAGGAAGTGGTCATAGCTTAGAGAAGACAAGAAAAGCGGCGCCCATCTGAGTGTAGTATGTAGGTAAAAATGTTACAATTTATTGAGGTTGCACTTACAGAATAGAAGTAGCAAGTAGGCATAGCATGTAGTGAAGTATCCCTGGTGGTCTTGGGTACATGGATCCATCCGGGTGGAGCGCTGGGAGTCCGCTGGGTCCGCTGCTACATACATGGCCGGCAGCGCTGGTGGAAGCTCCGGGCTGGTGGGCGGGGGAGGGAGCTGAGCATCTGTCAAGGATGGAGAGCCAATGGTGGGGGGGATACCTGAGGAGTTGTGTGCGTTTGGAGCAATCCCTGCTCCTTCGTCAGGCTAAAGCCTGAAAAAATGTGGTGCTCACTGAAAAGTGGCCGTGGCTTAATCTAAACAGAGGGCATTGGCTTAAAGGGGTGTGGCTCAAAGGGGGTGTGGTTCGAGTCTGAGATGAACGAGGGATGGAGGAAGAAAGATAGAAAGAAAGAAATAGAAAGGAGAGAGAAGGAAGGAAAGAAAGGGATAGAGGGACAACAGGCCCAGATCCCACACCACAATAGCAATATGTATATTCCAGAAAGTTTAACAATCAGCAGATAAAGATACTCCAAACACCTGGTGTTAGCGCTTCAATCATCAATGGTTGGCCTCACAGATCATGTTATATAGCGCAGCTTGCCAGATCATGGTATACAGCCTCACAGATCATGGTATATAGCCAGCATCACAGATCAGGGTATATAGTGCAGCCTCACAGATCATGGTATTATAGCGCAGCCTCACAGATCATGGTATATAGCCAGCATCACAGATCAGGGTATATAGTGCAGCCTCACAGATCATGGTATTATAGCGCAGCCTCACAGATCATGGTATTATAGCGCAGCCTCACAGATCATGGTATAAAGCCTCACAGATCATAGTATATAGCACGCCTGCCAGATCATGGTATACAGCCTCACAGATCAGGGTATATAGCCAGCATCACAGATCATGGTATATAGCACAGCCTGTCAGATCATGGTATACAGCCTCACAGATCAGGATATATAGCAAGCATCACAGATCATGGTATATAGCGCAGCTTGCCAGATCATGGTATACAGCCTCAGAAATCATGGTATATAGCCAGCATCACAGATCATGATATACAGCCTCACAGATCATAGTATATAGCGCAGCCTGCCAGATTATGGTATATAGCCTCAGAGATCATGGTATATAGCCAGCATCACAGATCATGGTACATAGTGCAGCCTGCCAGATCATGGGATACAGCAAGCATCACAGATCATGGTATATAGCGCAGCTTGCCAGATCATGGTATACAGCCTCAGAAATCATGGTATATAACCAGCATCACAGATCATGATATACAGCCTCACAGATCATAGTATATAGCGCAGCCTGCCAGATTATGGTATATAGCCTCAGAGATCATGGTATATAGCCAGCCTCAGAGATCATGGCATATAGCACAGCCTGCCAGATCATGGTAGACAGCCTCACAGATCACGGTATATAGTCAGCATCACAGATCACGGTATATAGTCATTATCACAGATCATGATATACAGCCTCACAGATCATGGTATATAGCCAGCAACACAGATCATGGTATACAGCCTCAGATATCAGGGTATATAGCCAGCATCACAGATCATATACAGCCTCAGATATCAGGGTATATAGCCAGCATCACAGATCATATACAGCCTCAGAGATCAGGGTATATAGCCAGCATCACAGATCATATACAGCCTAAGAGATCAGGGTATATAGCCAGCATCACAGACACCACCACCCCCTCCCCCGCCCACAGCCGTACCGGCGGTTCTTACCCGCTCATGTGCAGAACTCTGTATGTTCAGTGGGGAGGGGAAGGTCCTCCGATTCGTGCAGCTAACTGGCTTCAGTGAACAAGAGAATTATCTATGTATAAACGGAAGAGAGAAGTCGATTGGCTGCACGGATCGGAGGCCCCTTTCCACTGAATACATGGGGAAAGACCTGGAGCCAGAAAGAGGCCATATCGTGGTCATGTTTTTGAAGCCGGCTGCAGCCGGTCACGGTGCCATAAGAAGTCCTGATGCCCGGGAAAAGCTCAAAATCCCAGGATTTCAGTCGGGACGGACTCCAATCAGGATGAAGGTCCAATAATCGGGATTGTCCCGGGAACATAGGGACTGATGGCAGCTGGTTGTAGATGGCTGGTGACCAGTACGGGTTTACAACGGAACAAGATATTCCAGGTGAATAATGGTGTAAAAATTACTAATGTGTACCCACCAAGCTGGTTATCGATGGCTGGTGGCTGCTACGGGTTTACAACGGAACATGTTATTGGGTGGCACTGTCAAGGACCTGGCTTGAAAGGTTGTATCAGAATTCTTGTTTTTTGAAGAATTGGTGTCTAAATCGTGTTATTGTTATTATTTTGTTATTTAATAAAAGCTGTTGCCATATTACTCCAATGAAAATAATGCGTGTCATGTTGTATTATTTATGGGGTTTAATGTGTTTGGTTTTAATGTTTAATAGGGTAAGCACAGTGGTGTAGTGGGTAGCACTTTCGCCTAGCAGTAAAAGGGTCGCTGGTTCGAATCCCGATCACGACACTACCTGCCTGGAGTTTGCATGTTCTCCCTGTGCCTGCGTGGGTTTCCTCCGGGTACTCCGGTTTCCTCCCACACTCCAAAGACATGCTGTGAGGTTAATTAGATCCTGTCTAAATTGGCCCTAGTATATGTATGAATGTGAGTTAGGGACCTTAGATTGTAAGCTCCTTGAGGGTAGGGACTGATGTGAATGTACAATGTATATGTAAAGCGCTGCGTAAATTGATGGCGCTATATAAGTACCTGAAATAAATAAAATAAAATAATGTTCAATACTACTCGGCTCCCTCAGCCCTACCCATGTCATGTAAGCAATGCCAATAGATGACCCTCTGTGGTCAGTATGTAGTGAGGCGGCCACTCGGCACAGAAGATAGCAGTGATCACTATAGTAGCACCAACTATTGGAGTGATTGTCAGCTTCCACAGCTGCCCATCAGGTATGAAATATGCATACTGACTTTGTGCCAAGTTATATCAATGTAACTATGCAATTAGGATCATACCTAGAGTTCAGCTTTAATTAGTTTCTTGCTGTAGGTAAAATAGTAGTAAACTCCTATAACAAAAAAAAAAAAAAATTGGGCCCCCAGACAGTTTAGCAACTTCAGCTCTGGAAGATTTACCCCCCTTCGTTACCAGGCCATTTTTTTAACTAATAATTGTGCAGTCGTGTGACGTTGTACCCAAATGAAATGTATGTCCTTTTTTCCCACAAATAGAGCTTTCTTTTGGTGGTATTTGATCACATCTGTGTTTTTTATTTTTGGCACTATAAATTTAAAAAGAGCGACAATTTTGAAAAAAAAAAAACAACATTTTTTACTTTCTGCTATAAAACACATCCAATAAAACAATTTAAAAAATCTAATTTCTTCATCAGTTTAACCCAATATGTATTCTGCTATGTATTTTTGGTAAAAAAAATCCCAATATTTCTTGTGAAAAAAAAAAAAAATCCCAATAAGTGCATATTGATTTGTTTGCGCAAAAGTTATAGCGGGATGGGATTTTTTTTTCTACTAGTAATGGTGGCAATCAGCGACTTATAGCAGGTCTTTGATATTGCAGCGCACAAATCGGACAACTAACTGACACTTTTTGGGGACCAGTGACACTAATACAGTGATCAGTGCTAGAATATATGCACTGGCACTGTACTAATGACACTGTCTGGGAAGGGGTTAACATCAGGGGTGATCAAAGGGTTAAATATATGCCTAGGTTGTGTTTACTCACTGTGGGGAAGGTGCCCTGACTAGGGGAAGGCAAAGATCTGTGTTCCTGCTTAGCAGAAACACAGGATCAATACCTTCCCTTCTGACAGAACGACAATATGCCTTGTTTACATAGGCAGATTGTCATTCTGCTTGTGCCCTGTGTAATCAGTGGGTGCCAGCAGACATCGAGCCTGCAGTACCTGCACACACGTGCCCCAGACCCCCAAAGAGTCAGATCACTTACTAGTTATGTGGTCTGGCGCAGAGCGGCTGCCCTGCCATGGTATATGTGCGGTGGTCAGTCATAAAGTGGTTAAGCCATAATGTGCTAGTATGCACCGCATACAGAACAAAGCCATCTAGCACACTGCAACAAAGCAATCCAACACACCGCAACAAAGCCATCCAACACACCACAACAAAGCCATCCAACACACCACAACAAAGCCATCCAACACACCACAACAAAGCCATCCAACACACTGCAACAAAGCTATCCAGCAAACCGCAACAAAGCAATCCAACACACCGCAACAAAGCTATCCAACACACTGCAACAAAGCCATCCAACACACCGCAACAAAGCTATCCAACACACCGCAACAAAGCCATCCAACACACCGTAATGAAGCCATCCAACACAACGCACATAGCCACCCAACACACCCCAACAAATCCATCCAACACAACGCAACAAAGCCATCCAGAACACCTCAACAAAGCAATTCAACACAACGGGCAAAGCCATCCAACAAAACGCACAAAGCCACCCAACACACTGCAACAAAGCCATCCAACACACTGCAACAAAGCTATCCAGCAAACCGCAACAAAGCCATCCAACACAACGCAACAAAGCCATCCAACACACCGCAACAAAGCTATCCAGCAAACTGCAACAAAGCCATCTAACACAACACAACAAAGCCATCCAACACACCGCAACAAAGCCATCCAACATTCCACAACAAAGCCATCCAACACACCACAACAAAGCCATCCAACACACCACAACAAAGCCATCCAACACACTGCAACAAAGCTATCCAGCAAACCGTAACAAAGCCATCCAACACAACGCAACAAAGCTATCCAGCAAACCGCAACAAAGCCATCCAACACAATGCAACAAAGCCATCCAACACACCGCAACAAAGCCATCCAACACACCACAACAAAGCCATCCAACACACCACAACAAAGCCATCCAACACACCACAACAAAGCCATCCAACCCACTGCAACAAAGCTATCCAGCAAACCGCAACAAAGCCATCCAACACAACGCAACAAAGCCATCCAACACACCGCAACAAAGCTATCCAACACACCGCAACAAAGCCATCCAACACACCGTAATGAAGCCATCCAACACAACGCACATAGCCACCCAACACACCCCAACAAATCCATCCAACACAACGCAACAAAGCCATCCAGAACACCTCAACAAAGCAATTCAACACAACGGGCAAAGCCATCCAACAAAACGCACAAAGCCACCCAACACACTGCAACAAAGCCATCCAACACACTGCAACAAAGCTATCCAGCAAACCGCAACAAAGCCATCCAACACAACGCAACAAAGCCATCCAACACACCGCAACAAAGCTATCCAGCAAACTGCAACAAAGCCATCTAACACAACACAACAAAGCCATCCAACACACCGCAACAAAGCCATCCAACATTCCACAACAAAGCCATCCAACACACCACAACAAAGCCATCCAACACACCACAACAAAGCCATCCAACACACTGCAACAAAGCTATCCAGCAAACCGTAACAAAGCCATCCAACACAACGCAACAAAGCTATCCAGCAAACCGCAACAAAGCCATCCAACACAATGCAACAAAGCCATCCAACACACCGCAACAAAGCCATCCAACACACCACAACAAAGCCATCCAACACACCACAACAAAGCCATCCAACACACCACAACAAAGCCATCCAACCCACTGCAACAAAGCTATCCAGCAAACCGCAACAAAGCCATCCAACACAACGCAACAAAGCCATCCAACACACCGCAACAAAGCTATCCAACACACCGCAACAAAGCCATCCAACACACCGTAATGAAGCCATCCAACACAACGCACATAGCCACCCAACACACCCCAACAAATCCATCCAACACAACGCAACAAAGCCATCCAGCACACCTCAACAAAGCAATCCAACACACCGGAACAAAGCCATCCAACAAAACGCACAAAGCCACCCAACACACTGCAACAAAGCTATCCAGCAAACCACAACAAAGCCATCCAACACAATGCACGAAGACACCCAACACACTGCAACAAAGCCATCCAACACATCACAACAACTACAAATGTGAATATCTCCTAAACGGTACAGGTTTAGGAGATATTCACTGTACCTACAGGTCAGCCTTATTATAGGCTGACCTGTAGGTACAAGTCACAAAGTGGAGTTTACTACCCCTTTAAAGCGTATCTAAGCCCAAAAACTAAAATTAGAAATGGTGGTTTCTTAGTTATTTGATTCTGAGTTTGTGATTCTGCCAGTAGCATACTGCAGGTATGTTTTAGGATGACAACTGGAGGAAGGTTTTGGAAGGACAACACTCACTCTTTTGTATCAGGCAATAGAAACAAGACAGGACTATGGAACACCAACCCTCTCCTAGTATATTAGTAAATAAGGATGGGCTTGAGCGTGTTGGCAAGTGCAGGGAGACATTATACGATCGCTGCAACTGCGCATCGGGGGAATCTCTCCCTGCCTGTGATTAGCGCAACGCCGGGTTCACTTCCTAGCGGACTCGGGCACGGGCACTTGCAAACACACCTAAGCCCATCCTTATTAGTAAACTGGAGCGTGCAAAATCTGGGGCAGCTCTGTATAGAAACCAATCCACTTCCTTTTTTTTTGTCAAAGCTTAATTGAACAAACTGAAGTTAGAAGCTGATTGGCTACCATGCACACCTGCACTAGATTTTGCACTCTCCAGTTTTAGTAAATCAACCCCAATATGTTCAATGGTACACTTAACATATCAAAAGAGACCAAATAGGATAAGTTCAATGTTAGGGTTTACATACACTTCAACAGCAACTTTTTCTATGGAGTTCCTTTTTTCTAGTTGTAATGCGGTTGGTAAATTTGTTGGCCTGGTTATCACACCTTGCAGCATTTCAGTGGCGTGGGCCTTTTTCCGCACTGACATCGCCCGGGGTGATTATACTAGCAGCTCGCCACGTTCATTATCAGACTGATTACACCACCGGATAATTTAAAGCTGCTGCAACGCACAACTTAATGACTTAGTAAATAAGCTTTCAGAACCAATTTACACACAGCCATTATTTGGTAATAACATGTTTGTAAATTAAAAGAGCCATTTCACGGCAAAATAAAAGAGAAATCCAGCTGGTACTTGCAATTCCTGCAAGGCAGTTGAGACTCAGTAGGCACAGGTGTCAAAAAGGGTCTCTGCAGGTCTAACTGATACCTGATGAATACTTCCCGAAGTCCAAGAAATAAAAGGTGTATTAAACCATTTGGGTCTTTACTGTTCTGTAATTTGCTTCACTGCGGGCTCCGGCTATTGGTGCCTGCAGCATTTGAAATGCATTGATGCTACGGCACCTGATCCTATGAGTGACTCCTCTAAACATGGTCTAACGCTCAATAAAGCTCAGCAGGCAAAAAGAATTTAAAATCAATGTCTTGAGGGTCCAATGCATCCCGCATTTGGCTTTAAAGTCAACATGTGCAGGGCAAAGCAAAATGTTCAAAAATAATAGAGCCTTGAAGGCATTGTAGACTTTCAAATGTTTTGTTTTTTTTTCTTTAACTAGGTATTGGTGTAGTTACAATGATGGGTTAACATGTTGTGGCTGTAGTTTGTAGTATCATGGATTATCGATTGCTCTATGTCTATGCATCATCTAGTTCAGGGGTCTCAAACCGGTGGCTCTCCAGCTGCTAAACTTCAAGTCCCATGAGGCATTGCAAGGTTGACAGTTAAAAGCATGACTCCCACAAGCAGAGGCATGATGGGACTTGTAGTTTCGCAACAGCTGGAGGGGTGCCAGTTTGTGACCCTGATCTAGCTTGTCCCTATTCACCAAAGAGACAAGACAATTTCTTGTTCCAAGTCATACAGTATCCAGTGCATACCCCCTCGCCCCCTCTGTGTTACATCACAAATAGGAATGCTAATGTGATGAAACCTATCTCCACGTTGAGTGAAAAAAGTGAGCTCTCTGTGTGTCTGTAAATGTTCTACCTGCTTGTGTATGGAGATCTGACTACTGTGTAGCTCTCACCTGCACCAGCAGCAGACTGAGAGACATAGGGATTGTGGGATATGTAATTTCTTCACAGGAAGTGTCAGGTCCCACACTACAGACAGAGATCGTAGTTAGTCTGTGCAGCACCAAGCTAAATGCCTCATGTTTCAACACAAACTGAAACTGCTAACAGCAAAATGTGAAGATTTAATCAACTATAGGCTGGGTAAGCAGAGCAACAAGTAACACCATGAAACTACATGATCAATGCACATCTTATACAGGTTAAAAACACAAGGTGCAAGTAGGATGATTGCCTTTAAGGTATGAGCCCTTGGAGTTGTAGCTTGTTTAGGGCTGTAAAATCCCCATGTAAAAGCAGCCATTGGCTTCATGCTGTCACATGGTGTTGCACTGTTCTTCGTATCCAGAGGTACTGAGTGTTCTTTCCAGTTCCCATCACTGAACAGAGTGACAAGAGACCAAAGGTAAGTATGTGCTGCAGGGGATAGTAAGATGATGCAAACCTGTTGCTTTGCCATGAATGTGCAAACAATAGGTATGCTTTATTGGTTTTGTGTCATTCACAGTCACTGGAGGCAGTCAAGATCAGATATGTTAAAGAAGACCTATGGGCAACACCCCCCCCCCCCCCCATTCTCTCTAATTAATCAAAAGCTGTGAAAAAAACTAAATCTGCAGTTATGTGGCATTCCAGTTCCGAGTCTTAACTCTTCTTCTGATTACAGGAGGTGGGGTCTTTCTCCAAGTGTCCATGTCACTGCATGTGTGACTTGGGCATTGGTTGTACAGTGGCGAGGTCCTCACAAAATCTAGTGGAAAAGCCTCAGCTGTGAAATCAGCACCAGCATCAGCACAACTGCAGTGCCCGATTTCTGTTCCTTGGAAACAGCAGTGGCAAGGGAACCAGAGGGTGGCCTTGGGCGAATATACCTTGCTGTCTGAGTCAAAAGATCAGTAGAAATACGTTTCATCACTAGAGTGGTCTCAAGCCCTCAAAAGGAAAAAAAAAATCTCAACTAAAACAAAATAAGCCTCATCTTGAATGGCAAAATATGTATCTGAGCAAGGCCGACTTGCTTTTGCTACGTTCTGCACTTACCTAAACTCTATAGCAATACATGTAAGCATAAGGGCTGGTTCACACCTAGGCGACTTGCAATCCAACATGGGTCTCCCCAAGTCGCCTTAAATCGCTTGACATGAGAAATCACATTGAAATGAATGGGAGCCATCTTAATATACGCTACTCAAGTCGATCCGACTTCAAGGCGACTTCAGAAAAGGTTCTTGTACTACTTCAACCCGACTTCTAGGCGATTTGAGCCCATAGAATTCAATGGAAGTCCCTTCCAAATTGATCACCGTCTATAAAGAAGTGACTTTACAGGAAAAAGAAAATAATTTTTTAAGGCAACCCCCCTCCCTCTCTTCTCTGATTGGCCACAGGCAAAGTCGCCTGGCACGGAGGTGGCTTCAGGTCGCATCATAATTCGCCCATGCTGAAGTCGCCTTGAAGTTGCATTCAAATTGCCTAGCAAAGTTGCCTCTGAAGTCGGATCACTAGGTGTGAACCGGCCCATACTGTAAGATAAGTTTTTATTCACTCCAAATGAGGCACCATGCACCTCATTACATCATGCTTATCTATTGAAAAAAAAACAATTTTTCGCCCGTGTGGTCTCTCGAGATCTTGCCACAGTTTAGAAACTAGATCTCCTTGGAAGGCACTGGTAACATAGCCTACCCAGGGTGCACCTGTGAGGCCCTGGTCATGTCACCAAAGCCTTAGGGAAGCCAGGATGTAGGGGAAAAGTAAGTTTACTTTGTGGCTAGGACTTCAGGATGATTAGGAATGAACATGCAGAATTTTTTTATGTTTGGGGGTATAGGTCTGGCTTATCACTTGGGCAGAAATCCACTTGAAAGTATCATTTTATTTAGTGAAATAAAATTATAATGGCAGCAAGCTGCCTGTAGGATTCAACAAAAGAAAAAAAAAAGGAATACAATGTGGTGATCAAACACATCTTTGTAGCATTTCAATAAACTTTTCTGAAGAGACTGATCATTTGAAAAAAAAGTGCTGAATCTGGAAGTATATGCAAGAATTAATGATATATTAAGATGAAGTAATGCATTGGCAAAACTTTCATCAAAACAGCTAAGCTGGCAAGTTATGTTTCGATCAATACAAGAGCCAAAAGTTAAAAGCATGAGAGAAGAAGAATTAGAAAAGAATGTTGACCAATGAAACATGAGTCCCTGCTCCAGACAATTTAGCTGCTTCTGTTAAACTCTTTTAAAAAGTAAGTGCCATTTAACAATTGTCCCTGAACCCATCCTACACTATAGGGTGATAGTGAGTGGCCCTGTCTCTGTGAGAATATAGCAAAATGTGACACAGGATTCATATTTAAGGTTAAAATGGTTCTAAAGGCAGATTTTTTTTTATCTTAATGGATTCTATGCATTAGGATAAAAAAGCCTTCTGTGTGCAGCAGCTCCCCTAATACTTACCTGAGACCCATCTCTATCCCGTGATGTGCATGAGTGCCTCGGCTGTCCGGGACTCGCCTCTTGATTGGCTGAGACACAGCAGCAGCGCTATTGGCTCCGGCTGCTGTCCATCAAAGTCAGTTAGCCAATCAGGAGAGAGGGGGTGGGGCCGAATCTCAGCTCCATGTCTGAATGGACCCACAGAGCTGCGGCTCGGGTGCCCCCATAGCAAGCTGCTTGCTATGGGGGTACTCGGCATGAGGGAGGGGCCAGGAGAGCCTGCGAGGGACCCGAGAAGAGGAGGATCGGGGCTGCTCTGTGCAAAACCACTGCACAGAGCAGGTAAGTATTCCATGTTTGTTATTTTTAAAGAAAAAAAAATGGGACTTTAGTACCACTTAAAGTGTTACTAAACCCAGTAATATGAATATAGTTCATCTGCCCCTCCACAGTGCCCACAGCTTATAAATCTTTATAGATGATCTTTATACCATAGTCAGTGATACACTGCACAGTTTCTCCAGTGCTGAGAGTTCAGGTAGGAGGAAATTTCCACTACAGCCTGTCCAGCATAAAAGACACAACTGAGCATGTGCAGGAGGAGTACTCTGCCTGTGTTAAGCTGGCCTTCCCCAGATAAACAGTGCAGGGAGCGAATAATCTATGCATACAGGATAAAACAGCCTTTTTACATAATGCAGAAGATTAACCCCTTAAGTTCCGCAGTGGGTATAACAAGCTTGCTATGCTGCATATACAGACTCATTTTACTGTTGTGGGTTTAGTAACACTTTAATGCTAAGTTCCAGACTATTGTTTCTGAGCAGAGTAAATTGCATTTGGCTTTCTGTAGTTCTAAAGCAAAACTTTGAATCCTTTGTCCTAGTTTTACCAGATGCCTGCAAACTCTCTGAGTATACAGGTGTGCACAACCGTTATATACTCAGGCCTGATGATAGCTCAGAGCTCCCAGGTAGAGACCCCTCCCAGTGTGGGAGCCTGAAGGTCTCACCTAGGGGTCTGAGGTGCCTCAGCCAGAAGCCAAGAAACAGAGGGTCTCACCAAGGGGTCAGAGGTGCCCCAGCTAGCAGCCAGGAGGTAGGAGGTCTCGTTCCAGGAGTCAGGCCGGCTACTATTGGGGTGTCAGGAGAACAACAATCCATAGACCAGAAGAGGACCATGCAGCAAGACACTGGGACTAAAGGCTATGAGAGCCACAATGATCCAGGAGAGCTGGACAACACAGTCTGAGGGACTAGTAAGAGGAGCAGCATGCGAGCCACGTGGGTTGGCATTTTCATTGTTTGGATTTTGTATGGAAGAAACCCTGCAAAGGCAACTAATGTGCATGAGAACTTTACATTTTTTTTATAAAAGTGGGCTACCATGCCCTAAAATACAGTTTTGGACTGGCGCAACACATTGTTAACGCAACTACTGCGTGAGTTTAATTTCCCCAACGCATCAATAGACAGAGTGATATCACTATTTAGAGCTTCCTATGATACTTTCCCATTTTCTGCCTCCTAATAGGGCTGAAAATAAGCACTGTCAGAGTGTTAAAATGGAACTAAACTGTAACTGCGCACCACAAACTAAAAACACTCTTTAATGGATTTTTAATATTCCAAACAAACTCACCCACCCATCCATGTCTCCATGCTTTACTTTTTTGATAAATCACTTTGAAAAACTCCCCTCTAGCATTTCTAACCACAGCCATGTTGAGTAAGGGCAGATGATTCATGTAGCATTTACTTCCTGGAAACCATCTGTCTTTAGCTTAGGCATGCTGGCAGGAGGGTGTGTTTTGCTGAGAAAGCCTCTCCTTCAGATAATAAAAAAAAAAACATGTCCAAGAAGACTCTTGGGATGTATGACATAATTTCGGACTATGCCAGAAACCAGGAAACAACTTAAGAAATGTAAAAAAAGTTTAAAACAAGTAAATATCATATACTTTCCTATCTATTCACTAATGTTAGCAGCATAAGGATTAAACATAGCTCATGTTGATTAAGAGAGTTTAGTTCCACTTTAATGTTTCCATTGTGCTCCACTACTCATGCAAGCTGCGTAATTACCTCTCCTCTAGCTCCTAGTACCTCCTAGTGCAACCCTTTGGAAGCTGAACAGTATCTTGTGAAGGAGGAGGAACTTATGGAAATCAATCCAGCAGTATTTAATAACACATTTTAGGAGTGTTTAATAACATATGTATTGGTATTTGAATGAATATACAAATTTGGTAAAATGTAATATCGGCTTATCTGCCCCTGGGGCTTCTTTTTTTAACTGTAGCAATATGCTAATTAGTTCCCAGGTAACAGCAAATTTGACTGGTAGATGAGGAGTGGGTTAAATGTATTGGAAAGGGAGACATTTCCCATGCGTTCTCTATACTGGGGGACTCATGGGAGATGGGGATTTTAATGCGCCCAGACAGTGATAATTGCTCAAAAATAGTCCATATTAAATAAATACATTCTATTTGTACAAAACCTTAAAAACAAGAGAGGTACAGGTCCTTTAAAAAACATATAATGTTTAATGCATTGACATACAGTACACAAATCCACATAGGGATAGATCCCAGAAGGGTTGTGGATTGACGCGTTTCACCCGAGATAAGGGCTTCTTAGGGATCCACTTTTCAAATATTTTTCTAATAGCTTACAAAAGAAACAAAAAAGCATGATAGATGTTAGGTACACACACCCTACACAATCTCCGGCGTGCTACAATCCACAATAGATGCTACTGTAGGGGTCAAAAGAATCAGAAGGGTCGCTAGCAAATGGAAGCCATCGGGGGAGTGCAAAATCACAGTAAAAACGAAGCAAAATAAAGAGACAATATGTAAAGTTGTGAAGCCCTTCCTAGGGAGGGTCCCCAACATAGCTGAAAGGCAGCCAAAACCTTAAGGACCAACCATTCCAAAGACAAAGTCTATCGTGGGCAGGAAAAAAAGGCCTAACAACACCTCCCAGTGTGGGCTCCCAGATTCCATGGCGATACTGCGCTGGATTAAATTTATTGATACACTATGTCTTTTCTTACAAACACACAGAAGAATCCATATGTCAGACTGGCATTGTTTTATGGCCTAATTAAAAGTCTCACAGATTTTTATTATTCTATAGTTCTGTATCTCCTCATGTTATAATTTTTGATGGATTCATTAATTGGAAATGCTTTAAAAAACATTGCTGCTTCCTGCTCTAATACTGGAATGCTCTGTACCAGCAGAGCTTAGTAGCAGCCACACCCCTCAGCACAAGTATCCTCACACAGACTTATATTGCAGAAAAGGGGATGGGGGTGTCTGGTCAGGTTTCTTACTTAGTGCTGATTACAAAGGGGCACTGGGTGTAACCCTGTTGCCTATTGGAATGTACATTCATATTTAGCTACCATACACAACTACTGTCACAGTAAATTAGAGCTAATGCTATGAAAAAATAAGTTGTTAATATAATTATCTAATTGCAAATATATCTGTCAATAGGGTCAAAAGCTTTGTTAAGGAGAACATTTTTGTTTTCTGAACGGGGCACCTGCAATAAAAAATAATTCAGACTTGGGTTAAAAACAAACTGTTCACATTGGACATTTATTGCTGAATTTTATGTTTTGCCGGGAGCCCTAAGTTAAAAATAACTTCCTCTAAAGTAAAGTAACTATAACCTGCAGTTACACTTCCATCATTTCAGCTAGAAAAATATCGACTAAAGCCAGATACATGTGGAAAAGACATGTTTTCATGCACTTGCAGACACCTACAATAGTTTACATCAAATAGAGGATATTGCAAAATAAAAAAAACAATTCACATAAACAGTAGAATGAAAAAGTGAGCGCTAAAGGAAATAGAGAAAGAAAAATTGTGATCCAAGAGAAGTGTGGGCTGGTCCACTAGACCATGAGATAAATGTCTGTCGTCACAATCAGAACTCAGTGGGGAACACAATGTAATAAAAAAAAGTATCCTCTAACTGCAAGTTCATGGACGTATAAATAATTATATACATATGGGATATTAATATAAAATGCTCAAGTCATTTAGCGGCACTCAACTTGGAGCAGGAATGGACTTCCGTACTGCATTCAAACTTTATCACAGATAGTAACCCTAATAAGCTAGCCAAGAATCCTCATTTTTTGTATTGACCAAGACCATGGTTGAAGATGTAGACTGACCAGAAAAACATCAGAGGATGCTCTGCATAGTTCCAGGTCTTCATCATAAATAGAACCCAATGGAAGCCTTAAAAAACAAGCATTTACTATCTATACACAGCGGGTAAAATAAGTATTGAACACATCATCATTTTTCTAAGTGCTATTGACATGAAATTTTCACCACGTCGGTAACAACCCATGCAATCCATACATACAAAGAAACCAAATAAGTTCAGAAATTAAGTTATGTGTAATAAAATGGAATGACACTGGGAAAAAGTACTGAACACGCTAACTGAAATGTATTTAATACATCATACTTAATGCTTTGTTGGTAATGACAGCTTCAAGAGGCCTCCTGTATGGAGAAACTAGTCACATGCGTTGCTCAGGTGTGATTTTGGCCGATTCTTCCACACAGTCTTCAAATCTTGAAGGTTCCATGGGCTTCTTCTATGAACTCCGATCTTTAGTTCTTTCCATGGATTTTCTATTGTATTCAAGTCAGGTGATTGGCTGGGCAGCTTTATTTTCTTTCTTTGAAACCAGCTGAGAGTTTCCTTGGCTTTGTGTTTGGGATCATCGTGTTGCTGAAATGTTCATCTTCATCATCCTGGTAGATGGCAGCAGATTTTTATCAAGAATGTCTTGGTACATTTTTCCATTCATCCTTCCTTCAAGGATATGAAGTTTGCCAGTACCGTATGCTGAAAAACAGCCCCACACCATGATGTTCCCACCTCCAAACTTCATTGTTGGTATGGGGGTTTTAAGGGGGTAATGTGCAGTGTCATGTGACCTCCAAACATGGTGTGTATTATGGCATCCACAGAGTTCAATTTTGGTTTCATCTGACCAGACTATATTCTCCCAGTATTTCCCAGGCTTGTCTAAATGTTGTGCAGCAAACTTTAAACAAGCTTCAACATGCTTTTTCTTCAGCAATGGAGTCTTGTGTGGTGAGCGTGCATACAGGCCACGGCAGATGAGTGCATTACTTATTTTTTTCTTTAAAACAATTGTACCTGCTAATTCCAGGTCTTTCTGAAGCTCTCCACAAGTGGTTCTTGGCTCTTGGAAACTCTTCTGATAATTATTTTCACTCCTCTGTCAGGAATCTTGCAAGGAGCACTTGGTCATGGTCAAAATTATGTTCTATCCACTTCCGGATTATGGCCCTAACAGTGCTCACTGAAACATTCAGAAGTTTATCCTTCTGTAACCAGCGCCATCAGTATGCTTTGCAACAATAAGGTTGTGAAGGTCTTAAGAGAGCTCTTTGCTTTTACCCATCATGAGTTGTTTCCTGTGTGACACCTTGGGGATGAGACACCTTTTTATAGGCCATCAGTTGAGACGGAACCAGCTGATGTTAATTTACACCAACAGGGGACAGGATTGCTTTCTAATTGCTGAAAGATTTCAGGTGGTGTCTTGGCTTTCCATGCCATTTTGCCCCTCCCTTTCTTCTTTTCATGTGTTCAATACGTTTTCCCTGTGTCATTCCATTTTATTATACATAACTTAATTTATGAACGTATTTGTTTTGGTTTCCTTGTATGTATGGATTGCATGGGTTGTTACCAACATGTGGTGAAAATGTAACGTCAATAGCACCTTTAGAAATATATTTACCTAGAAAAATGGTGACATGTTCAATACTTATTTTCCCCGCTCATCAACATAAATATTTTATATATGGAGTATTCATGTACAAAGCTTAGACCACCTAAAATACTCTAAGTGGACCAGAAATGGCTCTACTGAGGAGCTCCTAGACATTCATACATCATCCTCACTTTATTACAGCCCAACAATCTAGGTAACTTGACCTGTGAAAAATGAGGAGCAGGAGACCAGTGATACATGAAGGCAGGACAAAACACAGTGCTCTACCTGTCCTCATCAATGGAAGGTGTAGAATATCGTATAAGAATGGGACCTCATGGACATGTTCTCTGGTGTATTCCTTCCTGAGAGGAGGAGAGAGCAGAGTGAGTCTGATCAGTTTCCTGCTGTTCATTCACTTTTCAGTCACCAGGCTGAGGGTGGAGGAAGGATGCCATTCTATTCCTCCCACAGCCTATAATTATAAGGTTCCATTCACATCAGGCAGCATGCATGTGATCCCACGTGTTGCATGTGGAGCAGCCTATTCACTTCAGTGGGCTACCCTACATGCATGAAACATGCAAAGAAGTCCCTGACTCTTTTGCAAATGCTATGATGCACATGAAAACGCATGCATTAGCAGATGCATGGGGCTGTCGTTAAGAATTGCCAGCACCGCATAACTTCTAAAAGGCAGCGTGTTTTTTGCATGTTGGGAAAGCATGCGATTTTGCACACGTTCCTGACACGGACTGTTTGTGAATATAGCGTAACAGATGAAGTTGTTTTATCCACCTGTGCTGTATGACAGAGCTGTATAATTTTAAAAAATATGCATGCGGTTAGTTTCGTTCCGAATTAAAATTCGGACGAATTTTCGTTTTTCAGAAATTCGAATGTATCCAAATTTCCAAATTACAATAGTAACGAATTCAAACGAATCCGAAATATAGAAAAAAAATTGTATGAAATTTGAAACCTTTTCGTATTGTTTTCAAATACTTTTTGAATAGTTTTCAAATTCGAATTCGAAACGTTTTCAATACCAAATAGTTTTCAAATTCGAATTTGAAAAGTCCTCGAATTTGAATAGTTTTCCAATTCCCAAAGAGAACAAAATGGAATAGTAAACAAGGGAAT
This sequence comes from Glandirana rugosa, assembly GCA_018402905.1. Classification (NCBI taxonomy): domain Eukaryota; kingdom Metazoa; phylum Chordata; class Amphibia; order Anura; family Ranidae; genus Glandirana; species Glandirana rugosa. The sequence continues at coordinate 346,048 of BLSH010164298.1, read as the reverse complement.
AGAACAAAAAAACCCACTAGACTAGAAAAGAATATAACAGAAAACAAAATAATAGAATACAACAGCTCTGTTCCACTCCACCACATTATATTCTTTCATTTTCTGTTATATTCCCCTCTATTGCATTCTATCTTTTTCCTTTTTATTCCTCCACTTTCCACTCCACCCCATTGTCCTTGGAAATTGGAAAACTGTTCAAATTCGAAAACGATTTGAATTTGAATACTTTTCAAAATTGATTAGAAAACTTTTCGAATCCATTCGAAAATGAATAAACAAAACAAATTCTGAATATTAATTAAATGAATGAAACAAATCTAACTAAGCAAATTTATGTAAACAACGAATCGGAACCAAACTAAATACATTTTTTCGCTCTGCACATATCTACAAAACAACTAGATTATATGTATTTCATCGGTGTATTTAACTGTTTGTCTGGAGTTCAGCGTAACTAAACTCAGAAAACAAAAGTAACATATTTGCTTCTCAGTTGTTTCATCCTATTTCTTTAAACGTCTGTGTACATTTAGTCCCTACAAATACCCGAGAATGTTTCCAGAGATCCACATTTGTGTTCATTTCCTTTACACCTGTGTGGACAGTGCATTCTGCTCTCTCAATATTTCCCTTTGTAGCCAACTTTCCAGATGCACTGAAAGCAGAGACTACAAGTGTAAGTGATGATGAATAATATATCTAAGTAAAAGAACACATCCCCAGCATCTCTTTAGACAAGCATGTTCCTCCCTGCTGGCCACTTGATGGTGCAGACTTTAGCCATTCTGTGCTGGTCAGTTGCTTGATTACTGTTCCAGGAGGAGGTCTGATAAAATGTTATCAAGCAACTGATGGGCAGAATACATAGCTAAAGTCTACACCAGCCAGTGGCCAGTTCCCTCCCTAGAATATGCAAAAGGCTGCACGGGAATATGTTCTTTCACTCTAGCTTAGACAGAACAGCAGTACCTTAACATTGCAAGGAACCATGGGAGATGTAGTTTTGTAATCAGCTTATGTATACTCCCCCCTGCCCCCTTCTCGCTGGCTGTTATGAAGAGCTGGAAATAGTAAAAAAGAGCAGCTGCATCTTTAGGGATGGACTAAGGATATTCACACAGAATAAAAAGAGCACATTGGGGATTTCACAGTGTAACTTCACTCTCTCATTCAACAATAACTATTTTTAATCCTTTTGCTGCTAGCATTAGTAAATGGATCGGAAGGTATATTACAGTTTATTTACTTGTTTCACATTGCTTCAGTTGCTTCCTGATCTTCTGTTCCCCTTAGTGCGCCTGAACTCAAAGCCGATGGACGTATCGACTAAGGGTGCCGACATTGTGGGATACCTGGACAGGTAAGTGTCCTTATAATATTTGTAGCTTCTGACTCTCATTTGTTTAATACAGGCTGGAACTCCACTTTAAGTAAAACAATAAATGCAGAGAGCAGCACCACATAGCAACCAATCAGAATTAATTTGCCAAAGCACACCTTACACTGTTTTTTTTAATAAGCTTGAATGTCTTCTGGCTGACGATTTCCTACGTATTTTCCTTTTAACTTCTATCTAAACACTGTACAAAGTATAATGATGTCAATTTAGCCTATAAAGCAGAGTTCAGCACAGAGTAACGCCAATGTGCCACAGGTGATCAGCGCGTCTGATGTTGTGTACCAGGACTATAATTAAGCTCAGCTGCAGCCTCCTTATAATATTAAAAATGTCACCGGCAATGAAGCTAATTTGTGCCTGACCAAGGCGGCTACAGTAACTGATTACTCACAGATGCCAAGTCTCTGAGTGAAATTTTTGCCACCTGTTTTCAATTTCCACACTGCGATTTTCACACTTATAAAGCTGGCTGGCACAGACTTTACTGGACCATCTGTTACCGAGAAGGCTTTGTCCAACCGTTCCTTCCTACCTGTTGTCTGCACCGCTCCATAGTTGGGTTCCTCCGGGGCACTCGGGGAATCGGCGGTGTAGGGGTTACCATGCTCATTAGTTATTTTGCTGATAGTGTTTTCAGAGTGGTAATGGACTCTGCATCCAACCGATGTGGTCACGGCGTATAGAAACATGGCACATTGGAGATTTGAGCCTGTTTACTGACATGGACTGTACATTTCAATTTCTAAATAATTGAATATACATATTTTTATTTAAAAAAATATATTTGAACTCTTATGTTTAAAATAGAACTCTTTTTTTTAGTGAAAAATATCCATCTACACTGTGCTGCTCTGGTGAAGCAGACTGACTCCCCTAAGCCTGACCATGGACTCCAGGCCTTGCCAGCTGGGAGATAGAATTCCACCAGCATGACACAAGGCTTCCTTCCAGCTGAACATACGTAGTACAATTCAGGATGGGATACATTTGTTTTCAGCCTGGGGTTGGCAGTTTTTAGCAGAAGGCACCCGCCTTTGAGAATCAGTGTGAATAGTGGAGTTGGCCAAAGTATTTTCCTCTGTACTATGCACCCCTCTAACCTTAACCCTCCCCTACTAAAACACCTAAAGCTCAACTCCGGGATAAGCTAAGATTGTCTAAATACAAAAGTCATGTGTATTCCTTACTTGGTATGCTTTATGTATTTCCATAGCTCCCAACTGTCCCTGATTTCAAGGGACTGTCCCTGATTTGGAACAAAGTCCCTCTATCCCTCTTTCCTCCTCATCTGTCCCTCATTTTGGCCTGATCTATCTAGTTGTATATAAAATACATTATTAACCTTTCAAAAAACTTTCATCCAATTTCTAAATTGTTGCATTTGTAAAATTTCTAAACCCCAGTATAGTAGGAATAGTATAGTAGTAGTAGTAGCAGTAGTAGTAGTAGTAGTATAGTAGTAGTAGTTTTACCACTAGAAATAGTAGTGTCAAAAAAGCACTTGTGAGTTTAACCACTTCAGCCCCGCAAGGATTTACCCCCTTCCTGACCAGAGCACTTTTTGTGATAAGGCACTGCGTCGCTTTAACTGACAATTGCGCGGTCGAGCGATGTTGTACCTAAACAAAATTGACGTCCTTTTTTTCCACAAATAGCGACAATTTTGAAAAAAAAACAATATTTTTTACTTTTTGCTATAATACATACAAAAAAATTAAAAAAAATGTATTCATTCGTTTAGGCCGATATATTTACTTCCTCATATTTTTGGTTAAAAAAAAGCGCAATAAGCATATATTGATTGATTTTTGCAAAAGTTATAACGTTTACAAACAATGAGAATTCATTTATGGGGTTTTTATTACTTTTCTTTTTTTACTAGTGATGGCGGCAATCTGCGAATTTTAGCAGGACTGCGATATTGCGGGGGACATGTCGGACACTTTTGACACTTTTTTGGGACCATTGGCATTTATACAGCGATCAGTGCTATGAAAATGCACTGATTACTGTATAAATGTCACTGGCAGGGAAGGGGTTAACACTAGGGGGCAATCATAGGGCTAACTGTGTTCCCTGGGATGTGTTACTAACTGTATGGGGGCTGGGCTGACTGGGGGAGGAGAGTGATCGCTGCTCCCATATACAGGGAACACATGATCACTCTCCCCTGTCACTGCCGGGGAGCAATCACGCATGGCCGGCGGACATCGAGTCTGCCCTACCCGCTCACTGGCTCCACCGCTAACGTGTGAGTGCCCACAATACTCCAGTGAAGGCGGTTCATGCAGGAGAGCCATGTTGCCACCGTCAATCCACAGCGGGAGGTCGGCAACTGGTTAACCAATCTTTTTTTTTTTTTGCATAATTCTCCTTTAAGGGGGTATGTCCTATGTCAACATATTTTTGTTAATAGGTGTCCTTCGTTCCCATCTCCAAAAGTTGGGAGGTATGGTATTTCTTCCAGGCCTGTGCAGTAATCCAGTGTGTGACTTTGTCTTTGTGCAGGAGCTTCCTGTAATAAAGACCAGCCCCTGTTGCTTGTTCTGATTCTGCAGGGTGACTGGTCTTGCATCTGCCCCCTGTAGTTTTCTACATGCAGCCTGTGATTGGTGGAGCTGCTGAGTCCCTCCCACAGCTCTGCCCTCTGTATAAGTTATGTACAGCACAACGATGGAGTCACTGCTACGTTTACAAGGTAATAACTAGCAAAGGCATTTGCGGAACAGGATTATTATCATTTGTGGGACCTGAAGAATATAACTAAAGCCCAAAAAATACAAATTTTTTAGTGAATGGTGTACTATCCACTTCAGCTCCGGGAGATTTTACCCCCTTCATGACCAGGCTATTTTTTGCTATTTAGCACTGCGTTAATGTAACTGGTAATTGCGCAGTCATGCAACGCTGTACCAAAAACTACATTTGTATGATTTTTTTCCCCACAAATAGAGCTTTCTTTTGGTGGTATTTGATCACCGCTGGATTTTTTTTTTTGCAATATAAATGAAAAAATATCAAAAATTTTGGAAAGAAAAACTCCAAAATTTTTACTTTCTGCTATACAACATTTCCAATAAAATAATGGAAAAAAAAAATCAAATTTCTTCATAAATTTTGGCCAAAATATATTCTGCTACATGTCCTTGGTAAAAAAAAAAAAAAAATTCCCAATAAGTGTATATTGATTAACTAGCGTCTACAGACTATGATATATAAATTGGATTTTTTTTTTATGCTACTAATGACGGTGATCATCGACTTATAGTGGGGGTGCGGTGGGCAATTTGACACTACCTGATGCTGGGGGGAACTGACTAAGTGCTACTGACATCACCAGTGACACTAATACAGTAATCAGTGGCAATACTATACACTGTCACTTTACTAATGATACTGGCTGGCTCGGGGTTAACATCTGGGGAGGATCAAGGGGTTAAATGTGTGCCATACAGTGTTTACTGTGTGTACTGTGTGCTGTTTTTACTAAGCAATGTGTCGGTTTTTTTCTCCCTGCTTTGCAGAGAGAAAAAAAATGGCACATTGCTGCTGTCTGTTGTTTACCTACACAGGGCTGAGGGCTCTCTTCTGTCATTCACTCAGCTGATCAGCGGGTTCCTCTGGGACCTGCTGATTGCCTTGTGGTACAGCGAATGAACGAACGGCCAGGGCGGCACTACCTGGAAATACCAAATACATTTTTTTCATTATGTTCGCTAACAGCCCAATTTGAAAGGAAATTCCAATACCTATACCAATACCTATAATTGAATAGTTAGTAACGAATTAACAAATTTGTTGAAATTTGTTAAAAAACTAATTTGGGGCAAAACGAATTGCACGTCTACAAAGTGTAACTATAGCCATTTACGAGATTTGATAAGCAACATAAAAAATGTCCCACGTAGAGAGGAAAAGGGAACTCCTGTAGTGTAATGTCTGAAAATCTTTTACAAAAGCATAAAAATGCGAACAAACACAATATAGTGTAGAAGTGTTAGCACTCCTCAAGCTCCATCCTACATGTTTTGTCTGAAAAGGAGGTCATCAGGGGCTAGGGTACTGACATCCTACACCAGGGGTCGGCAACCTATGGCCCGCGGGCCCCGTCCGGCCTGCCGCTGCTAAATGCCCGGCCCATCAGTGCACATGATGAATTCACGCCCAGTACCGTTTTTTAGAGCCGGCGGTTGGCTTGCTTGGGATAACAACCAATGCGGCTAAGAAGCTGCTTGACTATTATCCCAAGCAGTGGGAGGGGGCACCCCTTCCACTGCCTTCCACAGCTCTCCCGGGCTTTCCCCTTCTAGGCCCGAGCTACCAGCCAGCATGTCCGCAGGATGGCCGGAGACCCGAACAAACCCGGAATTGGCTTTGATCGTGTCTCAGATCTAGTAACCCGGAAGCGATATCATGACATCACTTCTGGTTTACAGAAGACTTAAAGGCACCAAATTATAGAATAAATGACAGTGCTTAGAACAGCCAAACTTGGCGTTTTGAATGATTTTAAGAGCAAAGGAGGGATTTAGGGTCTTATAGAGCCCATATCCCTCCATAAAGAATACCTGTCACTGCCTATTACTGTCACAAGGGATGTTTACATTTCTTCTGACAGCAATAAAAGTGATCGCAATTTTTTTTTTCAAAGGGACAGTGTAAAAATAAAAACAAATAAAATAAAATAAATAAGAAAAAAATAAATAAAGCACCCGTCCCGTGGTCCTTACACAGCTGGGGGGTGGGGCTATGTAATGTGCAGGGGGGCTGTGTAATATGCAGGGGGGGCTAGGTGGGGGGGCTGTGTGATGGGCAGGGGGGCTGTGTAATATGCAAGGGGCTGTGCAATATGCAGGGGGGCTGTGTAATATGCAGGGGGGCTGGGTAGGGGGGGCTGTGCAATATGCAGGGGGGCTGTGTAATGTAAAGGGGGCCAGAGGTGCAGGACTGTGTAATGTAAAAAAGGCGAGAGGTGCAGGGCTGTGTAATGTAAAGGGGGCCAGAGGTGCAGGGCTGTGTAATGTAAAGAGGGCGAGAGGTGCAGGGCTGTGTAATGTAAAGGGGGCTAGAGGTGCAGGGCTGTGTAATGTAAAGGGGGCCATGGGTGCAGGGCTGTGTAATGTAAAGGGGGCCACAGGTGCAGGGGGCTGTGTAATGATATCTTCATTTATTTGCAGGTAAATGCAGCCCTCCATGTATTCACATACATTGAATCCGGCCCTTAAGTGGAAAAAGGTTGCTGACCCCTGTCCTATACCCTTAAAAATATAAAATAATAAGTCCCTTCTCCTTTTTTGAACTCAGAGTTCATCCATAGCTAACACCAGCTCATTTGGCATCTCAACCTGAGCAAGCAATGGTTTTATATTGAGAAACATATTTTTACGATCCTCTCTATTTTTATGGAGAGTAGCCAAGTAATTTAGCTAAGAAACTTCATATCCTCTACTTGCTCCTCAACTGTTCATGATTGAAGGCGAAGACAGAGATCCAGACGAAATGGTAAACCACAAACCTCACTTGAAAATTCAGCTTATGCTTGCCAAGAGCCAGCTGATACAGTGTCAGCAAAACCTTCCACCCACAGCCTTGTATTACCTCTTTTCACCACTCATGAACCTAAGGTGCCTAAATTACGCAATATAATGTAGTATTTTCCTATGTAGCTGGAAGCTGAGACTTGTTCTGCAAAATTACAATTTTCAGTAGAAAAAAGTAACATTTTTTTTGTCTGATGGAATCATCTATTAAAGTAAACTTGATTAGCAATTCTGTCTTGTAAACTCTCACTATAGACCTATATCTATGATGGACAACCTTCCTGACCAGTAGTGAAGTGCTGAATGCAAAATAGGATTATATGAGTGTATTGAGTACACCAGGATTCAGAGTTATAATAACTAGATGATCATATAGATTCTTTAAAAACTGTAAAAAAAAATTAAAAATAATTTGCTATTTTTTTCTAGCACAGATTCAGGATAGTTAAAAGGATGTAATTCTCAGGAGCCATTTAAAGCCCATAGCACCCTTAAAGGAACCCTGTCACTACATGGTAATTCGTACTCAATGATCCCCCTGTGACAAAAGAGTAAATGCTCACCTTCCTGCTGTTAAAACAACAACTTTGCTTATAAACTACAAAAAACAATACTAGTGTATGGCGCCCTTAAAATATGGAAGGATGTGGCTACTCCTTTATAGGAGAAAAACAACATCTTTAAATATGCAAACAATAATAAAAGGATGGCGCTTACATGTATACAACTTATACTCGTGAATAACATAGATACAAAAAAAGTAAGAGATTATGTAATGATATATTTAATTTAAAAAAAATGAATAAAGTCTGGTGTGATAGTTCCCAACACCAATATCTGCTTCAGTGATCGGATTCTTTAATCTTCACAGGTAATGCTCAAATGGTGAATGTACACTTACCAGAGATGTTTGACCCCTTATTACAGGTACGTCAAAATAAGCTGGGAAGCTGATTTACCCATGTTTAAGTAGTGTTCAGGGCGCAAGTGATGCATCCCGAACACTCCTCCACTCTCCAGGCATTTGTCTGTGGCTATTGTCATTTTTTTTTATTGGCCGGACTAGAGGACGACTGGGCGGTGCTTTTTTGGCACCGTGGTGCCACTTGCAGTTTCCCGGCTGGCTCGCTGTGAGTGTGTTGCAGAGAGTGATTGACTGTGACCAGGGCCCTGGACCTGCGACCAGGATGTGAGGCGGTGAGCCCGAGTGCAGTGGACTGGTGAGTGCAGGGATCAGAGGTGATCTCTGTTATCATTATGGTACTGTGGATGGGAGTGGAGCTGGCAGTGCTGAGCGTAGCGTAGGCAGAGCCTGAAAGTGACTGCGGGGATCGTAGGGCTGGCCAGCCGTGGGGATGGAGGCTTCCCTGGAGGTGACAGTACAAGTGTGAACCCAGTGGACTGGCAACAGATGATATTCATTCATATTCTCTGGCTCTCCTGTGGTGCTGGGGCTGTTTACTCTGTCCTGTGATGCTGGAGCTGTATACTCTGTCCTATGATGCTGGGGCTGTATAATCTGTCCTGTGATGCTGGGGCTGTATACTCTGTCCTGTGATGCTGGGGCTGTATACTCTGTCCTCTGATGCTGGGGCTGTATACTCTGTCCTGTGATGCTGGGGCTGTATGCTCTTTCCTGGGACTGTTTACTTTGTCCAGTGATGCTGAGCTGTATACTCTGTCCTGTGATACTGGGGCTGTATACTCTGTACTGTGATGCTTAGCTGTATACTCTGTCCTGTGAGGCTGAGCTGCATTATCTGTTCTGTGATGCTGGGGCTGTATACTCTGTCCTGTGATGCTGGGGTTGTATACTGTGTCCTGTGATGCTGGGCTGTATACTCTGTCCTGTCATGCTGAGCTGTATACTCTGCCCTGTGATGCTGGGGCTGTATACTCTGTCCTGTGAGGCTGAGCTGTATTATCTGTCCTGTGACACTGGAGCTGTATACTCTGTTCTGTGATGCTGAGCTGTATACTCTATCCTGTGGTGCTGGAGCTGTATACTCTGTCCTGTGATGCTGGAGCTGTATACTATGTCCTGTGATGCTGGGGCTATATAGTCTGCCCTGTGAGGCTGGAACTGTATACTCTGTCCTGTGATGCTGGGATGTATACTCTGTCCTGTGATGCTGAGCTGTATACTCTGTCTTGTGATGCTGGGGCTGTATACTCTGTCTTGTGATGCTGAGCTGTATACTCTATCCTGTGGTGCTGGAGCTGTATACTCTGTCCTGTGATGCTGGAGCTGTATACTATGTCCTGTGATGCTGGGGCTAGATAGTCTGCCCTGTGATGCTGGAACTGTATACTCTGTCCTGTGATGCTGGGATGTATACTCTGTCCTGTGATGCTGAGCTGTATACTCTTTCCTGTGATGCTTGGGCTGTATACTCTATCCTGTGATGCTGAGCTGTATACTCTGTCCTGTGGTGCTGGAGCTGTATACTCCATCCTGTGATGCTAGAGCTGTATACTCTGTCTTGTAATGCTGGGGCTGTATACTCTGTCATGAGATGCTGGGATGTATACTGTGTCCTGTGATGCTGAGCTATATACTCTGTCCTGTGATGCTGGGGCTGTATACTCTGTCCTGTAATGCTGGGGCTGTATACTCTGCTCTGTGATGCTGGGGCTGTATACTCCTGTGGAATACAGGGGACAGAGTGGGTGCATTCTACAAGGGATGGGGCTTGTGAGAAGTGGGGGGGGTCAAAAAGGAGGGTTGGGGTCTGCCCCCACATCCTAAAACTTCACCAGCCGCCACTGCTGGGATCCTTCTGATGAAAAGCTCCACTTCATTCCCCCATTAGAGTAAGGAGCTCATAGAAAAAATAACTCCGCAGGAGACAAGATTAAAAAGTTCCATAGTGTAGTATTTTATTTATAATTGGTGTTAAAAACATAACAAAAGAAGTTGCACTCACGTGTATTAGTGCCCATGTACCGGCACTAGTGTGTACAGCTTGTGCAGATATCGATGCCTTCTCCAGAGCTGGTTTGCATTCCAAGCCTCATTGTAACTAACCAGCCCGGAAATTATGTCACACGGGACCCAGAAGTGAGGGATCCCTGCTCCGACGTACATTTCACATTTCATGAAGACTTTCTAAATGGGGGAATGAAGTGGAGCTTCTCATCAGAGGGATCCCAGCCTTTGGTATCATGAGTGTATTTTGACCTACCTGTAATAAGGGGTCAAACATCTCTGGTGAGTGTACAGCCACCATTTGTGCACTAACAATGAAGATTAAGAGAATCCAATCACTGAAGCAAATATTGGTGTTGAGAACTGGCACAATGGACTTTATCCAATTCTTTCGTATATATATATATATATTTGCATAATCACTTTAATTTTTCTGTATCTATTTTATTCACGAGAGTATGCTGTATACATGTGAGCGCCATCCTATTATTATTATTTGCATATTTAACACTTTGCTTATCCCTGGCTGGTGCACGGATTCAACACTTTTGACGGGTCAAATGCCTGCTATCCCCACCACATGCTGTGGTTCCTCCTGCTTGCTCATACACACTTTAATGACACACAAGCAGTTGACAGGAGCCGCAGGCTGCGGCGGGGGTACCAAGTATCCTACACACCTGAAAGTGTCAAATACCTGCAGCAGATGGGGAGAAGCCAAAAGGTGGCACACAGGCTGCTGGAAAAGGTAATTATGTTGCCTCTTCTTTTAAAGGGATTCTATACAAGTGAAACAAAACCAATGAAAATTCCCAGCTCAACTCACCAACTAGTCTGCCTACCAACCGAATGAACCTGTCTAACACTATGCGTTAATAACAGGGGCTTAATTAGGACACATTTGCAAACACATGCGTAAGCTGCAGAGCCACTTCATGGCACCCCAATATTATCTGCAGTCCTAACTCTTGTAAATTAATGAGAGTCTCCACAGTGGAAGCACATGCATTCTAATGGATAGATAGAGGGCAGGTGAGCCTGGAGGTAGCCCAGTCCTCCTTAAAGGCACTATCCATTAGAATGCATGTGCTTCCATTGTGGAGACTCTCATTAATTTACAAGAGTTAGGACTGCAGATAATATTGGGGTGCCATGAAGTGGCTCTGCAGCTTACGCATGTGTTTGTAAATGTGTGCTAATTAAGCCCCTGTTATTAACGTATAGTGTTAGACAGGTTAATTCGGTTGGTAGGCAGACTGGTTGGTGAGTTGAGCTGGGAATTTTCTCTGGTTTTGTTTTGCACCCGTTGCCCTTCTGCTGCTTGATGTGAAGGCCAGTTATAGGTGGGGGCAGGGGCCATTTGTTTTTTACATTCTGTACGAGTGACCAGTGGCGGCTGCTCATAAGGGGCGAAGGGGCGCCGCCCCCCTAATCCATGCACCCGGCCCCTAATCTACATTCAGTGCGCCAGGGGCATGGATTTTAATGGGGTTTTTATTTTCTTGAAGCAAATGATTAGAGCCTGAGGCTCTAATTGGCTTCAAATAGGGTGAGCTCGGGCATAGTGCACTGCGCCCAAGCCCACCCACTTGTGTGACATTAGCGAATTAACATTTGCTAACATCTTCCTTCTTCTCCTCCCGGCCAATCAGGAAGCATGTCCTGAGACTCGATTGGCCAGGAGCCCTAAGACCCGAATGGCCGGGAGGAGAAGTGACCACCGGGACTTGGGAGGGGATGCAGGGGGGAAGCCACTGAAGCTGCGACCTGGGTGGGGTAAATTGGGGGCTGGCTGGCTATGGATGAGCGAGCTAAGCGGTGATTGAGCAGGCAATCAGTCAAAGAAGGGGTGGGGTGAGTGAGGGGGCCAGGTTTGTTTGCCCCCCCCCAAAAAAAATATTGAGTACTAGCCGCCACTGCAAGTGATCCTTTGGTTGCTTCAGAAACCAAGTAAATGTTTCCTCCCCATAGACTACAATGTCAAAGTTTGCAAAAAATTCACCATAATTTTTGGGGCCAGGAAAATTCTCAATTTCGCGCATCGCTGCAAATGATCACCTTAAACACTATGCCTTGCAATAATAACTTGCAATATCCAATAGACCAGAAACATATATAAAGTGATAAAAAAAATGGAGAATACAATGTAAACAAGGACTATGGACTTCATTGATTGACATTTTAAAAGCTTGATGGTCAATGCTCTGTTTGTACTTGCTACTGTATATCCTCAGGTAAATATTTTTTTTTCAGAACGGTGTAAAATGCGGTCATATACTGTTTTGTAAAGTAAATAGAAAAAATGCGTATGTTAGAAAAGTTCAGATATTGCCTATTTTCTTATCCTATGTAAATGTTTTAAATGTCCCCTTAGGCTGGATTAACACCTATGCATTTTTAGTGTTTTTTGCATTATTCAGATTTGCTGTACAGAACGTGTTCCATATAGGGTTGCCACCTGTCCAGGATTCACCCGGACAGTTCGGGTTTGGAATCATGCGTCCGGGTTTCAGACAACTTCAAAACCGGACACATTGTTCAGACCGGACTATTTCTTCCCAGCAGGGTTCCTGGCTGCAGTTGTGTAAACCAAGAGTGTCTGTTACATTCCCTTTCACACTGCCCAAAGCCAGCCAAGGTGAGTGAGCTCGCCATCCATCCATCCATCCATCCATCCACCCCTGTCTGTGACTGAAGTTTCCCCCTTCTCTCTCCTGCCTCTGAGTGAGTACACTAAGGCAAATCAGGGTTCTCAGAGCACCCCTTGCATCAGAGTTCCCCTTTACACCAGAGACCACAGTGTTCCCCCATACATCAGAATCTTCTCCGTACATTAGAGTTTTCAGTGTTTCCCCTTAAATCAGAGTTCCCAGAGCACCACTTATGTCAGAATCCCTAGAGTTCTCCCCTACATCAGAGTCTGCAGAGTCCCCCCTTACAGTGTAAGGGAACTGTGCGAGTCCAAATGTAAAAGGGGATTCAGATTGCAGATTCAGATGTAAAATGCGAAATATGTGGACTCTAAAGGGGACTCTTGTGATTAACTTCATTAGAAATGTTATTTAATTGCAAAATATATGTATAGTTTATACATAAAATTGCTGTACACCGCTAAAGTGTTCGGGTTTGGCTTGAAGAAAAGGTGGCAACCCTAGTTCCATAGGAAACCATGTTATATGAACTGAAGTACAAATCTGCAAAATGCATAAAGCACTAAAAATGCATAGGTGTGAATCCAGCCTTAGTACCCCCGTTGGCAGAAAAAAAGCCAGAGTGCCCTGCTGTCTGTATACTAAACAACAATCCTGAATTTCAAGCATCAATTATTGTACTCTATATGGCACAAGCTGCTTCCTCCACCTCCATCCCTGCAGCGCTGTCACTATGACATTGTGGGCTGAAGAGCTCCCAATGCAGTGTATTTGGACAACTCAATCCTATCAGCAAAGACAAGCACTGATCAAACTGTGCCATTAGCAACAAGATGCTCCCACGCATCGCCTCCCACTCCTGCTCTCCTTCTGCTCTCCCCACACCATGGCTGGAGACATCTCCTCTCCCAATGCACTTAAAGGAAAACCATCAGATGAAGATTTGCTTTTCATTTTTAAAGTGTTTGTCAAGGAAAATGAAACAAAAAAACATATTTAGAACCACTCTGCCATACATGCACATTTCCCCGTGTTTTATTTCTTTAAAGGCACTGCACAAGAGAAAAATACCTGTTGCTGTGCCTTAAATGTAGCCATAAATGTCATGTTTGAGCTGCCAAACAGTTTTTCGAGCTCTGAATTACTTTACATGTGGAGTCAGCCCTTCAGCTCTGATGGTTATAAAGAACACGGCCCTTTCCTCATCTCTTCCATCCTTCTGATAACTCCTTGTATAGAGGAAGTATTCAGAACCAATAGGGATTTTTTTTGCATTCATCTAACGGGTATAACAGAACTCTTTCAATGGTATATTTAGCAGACCAGGGAGAGATAAGAGAAGCTATTTATTTGGGTTTACATACACTTTAAACCTAAACTCCAGGAATCATTTGTATTGCATACCTACATTGCTCTAAGTATATCTCACGCCTGTATGGTAGATAGCAAGATGCTGGTCCAGGTGGGCCAGCTGCCACTATCCTCCACACCCCTCAGATATTTGGGTGCCCGTCCAGTTCATTCAACCACTTGCCGACCATGCTATGGCAAAATGACGTCTACAGCGCAGTCGGCCAGCTCTGGCTAGGTGTGATATGACGTCCTCCCATGATCGCGTCCCCCGCGTGTATGTTGCAGCTTGCTCCTTCGGACACAGCTGATCACAGATCGGGGTAAAGAGCCCATCACAGCATCTCTTTACCACATGATCAGCACTGTCCAATCACAACTGATCATGTAAACACATTTGCCGATTATCGGCATTCCTTTCCTCGCGCTGACAGTGTGAGGAGAGAGCCGGTAAGCAGCTAGGGTGAAAGGCGACATCTGCACTGATAATCAGGGCACTGATCATCAGTGTCCTGATGATCAGTGCAGCCCCAACAGTGCCCATCTGTGCTGCCTATCAGTGCCAATCAATGCCCATCATTGATGCCAATCAGCGCCCATTAGTGCTGCAAATCAGTGCCACCTATCAGTGCCCTTCAATGCTGCCTATCAGTGATGCCTATCAGTGCCCATCAGTGCCGCATATCAGTGCACACCACTGACGCCCCATCAGTGCAGTCTATCAGTGCTACCTCATCAGTGTCCATCAGTGCAGCCTATCAGTACCCATCATCGCTGCCTATTAGTGCCCATCAGTGCAGCTTCATCAGTGAAGGAGAAAAATTACCTGTTTGCAAAATTTTATAACAGAAACTAAGAAAAATGTTTTGTCTTTTAGCAAAAAATAAAAACCCAGCGGTCATTAAATGCCACAAAAAAAAACCTCTATTTGTGTGAAAAAAATGATAAAAATTTCATATAGGTACAGTGCTGCATGACCGCACAAACGTCATTCAAAATGCGACAGAGCTGAAAGCTGATAATTGGACTGGGCATGAAGGGGGTAAAAGTGCCCAGTAAGCAAGGGGTTAACTGTATGTAGTACATAATCCACAGGTCTAGACAGCTGCACTTTGAAAATATATCCAACTTTATTGTAGTAATAAAAGCATTGACTTTCCTCTGTCCCTATGGTGTTATCATGCTATATTGGAGTGATTTTATGACTACAATAATGTTGGATGTATTTTTGGAGTGCAGTCAGACATGTGGATTATGTAGTATATCTCATACCTGATGGACCACTGGGAAAGCTGGGAACACCAAAGCAGTCAGCATTGCTACAGTTATTGTGGTAATCTTCTGGGTTATGTGCAAGCAACTTCCCCTTTGTACACTGAGCACAGGGGGTTGCTTGTTCAACACTACCACCATACATAGAATGACTTGTATTTTTTTCATTGTATACAAGGAATTCCCTGATTGGATGATGTGAAGAGGAGGGGCAATGAAGTTACAAAGCAATAGGACAATGTTTACTATTGTGTGTGGGTCAATAAGTATCAACAATAGCCTGGCCTTTGGGCATATTTCACCTATGGTGTTTATAGTACTACCCTGCCCCTAGGGTTTGTATTCAGAAACACTTCCCACATAGAAACCAATGTAGCAAGAAAGTAGAAAGGGTTATGTCCATATGGGAATGGCAACCTAACTTTCAAAGATAAAAGGCAAGCAACAGAAACTGAAAGGTAGTCAGGCCTACTAGTGGTTGCAGATGTTCTTTCCCTCTTTGGAAGTTTTACTCTGTGCCTGAGACACAAGGAGGGTTAAGGAATTGTCAGAAATGCTGAACTGTGGTCACAATTTCATATAATACAATGAACAATGCTCAGCTATGGAGTGTCTGTGATCCTGGAGGCGATCTTGTTGGGTGAGCCGATAGGTGTACTGGATGAACTGTAGTGGGAGGAGAGAGGAGAGGAGGTAAGAGGAGAGGAGAGGAAGTGAGAGGAGAGGAGAAGAGAGGAGGTGGGAGGAGAGGAGAGGAGATAAGAGGAGGTGAGAGGAGAGGAGAGGAGAGGAGAGGAGAGGAGAGGAGAGGAGGTGAGAGGAGAGGAGAGGAGGTGAGAGGAGAGGAGAGGAAGTGAGAGGAGCGGAGAGGAGAGGAGAGGAGAGGAGAGGAGAGGAGAGGAGATAAGAGGAGTTGAGAGGAGAGGAGATAAGAGGAGTTGAGAGGAGAGGAGAGGAGAGGAGAGGAGATAAGAGGAGGTGAGAGGAGAGGAGATAAGAGGAGTTGAGAGGAGAGGAGAGGAGTTGAGAGGAGAGGAGAGGAGAGGAGGTGAGAGGAGAGGAGAGGAGGAGAGACACGCATGATGAGAGGAGACAGGTGACTGACCACTGAAGCCAAGGTGGGAATTCCCTATCCTGTATTGCAGATAGGCAAACAAGGAGGGTCTTGGTTGAAGGCCATTGGTCCTGGGTGGGACTGTGCTGATTCCCAGTGGAAGTAAGGGACTACAAGCCACAGCCGGCCCACAGGTTGAGTATTCTATGTAAATGGGTAGTATTCTGGAATATCCGGCTGGGTACTAGGAAACCAGCCGGGTAGACGATGAATGGGGTGTCTCAAATTTTTATCAATAATTTAGTGCTGTTCCGTGAATGAGTGGATGCCGTCTGTGTGTAACTTTTGTATGATTCCCGATACGTTTTATTCTCTTCTGCTACACGGTTTTATTTATGAAGCTTATTTATTATTATGTATCCCCTTGCTTCTACTTTCTTTCATGTCTTGTAGCTGGCGGCATGCAGCAGTTTAATGATTAGCGGTTGTGTGTTTCATCACCGAATGCCATCCACCTGATTATGGGAGGACCCTAATATGTATATGTTTGTGTTTAGGTGATGTGTTGATCTTTGTCAGCTATGATTAAGTGCTGATCAAGCACAAATCACGTTAGCTGTTTGCTTCTGCTTTTTCTCTGCTGAATTGTGGATATGTGATTTTAATCAGTATGAACAATAAAGGTGATTTTAGATGTGTGGCCAACCACGATTTTCCTGCTTTATTGGGCTTCTATGTATGTATGCATATTTGTAGCAATCAGTTTGTCTTGTATTGTCTTGGTGTAACTGTAAATAGTTTGCATATTCTGCATTTTTGTTTAGTAAAGACCAGGGGCGTTGCTAGGTCTACAAAAGATCTGGGGCTAGAGCCCATAGCAGAGAAGTAAAGAAAGCGGGCATACCCATGTATATAATATACGTGTGTGTGTATATATATACATATAAATATTGTTACATATCTGAGTGCAGATCCTCCTTACATCAGGGTCCCCAGAGAGCACCCCTTACATCAGGGTCCCCAGAGAGCCCCTTCCTTACATCAGGGTCCCCAGAGAGTCCCTTCCTTACATCAGGGTCCCCAGAGAGCCCCTTCCTTACATCAGGGTCCACAGAGAGCCCCCCCCTTACATCAGGGTCCCCAGAGAGCCCCTTCCTTACATCAGGGTCCCCAAAGAGCCCCTTCCTTACATCAGGGTCCCCAGAGAGCCCCTTCCTTACATCAGGGTCCCAAGAGAGCCCCTTCCTTACATCAGGGTCCACAGAGAGCCACTTCCTTACATCAGGGTCCACAGAGAGCCTCTTCCTCACATCAGGGTCCACAGAGAGCCTCTTCCTTACATCAGGGTCCACAGAGAGCCCACCCTTACATCAGGGTCCACAGAGAGACCCCCCCGGACTACATTCCTTCCCCGAGAGACCCCTGGGACTACATTCCTTCCCTGAGAGACCCCTGGGACTACATTCCTTCCCCGAGAGACC
>BLSH010164298.1:308071-322647 GCA_018402905.1 Glandirana rugosa | reverse complement strand
CAATGCCATTTTTTTCTTTCTTTTTTTTTCTTTCATAGCCAGGTGCTGGAAATTGCAACTGCGAGTCATTTAAATATGATCTGACTCGTTTTTTTTTTAGAAATGTTATTTTTCCTACAGCATGTTCTATGAATGCTACAGATGCACCACTTGACAGGCAGACTAAGGAGACCCCCAGGCACTATATTCAAAGGATTTTTTCACTTTTATTGTTGCACTTTAAGCATCATTAAAATGAAAAAATATAATTAAAACAAAAAGCATTGATACATGCCCCCCTGGGCAGTACCCAGACCACTATACCCCTTTTATGGCCAATTACTTGCATATAAGCCTTAAAAATGGGCACTGATTTTCCCTGTTCACCTCCCATAGACTTCAATGGTGTTTGCCATTCGTTTTGGAACTGGGGGTGTTGGCCCATCTCTAGTCAGTACTTGCTTTGATCCCCAGGCACTGGAAATCTTCCACAGCCCCTACAATTAGGGAATGAGTGAAGGAAAGTGGAAGGCACGTGACCTAGCGCATTATCCTTGGTTCAACATTTATTGAACAGCAGAGGTAAGTATTATACTCACATTTGATAAATAGAATAAAAACACATCATAATGATCCTCTTAGAGTGTCCATGTAGCACTACCCGTATCCCTTAAGGCTGACGTATAGTGTGGTATTTTACGCGTTTCGAGGGTTTACTCTTCCTTGTACAAAAGAGTTCCGGTCTGGGTATAGGCATGTGGTGCTCTGGGTTGATGATAAGACCTTGAGGGAATTGTCCTCTTTCACAGATGGATTAGGCTTTACTCATCTCAACACACTGCCAGATGGTTGGTGTCTGTGCAGTCTTTCTCCTGCATCTTACCCAATGAATGAGTGTGCAGATGCAAGCCAGGGTGGGCAGGTGGTGAAGTTCTTGGGGTCAGCTGAGCAGAAGATGTGGAGGGTGTGTATCTGCGGTGGTAGGGTCTGTGTTCCACAACCTCACCGTGCTAAGAGTCCAGGCTTGCTCTGTGTGCAGAAAGGTAGCTGTTAGCAGCGAGTCAGCACCGTGTATGCACTGGACTGAGAAGCACTCATTCCAGTATTCACATGGTGCCGACTTGCTGACAGTGTTTATCTGTTGATGGTGGAAGGGAGATGAGCAGAAATGCGATAGAGATCCTACAGGTGTTGGGTTTGTACTTTTTGCATTATTGAGAGGTGACTTGCTGATTTTGCATTTGATGCTATCTTTTATGTATTTTAGACTTGTTTCTAAATAAAATATACATTTTAGACAATTTTCTTGATGCTGTCTTGTGGTGTGCCCATAAAGTCTACTCCTTTGTCAGGGGTTATCCTCTGTAGTCTTTTTGCTATGTATTAGGATGGTGGCACGCTCTAGAAAAGCCCCCTGCTTCTTAGACAAAAAATAGTTTACTTCCGCCCTAGACCCAAAGTGACATCATAGTGCCACTCCTGTCCTCCAAGATCATAGAGGCGATGAGAGATGATCTTTTCTCTGGTAACCTCTATGGCCAGCCACACAAACCATTGGATCGTTTCTCAGGCACGCTGGTGAAATGGTAAGTCTGAGAATCATAGACGAGTGGTGGGAGGGGAAGGATGACCCTTCCCACTGCTTCTGAAAGCAATCCAGCAGCTAATTAGCCACTCAAACAGCTTTCATGAGAAAGGAAATCACCGGCTGAAAAAAAACAGGGTTCTGGCTTCAGCCACAATCCCGGTAAATCACTTGCAAGCCGCAATGTATATATACTGTATCTATTGCAGTTGGCAAGTGGTTAATAGTGAACCAAACCCTCTCATTCAGAAAAAGCAACCAATTTGTCTGGTGAAATATAAATCTATTTCTTCGCAGCAACAAAGGGCAGGAATCTGCTACAAAGTTTGTTAAATACCCCACAATGTACATTGATCACTCAGAGGGGTTTGCTTATTTCTCAACAAAAGTAGAGTTACCCTTTAAAGCTGATCTTTACCCAGAACACTCCAAATCCCTGGTTTATTGCACTTGGGAATGCTGTGGCCATAACATCTGCCAGTCAGTTTTAAATCAATATGAACAGAGGGAACACATTTTTTAGGCTTCGGATGAAAGCTAGTGTGAAAATAATGATGAAAAGGAATATTAAAAATGAAACATTTTACTATTTCATATTCTAAAACATCTGCACAGTGCATAACCACAAACTTTAAAGCGTACGTTACCCTACAAATGTATTTTTCTTCTACGTGTGCGTTCACATTTGTGTTTTATTACTCATAGGGGTTGATTTACTAAAGCTGGAGAGTGCAAAATCTGGTGCAGCTGTGCATGGTAGCCAATCAGCTTCTAACCTCAGCTTGTTCAATCAAGTTTTGACAACAAAACCTGAAAGCTGATTGGCTTTTATGCAGAGCTGCACCAGATTTTGCACCCTCCAGCTTTAGTAAATCAACCTCATAGTCTCTATTGCTTTTAAGTAGTTCTTCTATCTGAAGTACCTGGTTGATCCTACCAGTCACCTTTCTTCCCTGTTCTAAATTGACCACAGAAAGCAAAGAAGCTGATCTGGTCAGTTGTCATCCTTTGTCTGACCATTCAGAGGCTCAGGACACTGTGCAGTCACACAGCATGCCTGAATTGGGTAGTTTGTTTAGCCACCATGCCCTCCAACCAATCACAGCCTGCCTCTGGCACACACCCCCTCCCAATAACAGCCTGCATCTAGCCTCAGGCTGAACAGACTATGGAATACAGGCAATGTCCTGTAACCCTAGCCCCCACTACCGGGAAGAAGCTGCATTAAACACAAAAGCAAACATTTATTAAATTGCAGCTTGCCAGTGCTTAGATGTGATGTCTGTATCATCTTCCTTTTTTGCTTCTATTTTCATCTGGCAATTTAGCCAGCAAGTCTGTTGTCTTTCACAGCACAAACTCTCCAACAGAATGTATCCGTTTAAATGGATGAGACAAACCACTTAACATTGGCAGGGGTGATTAAAATGATCAGCTTTTATTTATTCACGCAAAACCTTTATCCCAAAAAAAAACCCGTCTCCTGATTATAAAGGGTGAACTGGAGTTTGGCTTCAAATTGTTAGTGGTTCTAAATCTGCTACTACATTTAACCACTTCAGCCCTGGAAGGATTTACCCTCGTAGCCTCCTTGACGGTATTCCCGAGTGTGGCTCAGGGTGAGTTTTCACTGCAAATAGCGGTAACCCCGACTCGGGATTGCATTGCTGGATCCAAGGCTGGGTTACTCACCTTGTCCCCTGGATCCAGCAATGTCTCCCGCCGTGTCTGCGGGCTGTGTCCTCTGCCCGATGCCTCTGTGTGCCGGGCTCCATTCCCTGCGAGCATCGCATGGGGGGCGGAGCCCGGCGGGAAATTCAAAAAGTGAAGCACACATAATACATACAGTACACTGTAATCTTATAGATTGCATTACTATATGAAATCATTTCACATCCCCTTTGTCCCTAGTGGTTTGTCCAGTGCCCTGCATGCACTTTTATATTATATATGCCATTCTTTCTGCCTGGAAACATGAGAATGTCCATGGCAACCAGAAAGTGTCCCTTTACATCAAAAGTGGTGTTTGATCAGCTAGAAAACACCGATAGTAAATAAGAATCATTTGCAGAATTGAGTGACACTGATTTTTGGGGAAATTTATCATCAGACACTGAAAGTGACGTCAGCGGTAATTCTGTAACTGAGCAAATTTCTGTGTTTTTGACCAGATTACATTATTCTGGTACATTGGTACATACATTGACTCTGGTTTGGACAGATTTAAGTGAGTTATTGCTAAGAATTACAGGCCTACAATATAAAATGCCAAATTTCCATGCAAAATAATTGTACCGCTTTCAGCACCAAAAATCTGATAATCATACCGCCAGGGAGGTTAATGACAGGGCCATTTTTTGCGATGCGGCACTGCGTCGCTTTAACAGACAATTGCAGTCGTTCGATGCTGTACTCAAACAAAATTGGTGTCCTTTTTTCCCCACAAATAGAGCTTTCTTTTGGTGGTATTCAATCACCTCTGTGGTTTTTATTTTCTGCGCTATAAACAAAAAAAGAGCGACAATTTTGAAAAAAAAAAAAAAATTTTTACTTTCTGCTATGAACCATTTCCAAAAAAAAAATGTAAAAAAAAACAAATGTATTCATCAATTTAGGCCAATATGTATTCTGCTACATATTTTTGGTAAAAAATCCCAATAAGCGTATATTGATTGGTTTCCATAACGTGTATCGTGTCTACGAAATAGTGGATAAATTTATGGCATTTTTATTATTTATTTTATTTTATTACTAGTAATAATGGTGATCAGTGATTTTTAGCGGGATTGCGACATTGCGGCGGATAGATCAAATACTTTTTTGGGAACCAGTGACATTATTACAGAAACCAGTGCCAAAAATATGCACTGTCACTGTACTAATGACACTGGCAGGAAAGGAGTTAACATCAGGGACGATCAAGGGGTTAACTGTCTTTCCTCTGTGTGTGTTCTAACTGTATGGGGGACTGTGTGACTGGGGAAACACACAGATCCGTCTTCCTGCATAGCAGAAAGACAGCATCTGTGTGATCTCCCCTGTCAGAATGGAGACCGATCCCCGTTCTATCACTGCAGGGAACGATCGCGGACCTGCTGATTGGCTCCCCCGCTGGCCAATGGGAGCCCACAAAAGCAAGTGCACAAGCCGACGCACACCTACACATTGACGCAGTATATGGTCATCAAGTGGTTAAAGTGATTGTAAATGATCACCTTGTAAAACAACCCATTCAGTATAAAACTAAAATATAAAAGGCAAAACATTAAAAATAGCTTTTTTCCCCCTTTTTCAAGTGATCACATTCCCTCTGCTCTCAGTTGCATAAGAGCTGGGGGAGGAGAAGCAACAGGCCACTGAACTTGCCAGTGAATGGCTGTGCGGGGGGGGGGGGGGGGGTCGAGTCAAGTCTGATCATTGGAGGAGAGCAGGCTGAGCTAGAGAACTGACTGCGGTGTGCTCTCCTGCTTAGTGTGGTCAGTTTTTAATAAGAAAGCAGACGGACTGGCAGGAACACCAGTGATTTCACATAGAGGAAGCAATAGAAAGAGAAAGGAATACTTCTTCATACAAGTACATGGTACAGCAGGCATATATCAGGAATATGAAATGCTGGGGTAACAAATGTTTTAACACTCACCTCCCCCCCCCCCAGACTGACTATGCTGCTGTCTGCTTTGCCTCCTGTACTCATTCCTCCCGAGTTGGATCTCTCTATTACAGGAGGTGTGTTACTGGCCAGATAACCAGGTGAAAACAGTGGGGGGAAAGCTAAAGGAAAGGAAACTAATGCAGCCATCATATCTAATGATTGGTAAGCTGCAATGCTTTAAAGCTTGCACATAGGGTTGGTATAAGATATCGTATGACCAATTCAATATAGACATAGTAGTTAAAGGGGTTGTAAAGGCAGAAGGTTTTTTTTTTTTTAATCTTAATGCATTCTATGCGTTAAGATAAGAAGCCTTCTGTGTGCAGCAGCCTCCCCTCACCCCCCCCCCAATACTTATCGGAGGTCCATCTAGATCCAGCGATGTTGTAGACATTAGGGGTGCAGAGGCGCCGCCACCATAATCCATGCACCCAGCCCGTAATCTACATGCAGGACGCCGGACGCATGGATTTCAATGGGCTTTTCTTTTTTTTTTTGAAGACCATGATTAGAGCCTGAGGCTCTAATTGGCTTCAAAAAAGGTTGGGCACTGGGCCCTGAGCCCACCCAGTTGTGTGACATTAGCTAATTAATATTCGCTAATGACATCCTACTTCTCCTCCTGGCCAATCAGAAAGCGGGTCCTGAAACTCAATTGGCCAGGGAGTCTCAGGATTCCCGCTCAATTGGGTCTCAGGACCCACGTTCTACTTCCCACCTCCTGTTCAGCCAGGAGTGAAGAGCAGTCTCCTAACGTAAGGCCGGACTGATCACCACCTTCACGTCTGATCGCCACCTTTCCGTCTGTCTCCCGCGCGCGGGGGAGGTGGCGATTGTGCGAGTGAGGGGGGCAGGTTTGTTTGCTACCCCCCAAAATATTGAGCACCAGCTGCCACTGGCTGTAGGATTGTCCTTGCTGCCCGGGACTCCCCTCCTTATTGGCTGAGACAGCAGTGTGGCACCATTTTCTCCCGCTGCTGTCAAAGTCACAGCCAATCAGGAGAGAAAAGGGGTGTGGTCGGGCATGGCTCCCTGTTTGAATGGACACAGGGAGCTGTGGCTTGGCTTGGGCGCCCCCATAGCAAGCAGCTTTCTGTGGGGGCACTCAACAGGAAGGAGAGGCCAGAAGCATCGAAGAGAGACCCGAGAAGAGGAGGATCCAGGCTGCTCTGTGCAAATCCACTGTACAGAGCAGGTAAGTGTAAAATGTTTGTTATTTTCAACTTAAAAAAAAGAAACTTTAGTGTCACTTTAAGGCTCCTGACAGTATATCATATGTAGCCATGGCCCTGACCTCTGAAGAGCTGGTGGTGAACCTCAGGGCCAGGGACAGCTGACATCTACCCTTACAGTGTGGGTTACTAGGCATGGTGGGTGTGGTGCAATGCTGAATAGGGTTGGGCGCCAGACACTTTGAGAATGCTGAAAGAGCTTTATTTTTCTCTTTATAAACTGGGAAGAGAGGGTTAGGGCCAGGACACCCTTAGGACTAGTGCAACAGCACTTTTGCAGACTCTGAGACTTCAAACAGAACAATGTTACAGCTTCACAGTTCGAGACCATGGTATAAAAGAGTGACTCTGGAGCAATTTCCTTAGTTGATTAAACATGTACTTGACTTTAACTCAGATCTAACACATACCAACGGGCATCCCCGTTGTGCAGAACTGGCCTCCATCTCGCAGCCTCCTGCTGCAGCTTCAATTCCCACTGCCACTGGGTTCCTAGTGCTCCACGCAGCCTATCGCCATGGCTTCTGAACTTCACCCACGCTATCCCGCTGGGCCTTTTCCTCAACAAACCCAGCTCACCTGCTGAGCCTCCTTGCAAGCATCACCCCTTTAGCCTCCTGGGTCCCTAGCTTGACTTCCACTGAGATTATCCCACCTCTTCACCGTCCCCGGGGTGGCGAAAAGGGCTGCTCTGGTAATCTCTCTCTCTCTCTCTCTCAATCTCTGCCCTCCAGACTGTAACAAGAGGAGTGTTGTCCTTTCCGTTGGTGACAGTTCCCCCTTTACCACTGGCCTTGGCTCACAACTTGCCGCTGATGACAGGAATGACCTTTCCCGACTGGCGACTGTGTCATTTCACCTCTGGCAACGAGGGGTTCTCCGGCCGGTAGAACCCGCAAGATTTGGTTAGGCTTCCTTGTGCTAAGCCCCAACCTCTGAACTCTTTCCTCTCCTGGGTAGGCCTCAGACTGCCTAACTCCCAGGAACTCCCGGAGAGGCATCGGGCATCTGACCTAGCAGCCGGGAGCTTTTAACACATGTCCACTCAGACAGCGTCCAGGTGGCACAGAACCCCGATCACCTGACCTCTCTCCAATAAATAGGTTCTCCCAGCAGGCCATGGGGCCAAAAAAACCCTGCTCATTGGCCAGAACAACCTATCCACTTACATTCCAGGTTCATTTGCACCTTGTCAATACAATGCCAGAACTGGAGAGAAAACCAGGGGATCCTACAATAATTCCAACAGGTTAGTTACCACCTAGCAAAACTAAATTTATCATCATCCCGACTCAACCCAAGGTGCTACACACACATGCACTGTAATGTGGCACAGCAGTTGTCACACCACATACAGTATATTTCACATTTAGCAAACATTCATAACTGCATATTTTTGAAAGCCCTTATGTAAGGCATAGTAACATATGGCATCCATTATGTTGATGCCTACAGATGATGTCAGCAGCCTAAATTAGAATAGCAAATTAGTCAATTTGATATATATAGCATAAAGAATGGAAGCACTAAGTGAGATTTTGTTAATTCACTCACATATCTGTTTATGCCTCCTACTCATATTGTGCGTCATCAAGGGGAGGCAGAAGAGGGAAGCAAAGGAAGAGATAATTCTCTGCTTATAATACAAAATGGCCATCAGGAGAAGAGCGCCTTTTATAAAAACGAACTAACTAAATTTTAGGAAACAAAAGCCTGCAGCAAGCAGTGATTATGACATTTCTTTTTTTCTCTTTCACCTATTGCTGACCCACTGACAGTAGATGTACTGCGAGCGGGTGGCACAGCCAGTACTGTCCTGTACTTCATGGTTTGGCAGTGCATGCGTGCCCCCTGCTAACCCGTGCTGCGATTGAACACAGCTCGAGTTTGTCAGCAGATTTCAGCCATTGATTTTGGCTGAAACCTGCTTTTTATGATGGCAATTTGCATATACTCTAGAATGTTATGAAGAGTGATCAGATGAATTGCAATTAATTGTAAAGTCCCTCTTTGCCATGAAAATTAACCTAATCCCATAAAAAAACATTTCCACTGCATTTGTGAAGAAGGCTTCAGGGCGCCCAAGAATGTCCAGCAAGCGCCAGGACCATCTCCTACAGTTGATTCAGCTGCGGGATTGGGGCACCACCAGTGCAGAGCTTGGTCAGGAATGGAAGCAGGCAGGTGTGAGTCCATCGGCACACATAGTGAGGCAAAGACTTTTGGAGGTTGGCCTGGTGTCAAGAAGGGCAGCAAAGAAGCCACTTCTCTCCAGGAAAAACATCAGGGACAGACCGATATTCTGCAAAAGGTACAGGGACTGGACTACTGAAGACTGGGGTAAAGTCATTTTCTCTGATGGATCCCCTTTCCGATTGATGGGGCATCCAGAAAAAACCTTGTCCAGAAAAGTAATGGTGAACAGTACCATCAGTCCTGTGTAATGCCACCAGTAAAGCATCCTGAGACCATTCATGTGTGGGATTCCTTCACAGCCAAGGTAGTGGGCTCACTGACATTTTGCTTAAGAACACAGCCATGAATAAAGAATGGTACGAAAATCCTCTGAGAGCAACTTCTCCCAACCATCCAAGAACAGTTTGGTGATGAACAATGCCTTTTACAGCATGACGGAGCACCTCACCATAAGGCAAAAGTGATAACTTAGTGGCTTGGGGAACAAAACATCAAATATTTGGGCCCATGGGCAGGAAACTCTCCAGACCTTAATCCCATCGAGAACTTCTGGACAATTCTCAAGAGGCGGATGAACAAAAAAAACCCCACAAATTCTGACAAACTCCAAGCATTGATCAGCAAGTATGGGCTGCCATCAGTCAGGATGTGGCCCAGAAGTTGATTGACAGCATGCCAGGGGCAACTGCAGAGGTCTTGAAACAGAAGGGTCAACAATGCAAATATTGACTCTTTGCATAAACGTAATGTAATTGTCAATAAAATCCTTTGAGACTTATGAAATGCTTGTAATTATACTTCAGTATACCATAGTAACATCTGACAAAATATCTAAAAACACTGAAGCAGCAGCCTTTGTGAAAATGAATATATGTGTCATTCTCAAAACTTTTGACCAGGGCTGTAAGGTAGATAGAATGGGAAGGATCCCCCGTGGAGGTGATATATGTAATAGATAAATGTACCTATAACTAAGTATGGTACATATGACCCTTCATCTGTAATAAGATGCAGGCCCCAGAGTCAAAATAGCACATAGAAAAAAGGTTGGTGTGTACACACCGAAGGACTCCTGTTGGGCCACACGGTCAATATTTGGAAAAAGATTTATTGGTAATTAATTATACAAAATATATGAAAAAACACCACCACAGATAGCATAGTAAAAAAAAAAGAGACAACGTTGTCTATATTAAAACAACCCCCCATGCATACTGGCCGGCCATGATCATACACACCTATATCACCTCAGCCTGGTATTGATCCAGGTGTGGTGCAATTGGGCGTATCAGGATCCAGCACATAGGCTGTTATCCAGGTGAAGGACACACGGACTAGGATCAGTAAAGATGGGTTATGTGGAGCGAGATGACCTGAGGGTGCACAGATTGCATCGGGAGATCTGCAGTATGACTGGATCAATAAGTGGCAGTCCTATGAAAAATCCTCAGTGTCCCCTTAAGGTGCAACTCGTGACAGGGTAATTTGTCTGTATGAGGGTTAGCTTGACATCTTGGGAGTCATAGAACAAGACAACTCTATTGTATGATCCTTTAAACACAACTGTGTAATAACATGAAGTAATGGGTTGATCTCACCAGAGTGGTCGGGTCCACGGATCTGGATGGATGAGGTACTCTATGTAGGGACTTCCTCATCGAGATTCACTCACGATATGCAGTGGGCATGGTCGTTGCCAGTGTATCCGGGATGACTATGTAGACTGTCAGGCTGATCGCTGCCAGAAACAGATGTAGGGTGACGCTGGCCGAGGCTCACGCACACCTACTGTGATGAGCTGCGGATCCGAGATTCACTCACTATGTGCAGTGAGCATGGTCGTTAGCAGTGTGTCCAAAGTGACTGTGCAAACAGCCAAGCTGATAGCTGCCGGGAGTAATTGCAGGATGACGCTGGCTGAAGTTAGCACACAGTCACTGTGATGAGCTGCGGATCCGGCGGCTGGCAGCGTGCGGCGTCCAGGAAGTGGCTAGGGTGGATCAGGAAAATCAAATCTCGCTCCAAGGATGAGGTGGGGGTGGCCGGGCAGGTGATGGGCGGGGCGTGATGACGCGTACGCTGACGCGTTTCGTTCGGCCAATCCGAACTTTCAATCAAAGTTTTTTCATATATTTTGTATAATTAATTACCAATAAATCTTTTTCCAAACATTGACCATGTGGCCCAACAGGAGTCCTTCGGTGTGTACACACCAACCTTTTTTCCCAGGGCTGTAAGGTGTTCGGATTTCATTAGGAAAATATGGTCACCTTAGGTTGCTGTAGAGATAGTGATTTCTCAACAAAATAAAGCATGGAGACATGGATGGATAGGTGAGCTTGCTTTGAGTATTAGAAATAATTCAAATTGTTTTTTTAGTTTGTGGTGTTCAGATACAGTTAATTTCCACTTTAATATAATTATTTATACACACATAGCTCTCAACTGTCCCAACGTCAAGAAATAAGAGAAGCTAGGGACTTCACCTATATCTAAAATGTAACAATTGGATGGTTCCCTCTTTGAAAAACCCATAACATATATTTTGTATCCATCGGGGCTAGGTATCCTTTACCAGTTACACGTTAAAAAGTACACGCCAGATTTTATTCCATGTGTCAGGTATTTTCATCTTGGATCATTCTCACCCCAGGGGGTTGTCTGTGAAATGGTGCATAGAATAGTACTGCTGCAAATGAGATGTAGCAAAAACCTGACGTTATCACAATATATACAGTATATATGACAAGGAAAAGGAGATATTGCTGAAACATTTTAAAGTACTTTAAAATATATTTTTTTTCTTTTAAATTGAGAATACACCCACACATACCGCAAGAATCGTGTTTCAGTTTACTAGCTCTGGCAATTATACTATTAATGTCAAACATGGCAATTTTGCATTCAAAGCGATCCCATAGGTACCATTTTTAAAAATCACCAGCTGCTGTTACTGGTAAGGGCCTAATACGCTTTTTCCTTATCATCCAGAGCTTTGTGTGAGCTGGAGAAAAAGGAGATTGTGACCGGATGGAGATCTTGCTGTGACTTCTTACTGGCCGGACACACATAATAAAGAACTCATCAAAACAGTATGTCTCTATCCTGCATCAGAAGCTCAAGAAATGCAACAATTCAAATTTATAGCCACTATAAAGTCCCTAATAAACCTTTTTGTGTTTGATTATTTCTTATTAATATGTATTATTTATGTATAAACTGAGGGGTTATGGCAAGGTTGGTCAAAGGTAACCAAAAAGCCCTCCAGTGAACCAACGCAAAGCAAAGTAGAATCTTCTTAGCACACATTGCATCAGAAATCCCAAAAATAAAGTGATTACTTCACATTTTAGGATAGTGGGTGTAGCCATGCAAATCATTTCCTTATGTCCCTTAACCAACTCTACATTTAGAATGGCAGGTGCAAAGTATAGATACAGCCTAAGGCTACATGCACGTGGCCCGTTTGACCTTTCAGTGTCAAATCCTGGCATTTTTGGGCACCCGAAGGCTCAGGTGCAGCGTCAAACTCCCCAGCAGGAAGCCCCTGCTCAAACAATAAAAATGGGCACAAATGCCTAGTACATTATCCACAGCACTTTATTAAAAGATGTAAAATAATAATATATACTCATAAATGGAATCTAAATTGTCAACTTTGTAAATTGTCCAAAAATTCAAAAGGCAGCCCTTCAATGGAACTATGGTTCAATTAGATGTCCTATAGCCAGCTGACATCTTTTGGAGGACTTGCCCTCTTCCTCAGAGCAAAGCTGTTATACTCATTTCCTCCATTCACTTATATAAAAGGACTAATCACACTCCCTAGGGGGAAGAGGGGGAAGGGAGGAGAGTGGAAGGAGGGGGTCACAGAATCCATGCGCTAACTACAAGGTGATTAGTCTATTTATACAAGGGAATGCAGGAGATGCGTATACCAGCCTTGCTCTGAGGAAGGGGGCAAGTCCCCCAAAACTGGTCACCTGGCTGTAGGACATCTAGTCCTACCAGAGGAGTTCCATTGAAGGGCTGAACTTTGTTTTTTTGGACAAGTAACTGCATTGACATTTGTATATTCCCTTTGTCAGTATATAATGTTATTTTACATCTTTTAATAAAGTGATGTGGGTAATACACTTGGTGTTTGTGCCCTTTGTTTGGTTTGTTTGTACAGTTGGAAGATATCCCATTCTTAAAAGGGCAGCATTGTCTATATCAATACACATTGGCCACTTTGACTTGAGGATTCCAGTTCAGCTTTTCTTGGAGTTCTTAGTTCTACAGGGGTTGATTTACTAAAACTGGAGAGTGCAAAATGTGGTGCAGCTGTGTATGGTAGCCAATCACCTTCTAACTTCAGCTTGTTCAATTAAGTTTTGACAATAAGGCTGGGTTCACACTTGTCCGACAAACGAACCAACATTGTGAGCACAAGTCGCATTACGTCACCAAATCAATGTGTTAGAAGAAGAGCTGTGCCAAAAGGACTTGATTAGCACTTTTTTGCGCCTGTGCACGTGCCTATGCACATTCTCCTATGCGTGCGCACGTGCCGGAAAATGGCTCTATTTAGGCTGTGTGCACCCTGCAGCAAGTGTGGTCTGATCTACAGCGTGTGACCTGTTTTCTGAGAGACCCGTAACCTGTTATCTGTTCCTGTGACCCGGCTTGTCCCGACCTTGTCTGATCTCCGCCTGCACCGACCCCCAGCTTGCCTACGACCACCCGATTGCCTGATCCCTCTGTACTTCTGCTGCCAGCCTGTTAACGAACTCTGCTTTAACTTGACCACTCTCTTGCCTGAACCCTTGTACCGCACCACCAGCTGTACGACCACGCTTGAGCTGCATGAGTGCTCCAGTGGACTCTCTACCATCACCAGTGACCCAGTCCGACCCTCGTGCCTTATGCTGCTGCCTCGGCCTCTTCCTCCACCTCTACAGTGCCAGTGTCACCTGCTACCCAGCAAACAGACGATGTGACAGCAACACCACCATGTCCGCCACCATTTCCAAGCATTTCCACGCGGTCCCATGGAAGCTTACAGCTGTCCATCTCCCAAACACTGGAGAGAAAGAGGAAGTACCCCCTACCCACTCGCGATCCCTGGCCCTGAATGCCAGCATTTCAAAATTCCTGGCCTTTGAAATGGTGTCATCCTGTCTGGTGGACACGGACAGTTTAAAAACCTGATGGCAGTGGCTGTCCCACAGTACGTGGTTCCCAGCCGCCACTACTTTTCTAGGCGAGCCATCCCTTCCCTGCACAAACAAGTCAGGGACAAGATCAAGTGTGCACTGTGCAACGCCATATGTGGCAAGGTCCACGTAACTACTGATACGTGGACCAGTAAGCATGGGCAGGGATGCTATATCTCGCTAACTGCACACTGGGCAAATGTAGTGGCGAATGGGCTTGAGGCGGATAACAGTTTGGCGCATGTGCTTCCGCCACCAAGGATTGCAGGGCATTTCTCTTTGCCTTCTGTTGCCCCCTCCTCCTACTCTGCTTCCTCCTCCTCTACCACCTCCTCATCCGGTCAGCGTAACACCTTCACCACCAACTTCAGCACATCCAGGGGGAAACGACAGCAGGTCCTTCGTCTCATCCTCCTCCCCCGTTGTCTTCCGTTTCTCTTTACGGGACGTTAGGAACCACCGCCTTCGTGTACGCGGTTTGACAATAGGCGGAGTTCGGGTAAGCGGTGATGTAAACGGGTCACACGTCAATCGCTCTATATCGTAGGGACGGGTACGAATGACCAGGTGCATAGTCATCAATGCACCTGGAACGGTGTATACCGCAACGTGTCACGTGTGAACTAGAACAGGGACTGAACAAACACGTCCCTTCCCTACCGAGCGGATCTTTTCATCACCGCCGACCCTTGGTGCATGACACCCTGTCGGTGACGGTAGTCCAAAAATTTGAC
>BLSH010164298.1:286065-302403 GCA_018402905.1 Glandirana rugosa | reverse complement strand
GGGGGGGGGGGGGGGGGGGGGGGCTGGCAGAGCAGAGACTGACAGTCACCAGCTCTCTGCTCAGGTAGCTCTGAGAACCGAATGATTGGCTGTGTTTGATTGCTTGGTTCTCAGTCTTAGAGCCACTGGGGAACAGATGCAGCAACCACCTAGGTATGCATGAGTAAAAAAAAAAAATTCCCATACTCTTTTAAGTTGCTTTCTGATTTTTGGCCTAGGCCAAAATTATGTCGTACATCCCAGGAGTCTTCCTTGGGCATTTTTTTAATGGGGGGGGGGGTGGTTTCTTAGCTAAGCACACCCTTCTGCCTGCATACCTGAGCTAAGGGCAGATGAATGCTAGCAAGTAAATCAGTGGCGGCTGGTGCTCATTATTTTGGGGTGGGGGGGCGGCACAAACTAACACTGGCACCTCCCCCCCTGGGGAAGACATGGTCGGCGGCAGTCACACAGCACTGACCACCACAAACCCCCTCGTGGGAGACAATATGAGCTTCCTGATTGGCCGGGAGGAGAATAGCGAATATGCCTTTGCTAGTGTCACGCAAGTGGATGGGATCGGGTGCAGTGCTCTGCATCCCGAGCCCACCCTATTTTGAATGCTATTGCTCTAATCATGTGCTTCAAAAAGCACTCCCCCGCCATTGGAATCCATGCGTTCGGTGCCCTATATGTAGATTAAGGGGCCGGAGGCATGGAGCCTTATGGAGCGACCACCACTGAAGTAAATGCTTCATGAATGATCTGCCCTTACTTAAGATGGCCACGGCCAGAAATGCTAGAGGGGTGTTTTTCAACATGATTTCTCAATAAAATAAAGCATGGAGAAATGAATGGATGGGCGAGTTTGCTTTGAATACTAAAAATAAATTAAATAACTTTTTCAGTTTATAGTGCTCAGATACAGTTTAGTTTGGCTTTAAATAAAAATGAATGGCACTGCGGAAAATGTTGCTGTAATACAAGTTTTCCTGCACTGCAAAAGTCTGAATAGGCCCCTAATTAAAACAAAGGAAGCAGTAATCCAAAAAAAAAAATATACTGGCTACATGAAAAGTGATCCCCCTAAATATTTTATTCTGTAGCTCTGGCTATTTTTTTCTGCAGAATGGATAAGTTTGTTCTCATTCCAGCACTTGCTGCAGGTGGTTATCATGAAGGTTGGAATCTCCTATTCAGAAATCAACGTGAGAGAAGAAATTCCAAAACAAACAGTAATTTCCAAACCAACAGAAAATTTTAAAAAATTGTTAAAGCGTAACTCCACTTTTGTTGAGAAAAAAAAATCCCCTCTGGGTGATCTATGTACATTGCTGGGATTATAACAACCTTTGTTGCAGATTCCTACCTTTTGTTATTCTGAAGAAATCCCTCTTTGTTTCTCTGTGCCTCTGTACCGAGCCGGTCTAACAGGAGTGGTTTCATAATTAACAATCAGGTGTGCAGCTGGAGAGCACTAATGAAGAAATCTACTGGGCCTGCATCCCTTTAGACATGCTCCTATTAAAAGTATCTCTCCAAAAATGACATTTTTGTTGCAGGGAAAGCCTGAAATCTGACTTGTGGGAAAATTGGTGAGCCAATCACACAAGCAGGAAATTATGTTTCTGGGGAGTGGTCAGTAGACACTCTGTGTACAGAAAAACTCCAAGTAGCCATACTACCATACATTCTCAGAAAATTACAGCGGCTGCAGGTTGAAAAGAAAACATAGTTTTTAATAACATTCAATTACAATATGACTTATATCTCAATTGTACACGCTATATTATTATTTCTTTATTTGCTGTTTTTTTTTTCCCCACGAAAGTGGAGTTACCCTTTAAAACCCTTTCCATGTATATAGAGTAAATCACCTAGAATCAACTGGAGTTACACTTTAAATGCATCTTACATGAAAAGCAGGAAAGAGTTACCAGCACACCTAAAAAATAAATATCTCTAAGATGGTTTTAGTAATCACGTAATCCACCTATACCCCAGACTTTTTTTCTGAAGCCACCATCAGCATTATCAATTTGATCATCAGATCAGGTTTTATTGCCAGCTGTAAACCATTTTCTTTCCACCAGGCAGACATCCGACCTGAGTTCTATTAATCTTTACATAAACCTTACTCCTGAGCGCTCCGCTGAATCAATGCCATTACTCCTTATTGAAATATTATAGCATTTACTTGACTGTTCCGTCAATCAATCTACTAATGCCAATACATCTTTTTTTTCTGTGCCAGCAACATATCAGTGATTTGGGCTCCTCGTTCCATCTGTGGATAATTCATTCCGTTGTTGTTAGCTTTCATTAAAAATACCTTACATCAGCTGGCTTCCATTTAATCATTAAGGAAACCTCTAGAATAAAACCTATGTTCAATAAAGAATCATTCTTTTGTTCAAAGATAAAGGCCTGTTAACCACTTCAGCCCCAGAAGGATTTGCCCCCTTAATGACCAGGCCATTTCTTTTGCGATACGGCACTGCGTTATTTTAACTGACAATTGAGCAGTCGTGTGACGTTGTACCCAAATACAACTGACATCTTTTTTTTCCCCCCACAAATAGAGCTTTCTTTGGTGGTATTTGATCACCTCTGCGGTTTTTCTTTTTTGCGCTATAAACAAAAGAAGAGTGACGATTTTGAAAAAAAAACACAATATTTTTTTATTTTCTGCTATAAAACATACCCAATAAAAAAATGTAAAAAATCGAATTTCTTCATCAATTTAGGCCAGCATGTATTCTGCTACATATTTTTGGTAAAAAAACCCCCAATAGGTGTATATTGATTGGTTTGCTGAAAAGTTATAGGGTTTACAAAATAGGGGAAAGATTTATGGCATTTGTATAATTTATTTATTTTTTACTAGTAATGGCGGTGATCAGTGATTTTTAGCAGGGCTGTGACATTGCGGCGGACAAATTGGACACCTAACTGACATTTTTGATACTTTTTTGTGAACCAGTGACATTGTTATGGTGATCACTGCTAAAAATATGCACTGACACTGTACTAATGACACTGGCAGGAAAGGGGTTAACATCAGGGGCGATCAAGGGGTTAACTTTGTTCCCTGGGTGTGTTTACTAAATGTATGGGGGATGAGCTGCCTGCGATAACACAGAGATCCATCTTCCTGCATAGCAGAAAGATGAGATCTCTGTGTCACCCTTGTCAGAACAGAGATCTGCCTTGTTTACTTTGGCAGATCACTGTTCTGTCTCTGCGGGGAATGATCGCGGGCAGCTGGCAGACATTGAGTCCGCCAGACCTGCTGAATGGCTCTCCCACTGGCCACTTAACGCGCATGCTCCCACAGATGCTAGTACACAAACCGCCATACCGGTACAGCGATTCGCACAGCCGAGCCACCTTGCCACAGTGTAACTGCATCGGGTGGTCGGCAAGCGGTTAAAATTCCGAAATTTTCTGTTTAATATTTTTACCTTTTTTCTTTGCAATTTAAGCAGAGCTCCAGTCCCACTAATCACATTTTTAAAAGCTCCCCCATGATTGTCAGTATATGCACATTAATATTTGCATACTATCCTAAATGCCTTCATAGTCCATTAAGTTCAATCTGTAAAAGGGAAAAAGAAAAAAAAAAATCATACAATCCCATATACACAATCCTATACCCACAGCTGATCCAGAGGAAGGCAAAAAACCCCAGCAAAGCGTGATCCAATT
This sequence comes from Glandirana rugosa, assembly GCA_018402905.1. Taxonomy (NCBI): domain Eukaryota; kingdom Metazoa; phylum Chordata; class Amphibia; order Anura; family Ranidae; genus Glandirana; species Glandirana rugosa. Next base: position 298,716 of record BLSH010164298.1, on the reverse strand, counting down.
TGCTATAGCGAGGGAAAAAATTATTTCCTGATCCCCCGAGAGGCAATTGGATATTCACTGGATCAACTTTACCTAAAAATGTTAGTATCTAGTTATATTGTGTATATTTAGGAAATAATCCAGTTCTTTCTTAAAGCGGTTGTATGCTCACTGAAAATAAAAAAAAAAATTAAAAATGTAAGTCAAAGGCATAATGAGCTAGTCTGCACCGCATATTAGCTCATTATCAAATACTTATCTCAGAACGAAGCTCCGACAGAGGGAGCTGACATTTTCCCTCGTGGGATCCTTCTGGGTTTGCGGCTCTGTGAGTGGCCGGAGCATGCGCGCGGGAGCTCTTGTTTCCAGCAAGGTTCAACGCTATAAAACCATTTACAGCATATTTTTTAAAAAGGTAGTGCACTTACATCACAGGAATTAAAATGAGCTCTGAAATCAATTTGCCAGCATCACATGGGAGCGCAATAGCAAAAGATCAGCAACGTTCCCGATGCATTTCGTCTGCTAGGGCTTAATTCGGGGCAGTTGTACTAATGACAGTTTAATAAAAGGTTTTTGGAAGAAGCTGATATTGGCAATTGCATGTTTGTTTTGGTTTGTCATGTTTAGGGCAGCCCATTCGTTTTAATGGGCTGATCCACACGCAACAATCACACAAAAGGAGTGCAAGCACCTTTTTTTTAAAAATAGCACCACACCAAAATGTTTGGCAAATGATTTCTCATGTACATTAGTGTAGCACCCCCATAAAGTAGGTGCATTTTTTATCAGGGTTTGCTAGGTGAGGTAAAATTTAGTCAGGCCTGAGTGTAAAAGCAGGCCTGAATATTTTGATCTGGGCTGTGAGGAGTGGCTCACGGAGGATTGAGTGGACTTAACAGATAAGGTCACCAGAGCCTCCCACTTATTTCTAGAAACCTGGGGAAGGTTTCTGGTCAGAGAGTTGGGAGATAGGTGGAACCAGCTGGAGTACTTTAAGGAGCCCTGACCAATCCCCAAGCAGGATTGGCAGGGGACAGGACACCTTAAATACTCTGAGTCAGGACAATTTGGGAGGAGTAGTGTAGGGGGAAAGTTAGAGATGTAGTAGAGGCGCTGTGGAACAGGCTCCTACTCTGGAGGTCGCCCCAGTCTGGACAGGGTGACCTTGGGGCCTGCGGGTTTGGGTGCAACCAGAAAGGAGAGTGATTTCTGGAGCAGTACAGGTGGTACAGGAGAACAGCGGAGGTGCTACACAGTGAGAGACTTTAAAGCGATCCTCTGGGACTGGAGGATAAAGTGTTGAAGGAGGCTGTGAGAGGAATAACGGACAGTCTGTGGGAGCCTTGGGAGCCAGTCAAGGAAAAGGAGAGTCACTGCAAGAGAGCAGATCGACAGGACCTGGAGGAGAGATGGGCTGGGAGTTGTAGTGCGGCAAAGGCCCTGTTAGCACTAAAGTTTTTGCTGCACATTCAGGGGCCCATGATCCCTGGCCTGTAATGGGTGTTCTTGAGGTCCTGCTGAAACAGGGTAGGCCTCACCATGTGCTAACCATGGTGAAGATAAAGGTATGGAGAAGCTTGATACATTTCCTTCAGGCTGCAAACTAAGTTCTGAGCTGGAGAGAAGCAAAGAAGTGTAAAGCTGCAAGTTCTGTGTAGAGAGAGAACTGTAAGAGAAACGGTCAGCAAGTGAAGTGCTGTAAAGTTATGAGAAGTAACAGTCTGCAGAGGAACAGTCTGCAGTGCAAGTGCACATATACAGGACTGTATATAGAGGTTGTGTATCATCCCTTATCCCCATCCAAGTTATTTCCCCTAAATATAACAACAAAAACAAGAGCCGGCCTGGTCAGTGTCTCCGGATGTGTGATATATGGTGTGATTGAGGGCAGCTATAAGGTGAACCACTACTACCAGCCACTCTCAAGTGAGCACATGGCTATATTAGCAAGATGCATTAGTGTGCCATTAGGAATTACCACAGTGTGCCCATAAGAAATAATATGTTTCTTTTTCACTGCATAAATATGATTTTGCTTACATCCCTACATTGCACATATGTAAGCTGAGCCTCAAGCTCAACTCTAAGACCCCTTTCACACTGGGGCGCTTTACAGGCACTATTGCGCTAAAAATAGCGTCTGTAAAGCATCTCCCCATTCAACCCAGTTTGTCCTTTCACACTGGGGCAACTCAGGGTGGTGCCCTTGCAGGAGTAAAATTAAACTCCTGCAAGCATGATTTTTCAGGAATGTGGGGATTGGTATATACACCGCTCCTCCACCGCCCCTGCCATTAGATTGAATGGGCAGCACTCCTGTAGCAGCTGTACACCACTCCGGGGGCGCAGAGCGCTGGCACTTTTTTGTGGGGGGTTAAAAGAGCTGTCCTGCCACCTGAATAGCGGTTTACTGCTGAGGATAGGGCGGTTCTAGTGTGAAAGGGGCCTAACAGATAAAAAATATACAACTTAATGCAACTCTGTAATTATTAAATTATTAAATTATTATTATATGTTTATTGTAATCAGTCTAAGTACCTAAATTTGGTATCCCTTTTTTGCACCCTCTGTAGAGCAGAGCTGGAGTGTGAGAGGAAGAAGCAGAACAAGAAGCCAATCCGTTCATGTGCTGACAAGAAACATGCTGATTGGGGGGCAGAGCAGACTGACAGAGAGGTGAGCTTATCACTGTGCTGCTTATTCTTCACAGTCAAGTCACAAGCTTAGGAAGGTCCAGGGCAACCTGGGCTCAGAAGAAGTGAGTTGAATGTTTCTGGCTATCAGATTGATAATATCTAGCGGCAGAAAAAAAAATACTGTGGTGGTATTTTGGTTACACAAAAAAACTGCAGCAAAAGCATTTTTTTATTTTATCTTCTAATAGGCTGTCTCATTTTTGGCTGTAGTTGCTGATGTTAGCCTAAAAAAAGCTTTAACAAACCAGGACCTGCAAAATGCACCTGTCCTGTTGCCAGTTCCTCTGATCTTGCTCTCTTGAAGAGCTATGGCCACTTGAAGCATCTTCACATTCGTTACTTAAAGAGGTTGTAAACCTCCGCAAAAAAAAAAACCTGTAAGACAAAGGCATAATGAGCATACTAGCTCATTATGAAATACTTACCTTAGAACGATGCCCTGAATCGGTGTTGGCACTCCAAGTACACAGCCGACATCTTCCACATGAGTTACTACCGGGTTCGCAGCTCCAGTGCTGTGATTGGCCGGAGCCGCAATTACGTCATTCCTACGCATGCCAGTGGGAGCCGCTGGTCATGGGAAGGGTCCTGAAGAAACGGCACCAGCAGGCCATTTCTTCAGCAGCACATATACTGAATATCTCCTAAACTGTGCAAGTTTAGTAGATATTCAGTATATGTGCTGCTGCCTTATTACAGGCTTACCTGTAGGTACAAGTGTTGTAACAAAATTTACAACCACTTTAAGATATGTTGACTGGCTGGTCCCTTGTAGTGATATAGGGGCCACCACTCTGCAGTTCCTTCTGGTGGCCCCTATGTTACTACAAGGGACTAGGCAGCCAACATATCTTAAAGCAGAGTTCCACCCAACGTTAGTACTTGGTCTAAAATGAAAGACCACCCCTCCACCCCTCGTTTTTGGATATATCATTTTTTTTACTTACCTTAAAACGGGGAACTTCCATCCCAGCCTCGCCATGGTGAGGTACATCACTTCCTCTTCTGGTTCTGCCCCTCTCCCCCACTGCCTTCTGGGACCTGTGTGTGTCCCAGAAGATGACAGGGCTATTCAGAAAGTGCTGCGTGACTCGCACATGCGCAGTGGAAACCGGCTGTGAAGCCTGAAGGCTCCACTACTGGTTTCCCTTTACAGCCTTGTTACCACCTTGTAGGGGGCCAACATCACGGGCACCCTGGACAGGTGAGTGTCCTTATTAAAAGTCAGAAGCTACAGTGTTTGTAGCTGCTGACTTTTAAAAAATCTTTTCCAGTGTGGAAATCCGCTTTAAGTAATGAATGTGAAGATTCTTCAAGTGGCCAAAGCTCTTCAAGAGAGCAAGATCAGAGGAATTGACAGAGTAATGATGCTGGGTCCAACTGAAGGAACCAGAGTGTGTATCAGGGTGCGGGAAGGTGCAGCGTGATATGGCTGCAGAAAGAGAGAGAGTCCATGAGCAATATGTACTGTATTATAACTGAAGTCCAGCATCAACAAACAGGCCCAGTGGGAAAGCAACCCAACCGGGAGCACTCACAAGTTGTAACAGCAAATCGGCATTAGAGTGGTGGACCAAAGGTGCTGACAGCATCTATCTCGAGGAGCGGAATCTGGCCTGACCAGTCTGTACCCAAACAGGGAGACTGGCATATCCCTTCACTTTCCCTACTCGTCTGGAACCTAAGCACTGTCCCTGACAGACAATGGCCTGTCCCTACTCTAGCCACTTGCAAAATGCATGCCAAACCTGGGAGCCAGGGTCTTAAAAAGATTCTGCCTGACCCAAGATGGCTGTCAGAGTCACATGGGGTGCCACCATCCAATTGGATAGCTGCCTCACTGATGATAGAAAATGATAGAGGCACTAGGTTCCTCTCAACTTGTTCCTCCCCCTGCATTGCCACTGCGATGAGTGCCATTTGCAGTGAAAAAAGTAGATTGCACCTGCCTAAAAGGGGACCAGGCAGCTGACACACATTGTACTGTGTCACATGTGAGGAGGATATGGCTCTGCAAGAGTTAGAAATTCAGAGGAATGGGTGGCAGGGAAGATAATTATAAACACTTCTTGTTTGCAAATACTACTTTGTCTCAAAGCGACATGGTGACTTTGCAGCCCAACTCCAGTTTTTTTTTAAAACTAAAAAATAGGTTGACCAAGTCCTTACAGCTGTCTCCAAAGACAATCAACTCCATCCTGCAGCTGGTGTCCATCATCTGTGTTAAATGATGTTCAGGGAGGACTGGGGTTGTCCAACCTAGAGTTGGGCCAAAAGGCCAGAATTTGAGGTCAAGAGAACAAATTTGTAAAGAAAAACTTGTACAGAAGCTGCATCTGAATGGGTGCAGCTGCTGTTTGGCCAACAATTTTCTGACCAGCTTCTTTGATTTTTCAATTGAAAGATGTTGGGCGGGATGGTGGAGACAAGGCCATCCGTGTATTAATTGTCTGCTGGTCCACCAGGAACCAGAAAAAAGTGCAGTGTATGGCCAGCTTTATTCTGTGCTGTTTTCAACGCTAAATATATATTTGTGGTGCAAAGCACAAGCAAGTTACAGTGAATATGAATCTATAATATGGCTCATAGACTAGACCATAATAATATTACTTTAATTTAAACTGGTACACACAGTGTCAATAGAGAACAGCATAACCATAAAAAGTTTAAACATTACAAAGAAAAGTCCCTATGTAATTATTGGCAATGACCAGTCAAAAAGTGTCCCCAAGTGCACTCTGTGCAAGCACCCCTAATAGTGGGAGGGTGTATACATTCATGAGAGAGGTAACCCTGGGTTTAGATGTAAAGTATCTGGTCCCTGTTTAGCATATTTAAGCAGGCTAATTTTGGGGCCCATCTGTAAGTGGTGGTGCACGTGTTATCATTTCTTTAAACTGCATGCAAACTTTGGGGATGCTAGGCAAGGGCTGCTAGGCAAATGAGGCAGTCTCCTACTGGCACCAAACTGCTGACAATGCTGGAATAAGCATAATTGATTCTGTTTACCACTCCTGGGATACAGCGATACTGATCCAGAACACTTGGTGGTCTGTTGACCTTAGGAATTCAGTCCCCCAGTGTTTCAGTCTTTACAAGGCTCAGGAAACAACCTTTCTGTGGCTCAGTCCTGGTATGTCGGTCTCTGCACACGCTCAGCAACAGCCCCCTACAGTCTCCCCACAGGCTCACAGACAACAGGTCCCACTGAGACTGCACTCAGCTCTGGCACCAGCCTGTGCAGCTCAGCTTCTTCACACAAAACATTCTCCTTTCCTCTCCTCTCCTCCTCTGGTGAGCAGGGAATCCTGGGTATCAAAGTCTACAGCCCATTAGCCTCCATTGTACAATGCTCCTTCCAGGACTTCATATCCCAGTGTCCTCAGTGGCTGTTGTATCATCTGTCTCCTGGCCACTCACAGGTTGCCAGGAGAAGAGAGCAAAAAGTAGAAGGAATGGGTGGAGTATCACACACCGCCAGCAGCACAGTAGTGGTGGGCTGAAGAGGTGAGCAGATGGGAATATCACACAGAGCTGCCCCACAGCACACCCACGGATAAGAGGAGAGAACCGCCACACAGTCTGCTCCTCTAGCTGGAAACACAGCGGCAGCGGGATAAAAGAGAGTGGCACACAGACAGCAGAGCTGGCTACATTTACATTTTTTTAATGTAACACTACAAAAATAAACCAACAAACTGTACAAAAATGACAAAGTTCACATCCCCAGGTGAAAAATGGTGAGGAGGGATTTAATAAGGGCTAAGTAAATGGGCTAAATATTTTAAATTAATTTTAATATGACAAAGACTCTCAGAGCACTATGGGTTAGCCAGAGACAACACATCAAATGATGCCAGCTTGAAGGCTCAGTTTATCTGATTGACACTTTGGACTTAGCCCTTTGAGTCAATGGGGTTGATTTACCAAGAGAGAATAAGCTGTTCACAAGTGAATTTTCACTTTGCAATGGTCACTTAGCTTGGTAAATGAAGCAAAGCTGTGCTGACATGATGTGCAATCATGTGTAAGTTAAAATCCTGTCTTTCAAATTTCCTTGCATATGATTGTATATTCTTTAAAGAGAATTTTCACTACATTTACGAAGCTAATTGAAAGTTTCCTTGAGAAGTATGCATTTAATTTGCAAACAGAACTGCATGTTCTCTTTAGTAAATCAACCTATAAATCATGAACTTTAACTCAAGCTTCTGATCTCTGAAAACAAGCATTTTACATCAATGAAGCAAACTGAGAGCCTGGAAAACAGCTTTAGGAGCCTAAAGCTCCTAATGGCAAAATTAAACAGCAATATTTCATATTTACAAGTAGATTGCTGATTGAAACCTTTGATGAAGCTATCTGACAAGAGTGGTACTCCTCTCACCAATTCTGTATACATTTCACCTTTCGCTATTGAGCACTGTAAGGAAGCTTTTTTTAATCAAACAGGTTAAGGGTATCCAAGGAAACATAAAAAGCATCTGAAAGCTTCCATCTTCTGACTGAACATTTCATATTTACCTAACAAAAGTTAGTTCTCTTCTTTCCTCTCTCTAATACATTGTCCTGTCACACACAGGCTGATTTATTAAGATTGCCCATGCTGTGTGTCTCCCTCGACCTAAAGTTGTTGCAAACCTCTGAAATGAAAAATTAACAAAGCATATCCTCATATAGTGTGTACTTGCCTCAGTACATAGAAGTTAGTGTGGATCCTGTCTGCTCTCTCTTTCCTCTGCTATTTGCATGAGTCACTTCTGACATTTTTCCAGACACCAGGTAATCCTTGGAGATGGCCCACACCAGCATATTGACGGCCACGGCTATGCATGGTTCCAAGTGAGGCTGTGTAGTGTCCTTTCCCTCCACTCAGGTTTCAGATTACACTCAGCTCTGTGCTCTGTGCTGTGCAGTGTGTGACATCAGATCCTCCCCCCTTGGAAGCTCAGAAAAGCTGTGTAAACTGTGTACTTTGAATAAGTCTAGAGAAGAGAGGGCTGAAAATAAACAGGTACAATGTACATATGAGGATTTCATTCATCTCTGTAAATCACCTAAAGCCAGTCTCTTCAGTGGGCTTATGGAAGGGCTTATTATCACTTTAAAGCAGCCACCAGCCAGGACACTTTGGGGGAAAGTTTGAACCCCCCATTATCTACCCCCTGTATAGGTACAGTTTCTTTTATCCAGTTCCTGGGCCATATACTCATTGAAAGGGGAAAAATGTAAAGCTGCAACCAGTTTGCTTTAACTTTACTGAAGCCGGTCCAGGATAAGATGGATTCTGGTTGCTACGGTGCACCACTTAATTTTTTAATCCTGCAGCTATTTTACTGATTTGGCCCATATTGTACAGATTTGATATCTGTATGAGTTTTGAATCCAGCAGGTATTAGCTTTTGTCTCTTTGTAGTTTAATAGTCTCTATTTTTTCTTCAAACGCAAAATTCATTTTTCTTGAGGCTCGGAGGTCAAACTGAAATGCGTTTTCCGCCCTCGGAAACTGATCTATTCTCGATATCATAACAAGTGTGAGCGATTTAATGAGAAGGCAGTCATTACACTGGAGATGATAGCACCGAGTGATAGTGAATTACCTTTTACCTCCTAGCACAGGGGTCATAGATCAGGCAACCTGAGAAATGCTCAGGGCCAAATTCAAGTGTTCTGTATGTATCAATCCTCATTCTATTTACTGGTTCCAGCGCTAATGAGATTTCGGCTAGATATTATCTGTGGATAGAGGAGATGATGATTCACTTCCTGCAGACCTAAACATCAATGACAGCTGTCCAGCTTTGCCTGAGGATAGAAGACCTTGATTATTGCCATTTTTCATTAACCCCTAAATATTGGGCTGTGACTGCAGAATCACACTAGCATGAAACCTATTTTTTTATTTACTTGTGGATATTTATGTTTCAATGAAAACTCTACTACATTTGAGGTGATTTATTGCGACATAATCCTGAGTGTCATTTTTATTTGACTTCTTCACTGTATTTGCTTACTGTGACATAATGTAAAACTTTTATTTAGTATACAGCTTTGTAGTTTCATCCATATTTCCAGGCTGGTACTCACATCCCTGCTGTAAAGCTACTCCAGTAAAATCAATTGCAGGGTTAGGTGACCCACAGTCAGTGGATTGATCTTTAACAAAAAAGATTTATTTTTTTTTGCATGCAAAATTGTTCCCTAAAATGTAAAGGTAAATAATGATTTATGCTCACAAAATGTACATTCAACAGGGCCAGAATATTAAAACTTTGAGGTATAGGAAATGCATATGTGTGTGATGTATAGTTGTTCAATGTCCAAAGATGGTAAAACATTCTACCAATATACATGTGTATATATTTATTTATTTAAGGTACTTATATAGCGCTGTCAACTTACGCAGCGCTTTTACATATATATTGTACATTCACATCAGTCCCTACCCTCAAGGAGCTTACAATCTAAGGTCCCTAACTCACATTCATACATATACTAGGGACAATTTTAGACAGGATCTAATTTACCTACCAGCATGTCTTTGACGTGTGGGAGGAAACCGGAGTACCCGGAGGAAACCCACGCAGGCACAGGGAGAACAATATATATATATATACAGTATTTTAAGCACTCTTGTATGCTCTTTTATAAATTATGCCAGCAGCTACAGCTAAGTGCATTAAATAAATCAGTAACAACAAATTAAATAACATAATCTGCAATGCTTATACTACTACTAGTGAAACACCTTTAAAAATATAAACTATTAAAGTCCATGCATCCTTTAGAAATTATTATAGTACAATAAATGCTATGCAAAACATTATATACTGTACATATACTGTATATATATATATATATATATATATATACACACACACACACACATACACACACTATATTACCAAAAGTATTGTGACACCTGCCATTACATGCACATGAACTTTAATGGCACCCCAGTTTTATGGCCTGTACACATGATCCGAAAATCGGACGGCACATCGTCCGTTTTTATTTGCATGCTAGTCGCATATCTATATTCTCATATGACAGAATAAAAAATCGGAAGTGATGTAATGTGCTTTAGTGTATTTGTATTGTATTGTCGAATGACAACTGTGCTGAATAAATAAAAATCGTATGATCTGGTATCGTACAAGAAAAATGATCATGCTTGTCCGACGATTGCATAATATCGGGTGCACTGCCCTGATTGGCTCTCAAAAGCTGTGTGCTAACGATCAGATTATCGTACGGTCGCTTTGAAAGCAGTATTTTTATCTGATTTTCAGATCGTGTGTAAGGGCCATTAGTCTGTAGGGTTCAATATTGAGTTGGCCCACTCTTTGCAGCTATCACAGCTTTAACTCTTCTGGGAAGGTTGTGTGTCTATGGGAATGTTTGACCATTCTTCCAGAAGCGCATTTGTGAGGTCAGGCACTGATATGGAGGAGAAGGCCTGGCTCGCAGTCTCTGCTCTAATTCATCCCATAGGTGTTCTACCGGGTTGAGGTCAGGACTCTGTATAGACCAGTTAAGTTCCTCCACCCCAAATCCATGCCTTTATGGACCTTGCTTTGTGCACTGGTCCATATCATTTGGTGGAGGGGGGATTATGGCATGGGGTTGTTTTTCAGGGGTTGGGCTTGGCCTCTTATTTCCAGTAAAGGGAACTCTTAAGGCGTCAGCATAGCAAGACATTTCTGACAATTTCATGCTCCCAACTTTGTGGGAACAGTTTGGGGATGTCCCCATCCTGTTCCAACATGACTGCGCACCAGTGCACAAAGCAAGGTCCATAAAGACATGGATGATCGAGTTTGGGGTGGAGGAACTTGACTGGCCTGCATTTCAACCCAATAGCCAAAACCCAAAACCTTTGGTATAAATTAGAGCGGAGACTGCAAGGCAGACCTTCTTGTCTAACATCAGTGCCTGACCTCACAAATGCACTTCTGGAAGAATGGTCAAACATTCCCAAAGACACTCCTAAACTTTGTGGACAAACTTCCCAGAAGAGTTGAACCTGTTACAGCTGCAAGGGATGGGCCAACTCAATATTGAACCCTACGGACTAAGACTGGGATGCCATTAAAGTTAATGTGTGTGTATAGACAGGCGTCCCAATACTTTTCACAATATAGTATATATATATATATGTATATAATGGATTGCAAACTAACGATATCTTTGATGGAAGTCTTTCATATAATTGTGATCTTTTCTTCACTCCAAAGTAGGTGCTTAACTTTCTCCCTGGTGAGTGCTGCTATGTCAGATTGGAAACAGACTCACCAGTTTTATTACCTTTCCATCACAGAGATGTAAGAAAAACTCAATCCATAATCCCTTTGGTTCTCCACAATCCCTTTTTACATTATAAAAAGGTAATAACGTTTCACCACTTCTCTTCTCACCAGGTAGAGTAGATCTCATATAGCAATTCCCGATAAATGATGTAATGTAAACTATATATAGCAAAAATATATTTAATAAAATGACATAAAACAATATAGTTGTCAGTTGCCAATTTAAGGGAATATTCTTCCTCTCATTAACCACCAAATGTAAGGAAACAGTCTTCCTCCCACTGACCACCAATGTAATGGGGGCATTCTTGCTCCTGCTGACCAACAATGTAAGGGACATTCTTCTTTCCACTAGCTACCAATTTAATGGGACATTCTTCTTTCTACTGACCACCAATATAAGGAGGCATTCTTCTGCTGACCACCATGTCAAGGATCATTCTTTGCCCCACAGACTCCCAATGTACGGGGGCATTTTCCTCCCACTGACCACCAATCCAGGGGACATTGTTCTACTAACCACCAATACAAGGGGGCATTCTTCCTCCTAAAGACCAACAATATAAGGGGGCATTCTTTCTCCCACTCATCTCAAATGTAAATGAATAAAAAGCCTAGAAGAGGACACAAAGCTTCATCTGCTGGCTCAAAAGGTCAAAACAAAATAGCAAAATCTGAAAGGGGTTTTAACCCTCTCCCACTCCCAACTTTAAATTACAACTCTGGGCTATTTTGTTTGTAACATCCCCCAGCAATCTGAAACAAGAAAACAGTATGTGGCTGAAATACTCACCATCAAACCAGAATCGTCCTGAAGAGCACCTCTCCTCCACCACAAGATGTCACTCAAACCAGAAGACTGAACAGACTGTGAATGTATCATTGCCTATCCCCCTGAGGCATCATGTCAGTACCACTGTCTGCATCATCTAGGACCACTGGAGAAAGCTATCAAAACCATCAACAGAACATCAGAAAATGTACATATACAATGTATATATATATATATACAGGGGTTGGACAATATTATTATTATTATTATTATTATACAGGATTTATATAGCGCCGACAGTTTGCGCAGCGCTTTACAATATTAGGGCAGACAGTACAATTACAATACAATTCAATACAGGGTTCTGAAGAGGGCTCGGAGAGGGTAGGAGACCTTGAGGGATGGGGTTAGCCAGTCTTACAGGGGTTTAGATAGGTGGAAGTTCGCTAGGGACTTTTGAAAAGAGAAGTCCCTTCGGATAGGACGGTGGTGGATTATTGATGTGAGGAAAAAAGAGTTAGTCGAGTAGGGGGCGTCAAATGACGGGAAAACATAGTAAATTGGGAGGGAGGATCTAACATTCGAGATTGCTCGTCCCAGGAGACTAAGGAGGACATAACTTAACATAACATTAACATGACAGACGGGATTATAACATTTCGCGACGCGTTTGACAGCCGCGATATATTTAGGACATATTATTATTATTATTATTATTATAACAGGTTGGGGACATATATATATATATATGTAACATATACATGTAAAAGACTACAAGACAACTACCAAAACTATCGAAAGAGGTCACCAGGATCTACTACGTCTGTCACCATGACTGTACTACGGAGTCCCCCTATCCGTTACTATGTAAGTGTCAGACAAGTCAGAAGAC
>BLSH010164298.1:274693-285221 GCA_018402905.1 Glandirana rugosa | reverse complement strand
ATCTTGCTTTTGAAGTGGTTAGCAACCTCCTGGGCAGTGAGCGAGTTAGTGGGCGGAAGTGGTGGAGGACGAAGTAGGGAGTTAAAGGTAGAGAAGAGTTGATGGGGACTGGATGAGAAGGTGTTAATAAGAGTGGTAAAATAGGTCTGCTTGGCAGTGTGGAGGCGAGAATTGTATTTATGGAGGGCAGTTTTGTATTGGTTGAAGTCTTTGAGGGACTTAGTCTTATGCCACAGACGCTCAAGGGTGAGGTTTTTTTAGGTTCCTGGTGTCGTTTGTTTGCCAGGGTTGCAGGGGTCGAGGCCTGATTTTGTGTGTGGTGAGGGGAGCAAGCTTGTCCAGGGTGGAGGACAAGGATTTATTGTAGATGGCAGTGGCTTGGTTGGGGCAGGACAGGGGTGAGATTTTTTCATAGAGGTGGTCAGTAGCAGAATAGAGGAGAGAAGTGTTGAGTTGGTGAAGGTTTCTACGGGTAACGGTTAGGCGATTGGAGGGGAAGGTGGTGCAAGACAGGGAGAGAGAGAAACTAATAAGGTGGTGGTCAGAGAGGGGAAAAGGATTGTTGGAGAAGTTGCATGGAGTGCATAGATAGGAGAGGACAAGGTCGAGGGTGTTCCCATCAGTGTGAGTAGGAGCCTGTACCCATTGGTTCAGGTCAAATGAGGAAGTTAGACTAAGAAATTTAGAAGTAGCAGTAGTGTTCATGTTAAGTGGGATGTTGAAGTCCCCAAGAAGGATTGTGGGAATTTCAGAGGATAGAAAGTAGGGTAGCCAATAATATGGAAACACTACACAATTTTCAGGTGTGAAAGTGACAATGTTAGAAATTCTGTATATAGCCCATCAGAACAGACAGTGCACAGTCCACATGGGCTTTTTCTGCTTAACTGCAGATAGGAAACTGGAACTTTAATTAAGGGAAAAGACAGAGCATATCATAGATGCAGCTACAAGCTTATAAATACTGCCATCTATTGGGTGAAGAATATATCTCTACTAAATACTGATATGCCTTTACACCTTTCAACATGAGGAGTGATGCCTGAATCCATGCTGGAACAGTCTGTGGTGGATTGATGTCTGGGCGTTTTTGACCACCGATAACCTAGTGGTCCAGGGGTAAGGGTAAGATGCTTAGTTTACTGTGGTGTTGGTGGAAGAATACTGTTCACTTTTAAGTCAAGATTAAGTCAGGTGCCTCCCGGTATTGATGGACATTCTCTTTTGTTTTATGAACTGCGCTGCATTTTTTTATCTAATATCTGTATATTGTTGCCCACAATTTATGTTAGCTGCTGTCAGCCTGTTCTGTTTCAACCTAAGCGCAGTATAATTTATCTTTAGGCTTCATGTACACTGCTGCTGGTAAACAGACATTTAGGAGCAGTTGGGTGTTTTTTTCTGCTGCCACTGAACTCTCCCCTATGCTATCTTATCAGTCCATGTACACAGGGCCGTTTATAGTCATTTCTAGGCAGTTGAATTTAGAAGCATTTTTTGGAAAGCAAAAAAATGCGTTCAGAACGGATGTTCAGAGGTATTTCAAAGGACTGTAACAGCTTGTAAATGTGGTAACTCGCGTTTAGCCTCGTTTCATTTACAGGCGTTTTTAATGCAGATATAGTTTTGACTATTTGTAAAAAAAAAAAAAAAACGCTTCTAATGCAAACACGGCTAAACGCGTCATGTGAACGTGGCAAAACGGATGTTTTTAAATGTTGGTTACTATCTGTCAAGTTAAATCGTTCAGGAGAGGTTTTAAAACATCCCGTGTACATTAAGCCTAAGACTCTACATACATGACTGGGTTATATGTCTATAATTTGAGATCAACTTAGTCTGGTAAGAGGCGTGAATATATGTGGGGATAGCACCTCCTGAGCACATTGACACTGATTTGTTTTTGCATCACAAAGCACCATTGGAGCACCTGTATAACGATTTGTGGATTTGGACTGTTTCACATGTGTGTGTTGTTTGCCTATTATTAGTTGTCATTCATTTTGATGTTGTTTTATGAAATATGGGATACACATTTTGAAGTTTATTATTAAAATATATTTTTTTATTATTACTATTATTATTTTATGATATGCAGATCACATGAATTGGATATATTCTGTTTATTAATCTTACTTCTCACTAGGTGTTATTTATACACTTTTAGTGAGAAATTCACAATTTTTAGGGTCTAATATTTTCCTTATCCATTTATTATTTTAATATTTTAATTTATCATATATGCATTTTGATAAATAAAGGGAGGAGTGCTGGCGCCAACAGTCCAAAGGTCACCAGTGTATGAGCTGAAATATGCACTAGGTCCTAGCTCTTCTATAGCGTGAAGTCCACTCCAATAGCCATGAAAAGAAGGAGAAAAGTGCCTCTGAGTGCAATTGTGTATTAATGCGATATAACGGGCATAGTAAACTTACACTGTAGTTAACGCAGGTGCATCCCTTGTGGGGGGTGGGGGAGGAGGTGGGGGAAAAAAAGGCAGATCTCCCGTGTCCACTGCGGTCTCTCCAAGAGCAGTGCAATCCCGTAATGCAGCTGCCAAAGGATGCCGGCAGTCCTAGCAGGGATTTCCGGGTGGATGGAAAGAGGGTGGAAAGAGTCTTGGAGCGCAGCATGGGCTGCGCAGGACATCTACGGAGCGGGAGGGAAGCCGCATTTTGAGATTTACGGTGGAAAGCGCACTTTTATGTTGGTATATAATTTATTTTCGGTGTCACGAGGTACAGTATCAAAGAAAAACGTTGTCTGATAAGCATAAGCGTGGTCGACATGGTCAACTAACGGAAAGAAAAAAGGACATTGCGCAAGATTGTGACCTGGATTTTTTCATAAAGAGTGGTATCAGATTCTATTATCCACCATCCAAGATTTATATTTGTCAATTCCCAGGAGAATGCAGGCCGCCTTGGAAGCCAAAAAGCGATCCAACACTTAGGTTAGGTAACAATTTTGTTCTTTTACCATACTTGTTTCCATAGTTTTGTGCAAATATACTGTAGTATATATTGTATAATAGTTGAGGTGGGCTGAATTTATATTTAGTTACATTTGCTTGAATGCCTTATTCACTTTGCACTTACTAGCCCTGTGAAATCTATTGTGCTCTATACCATCAACAGCTGGAGCCATCTGGAGGCCAACCATTGTCCACGACAGTTATTCCGAAGCTTCCAAGGAAGCACTGTTACGCACTAACGAAGAACTAAATCTGAAATACTGCATAATAAACATTCAGCACCAAACAAACATGCTTTGATGTTAATGAGAGGAAGAACTACAAGAATATGCCTTTGACAAGCGCGAAGGGCCCTCCGGGTTTCATTAACTAGTGGCTGTTTTCACACATTTTTTCCTCAACATGTAATTCATTCCAATGTAAGATTTCCTGAACATGGGAGATTACTGAGAATTACATACTCTTATTCAGCTGGTTTGCGGTGGAACGGAAGAGGCGATAAATCACTCATAATAGCACAGTGTATTGTGTAATACATTTTGCAGAACTGCCAGACGCATTATATCTGCTACAGAAATAACTGTGCATAGACTGCATACAACGACTCTCTTAATTGTGTCATTTCTAAAACATGTCAATTTCTTTAGGAAGTGATTTGTAAACAGAGAAGGCATACATTACTGGCATTATAACAATGTTCATACATTTCCTCTGTTTAATATTTCCCATAGCTACTCTGTGAACCTGCACTGTGCCCACGCTAGAGAAAATAACAGGTTCACTTAATGTGCATGTCAGGGAAAAAACATATGCACTACATCTCTGCAATACTTTCATATTTCCCCAAATGTTATCCTAGTAAAGACCATACAAGTACAATAATTTGCCAAAAATGCACATAGCTCTTAAATTCTGCTGTGGGCTTACAACACACAGCAATCTTTTTGGACTGCTTGGTGTCAGCCCTGATCAGTCTTATTTTGCTAAATTGCTCAAGCCCTTCCTCTTCCATTTATACAACACAGAGCAATCTTTCTTAACAAGGGTTCCATGGAACTGTAGGGTTCCTTCAGAGATTGCTGGGATGGGGTATTTGAGCAATGGACAATTTCTGACTCTCAGATAACGTGTAACCACTGATACCAATTAACCTTTTAGCTATCTGTAAGGGGGGAATTTTTTCCAGGGACAATCAATGTATGGAGCATTCTTCCCAAGGACCATAAAAGTAAGAAGTATTCTTCCCAATGACCATTAATGTAAGTAGCATTCTTTACAATGATAATCAATGTAAGGCATATTCTCTCCAATGTTCATCACTATAGGAAGAATTCTTCCCAGGGAAAATCAATGTAAGGAGCATTCTTCCCTGGGGCCATCAATGCAAGAAGCATTCTTACCCGGGGCTATCAGTGTACAATGTACGGAACACTCTTACCTGGGGCTATTAATGTAAGGAGCATCCTTTCCCAATACCATGAATGTAAGGTGCATTCTTACCACTGATCATCAATGTCAGAAGAATTTGTCTCTGGGGGATCAATGTAAGGAGCATTCATTCCACTGATCAAGAGTGTTATGGGGCCCTTCTACTAGCGATCAACAGTGTAAGGGTGGCTAAGTAGTTAGCAGTTCCACCTGATAGCACTGGGGTTGTTGGTTTGAATCCCAACCACGGTGCTACCTGCCTGGAGTTTGCATGTTCTCCCTGTGCCTGCGTGGGTGTCCTCCCACACTCCAAAGACATGCTAGTAGTTTAATTGGTTCCTGTCTAATTGGCTCTAGTATGGATGACCTTAGATTGTAAGTTCCTTGAGGCAGGGACTGATGTTAATGTACAATATAAATGTAAAGTGCTGTGTCAATTGTTTGTATTATATACATACCTGTAATAAATAAGGGGGCCTTTTTTCCCACTGATCTCCAGCATATGACCGCTGCTGAAAGGGGGCCCCTCAATGACCAACAATTTAAAACCACGCTTTTCCATTCACTACCAATGTTAGGGGACATTTCTCCACTAACCACCATTGTGGTAGGGAACACTAACATTTGCACTGCTTGTCTTTCTTTTCTGCCTATTATTATTTCTTTTTTAATTTCACTACAGTTATTGAAAAAAAATGTTATATAGAGCAGCCCTGTGTCAATTACATTTTTTATTTCGAGAAGCGCTTCAATGCTCAACATCAAGATTCTCATTATATTCAATGCGATATGCTGCTTAGGAGTGCCCATTCACTCCTAAGCAGCATATCACTAGTAGCTTGAAAAAGTGCATGAGCTTCTTTGGGGCTAAGTTGCATGTTTTTGGCCCATATTAATACGGGTGTCAATAGGAGAACCTGAAAAATACCTGACATTGGGTGCAACATGCATGTTTTGCACAGTTTCTTACATTACCTTCTCTGAACTTCTAAAAAGACCTGAAATGCACAAAAATTACTCCAAAATCACCTGAAAACACCCACATTAAGGTGAATGGCAGCTTACTGCTCACACTAAAATCCTGTAAGCTGTAGTTTAGTAATTGTGAGTAAGAGTTCCCTAGGATATGAAATGTTTTTGAAGGGTTCCTCCATATTACAAAGGAGAGTGCCCAATAAATATGTAGTCACAACATTTGACTACCGGTATTTATTCTCCTTGAAATATTGCAAGTAGTGTGCATAGGACACAGGACAGCTCTGAATAACAGACATGATCAACAGGTCATTTTTTTTATAGAAAATTCTTCCAAAGCTATGTTTAACAGCAAAAAAGAGAAGTTCATTGTTAGGGTTTGGCATACACTTGAAAGCAGAATGCAAGCCCTATTAAAAAATATAATATTATTCAGTGCAGGCATCACAATATCTCATGCAGTTGTTGTCTTTTTAAGCTTTAGCCCCTATGTATTTTTTACTCAGGTGTGTATAAAAGCACTCACATGGCCACTTGCTTTGCCATCCTCCTCTCCATGATAGGGACTCTGGGTAGGCTGCAGTGGCACTATGGCAGACTACAAATCCCACTGTAAAGAGAAATGAAATGAAAGCACCACAACACTGTTAAGAGGTCCAGATACAACTTTATTCCATTAAAAAGTCAGGGGTACAATCCAAATAAGTATCCCATGCATTTTGGGGTCCAAGCACCCCCTTCAACAGGGCTAGAAAGAACATAAGACGATTTTCATATCAATCTGATATTGATACAACATCCCCTCTTTAGGGTCACATGGGATATTGTATCAATATCAGACTGATATGGAAATCTTCTTATGTTATGTCTAGCCCTGATGAAGGGGGCGCTTGTACCACCAAAACAAGTTGGATATTTTTTTGGATTGTACCCCTCACTTTTAATGGAATAAAGTTGAATCTGCTCTTTGTAGCAGTGGGGCGGCGCTTTAATTTAAATTATTGTTACATTACACTACAAGCCAAGGAGACTGTAGAGGTATTCTGGGGTGTAGAAGCCACCTGCCCATGAACCAGTTTTTTTACACCAGCATAAATATCTTAAGATAACAATAACAGTAGGATAACCTGGATATCTTTCCATTTTCCTCCACTATAAAAATCCCAGTGAGCTTTGTTGTGCCTTTCATGGTTGCTCATCAGAAGATCGGCAAGCAAAACTCATCTGGAGATCATTTCCTCTTGCCAGTAGCTGAGATGAACTCTTATGAACAGCATACACTCAGGGCAAAGAGGTGTGTGACCAGCCTCCAGGGTGACAGAGCTGAACCACAAGGCTACATCACCTCACAGTGCAGTGATTTTGAGGCATCTATGTATAGGGTTACAAGGTTGTCGCCCTAAAGCAGGAAGGAGCTTTAACTGATAGGATCAACTATAGAGATGAGCCAAACTTACCTGGGTTCAGTTGGAGCAGTGTTTGGCAAACATGTCTAAAGTTAGGGAGCTGAATCTGAACCCCATTGGTATCAATATGATCAAAATGTAAAAAAAAAGACAGTTCTGGTAATTTTCCCGAATAATAGACAAGAGATTTTCAAACAAATGGCATGTGGAACTGGATACTGCCATAGGAAACATGTATAAAGTACAAAACATTTTAAAAATTTCCTTTGGCTGGGAGCAAAATGATGCAAGCTTAATAAAATATGCTGAATGTGCTTTCCCTAACAATGCAATTGCTCACAAAGTTTATTTTATACAAAAAAATGACAGTCTATACTTTCTAAAAGTGTTCAAAACTTCTGTCTCCGTAACAAATCACTTTTGCTATCGCCTTCTCTTTTAAACAAACAATTTTCTGAAATTATTGTTTTTTTCCCCCCTTCCATCTTTAAGGCAGATCGAGACAGTTTTTACGCTTTATTAAACTGGAAGGTCATAACATATTTTACGACTGCTGACAAATATTCCTATTAAATGGAGCTGCTTGCCAAACAAAGATAAAGTAAACACAGACGGCAAAATCACCTTCGCCAGCACCAAAAGAGACGATCCCCGGTACTTATTTTGTCATAAATCTACAAAGCACATTGATTTTGGAACCACAATGCCTCATGAATTTTCAGTATTACATCTGATATCATAATTTTATTGGCACCGTCTAGACTGGTAGACTTGATGAGAATGACCCGCTAGGGGGGAAATGAATCAAGTTCCTGTGTAATATTACCTTTAAAATTAAATCACAGATGAAAAGATTGTATTAGAAATTAATTTATCAGACAAATACATTATTAAGGTCAAAAGTTTTACAGTTTGAGGTGGTCATAAGGAAGAATCTATGGGCTGTATTCCCTTAGAGGTAGAGGCCAGTGGAGTTGTAGAGGTGAACTAATGGTTGATGACTAATGCCAGGTGATATCCGTTTTATTGCTGGCGTCACAGCTTGAGGCTCTCGTACATTTACACAGCAAACCTTCCAAAAAATTGCAAGGTTGGTTGTGTGCTTCTTCAAACTCCTCTCTAGAAGCTAGAAAAACTACCTTGCTCCATACAAGCGAGCAAACTTCCCAGAGTTTAAAGAAGAATTCCAAGTATGGATATTTTCACATAGTTACATTGGTCCAGCTTGGTTCAATGTAACTATGTACAGCAAGGGTGTCCAACCTGAGGCCACAGGCCACATGCAACCGTAGATGGCTATGAATACGACCCAAAACAAAATGGTAAACTTACTTAAAAATGTTGATTTTTTGAAGAATTTTATATAAAAATAAGTTTACTTGTAGCATACACATGCGGCCAAAGAAAAATTACCTTTACTCGACTTTTATAAGTTTTATCTTTCCAAAGAAAAATATCCCACTCTTCACAATCACGCCTTGTTCATGAGATCAGCACCTATATTTGTGAGCAACTATTCTGAAGGACCAAGCACATGAAGGGCAAAATTAGAACCAAAATATCTGAAGAGCACCTTGAGAATTCATTGAGAATTGCTAATATATCCATCCAACCAGATATTGATGTGTTAG
The DNA here is from genome assembly GCA_018402905.1 of Glandirana rugosa. Taxonomy (NCBI): domain Eukaryota; kingdom Metazoa; phylum Chordata; class Amphibia; order Anura; family Ranidae; genus Glandirana; species Glandirana rugosa. The sequence continues at coordinate 276,807 of BLSH010164298.1, read as the reverse complement.
TTTATCGACAACAGTTTTAAATATTGCTCTAGTTTTATGGCACCTTCTAATACATAAGATAAAAAGATTAAGTTTTATTACTCAGATAGGTCTATTATCTACATCTGTGATCGTGAACTTGTGATCTGCCAGACTTTTTCTGCTCATCAGCTATCCTTATTATTAGTGTATTTTATGTGTGGCCAAAGACAATTCCTATTCTTCCAATGTGGCCCAGGAAGGTTAGACACCCCTGATGTACAGAATATACGATACCTGTGGGATCCCCATGGAAGTTAAAAATCACTGTAGTAGGCATGGCTACTCCAGTGATCTTCAGTAACCTTGCCAAGCCACTGCCACAAGCCACTGCCAAGCCACTGCCCTGCTGCTTACTGAACACAGGAGGTCACCCCCTGGGCATGGACACCATTCAGAGAAAGAACACTTTGCATTTTCTTAATAGATACAATGGGGTTGCTTTACTAAAAGTGGCGAGTGCAAAATCTGGTGCAGCTGTGCATGGTAGCCAATCGGCTTCTAACTTTAGCTTGTTCAGTTAAGCATTGGCAAAAAAACATGGAAGCTGACTGGTTTCTTTGCACATTTTACACATTTTTGAATGTGCTGGAGGCTGCGACATCACTGCTCCACCATTCATCCTCTTCCAATCAGAAAAGACTTTGCATTCATTGAGAAAATGCAAAGCATTCCTTGAGTGGCCCCATTGTCAAGCGGTCAGCTTGGCCAGTAAGCCGCAGGGTATCCACTCAGCACAGGACCCGGAATCTAGTGGAGATCACTGGAATAGCAATGTCTACTACAATGATTTCCAGCTTCTAGAGGGACCCCTACAGGCATAGAATATGCATGACTACATTGATCCAAGCTGGACCAATATATGTAAAAATATCCATAGCTGGAATTCTTCTCTAAAATATATCTAAAGCCAAACCCTTTTTTTGGATAAAGTAGGAAATGCCTAAAACCCATGTCAGTTTTTCAGTGTTTTCCATTGGATGAATTTATCTTCACTTCTTGTCCAAAACATACAACAGGAATTAAAAGAAAATGACTCCTTTCAATGGAAGAGTTTCAAGGAATGTCAAGTAAGGGATATCCCTTCCTAGACAGTTGTTAGTGGAACAGTTGTCCCTACTGAAAGATCTTTTCCATACCTCCCAACTTGACATAAAAACTATACCAGAAAAAGGCACAACCCCTGCCATGACCCAAAGGTGCCCCCTGTGCTCCTTCATCCCGAGTGGGGGCACTCAGGAATAATACAGAAGGTGTGTTACTGGCCAGATCGTCAGGTAAAAACAGACAGAAAAAGGCCTAAAAAACGAATGCAGCCACTACATCTAATGATTGAGAAGCTACAATATATTACATTTTTGGTTTTGAGTTTAATACCTTTTTAACAATTTTTAATCCTTATTCTGCTAGAACTGATGAATATATGGAAGGTATAGTATATTTACTTGTAAACTTTTTTTTTTTTACAAAATTTTACTTTTTTTTTTACATTTCCTCAGTTACTTATAACGATCAGGGCCCTATGATTCCACCTGTTTTGAGTTGTTTTCTAAATGTACTGTCTGCCCTCAAGTTATATAAATCCTGAATAACAATAATAATTTCTAATAATCAAATTCAGGGGGGTCGCTACAGGGGGCAAGGGGGAGCAATTACTTGTATTGAGCGAGCTCGGCTGGGCTTGCGTATTCTCGGCTGGATTCCGGGGCGGGGAGGGGGTGTCTAGTCTGGGTTGGACTGGGCTCAGGCTAGGGGGGGCGGGGGGGCCCGCAGTGATGTAATGGCACCGCTGTCTTCCATTCCCTAACGCTGCACTGAAAAAATACCTAAGGAAGAAAGGAAAACTCTTGAAAGCTTGTCTTTTACGTGTTAAGTTAGTTCAATAAAAAGGTATCATTGCACACCATATTACTTTCATATTTTGTAATATCTTATTTATATATGCTTTCCTTATTTCGTTTTTTTCAGCAGTGTGATTTAGTGACGAAAATTATTAGTGGGGGGGGGGGGGGGGGGGGGGGGGGGGGGGGGGGGGGGGGGGGGGGGGGGGGGGGGGGGGGGGGGGGGGGGGGGGGGGGGGGGGGGGGGGGGGGGGG
>BLSH010164298.1:264503-274683 GCA_018402905.1 Glandirana rugosa | reverse complement strand
GTGCCCCCCCCCCCCCCAGTTTTGTCTGTGGTATTTTATGTGCCCCCCCTATAAATTACTCCTAGAGTTGCCAGTGATTAAATCAACTATATTTTATCTACAGTGTACTCTTTTGTCTCTCTCCCTTCCTCTGAGATTACTGATACCTATATTGTCGGTTCAGCTGTTGGCGTTGGCCTTTATGTCACCTAATAAAAATGTTTGAATTTGAATAACCATGTGCAACAATCAAAGATAATTGTGTGTAACCATAAATAAATATCAAATTAAATACATGATTTGTGCTTAATTCATCTGAAACTGTGCTAAAACCATAATTAGTATATAAACAAGCATAATCAAATTAATCAAAAATGTCATTAATCACAATATGATTTAGAAGCTTATACAAAGTGCAAAGAAGAAGAAACGTGATATACAGTAGATCAAAAAAGGGTAGAGGTCATTAGTGTTCAGATCTCATTCCACAAGTGTGTAAAAGAAGTGCACTAAATATTCGATTTTCAGTCCAGTGCCGTTCTGCCCTCTTCCACCTCATAACACATACAGCTGCCCACCTCCTCAATGTGACCATAAAGCACATATACGGTCAAAACAACACTTCCCCTTTAAGGGGTAACCAGCATGAGGGCTTTCTCTAATGCACTGGACAATCCAGACTCCAATAGAAGTTAAAATTCCCAAATAGCCACGGCAATCAAGTAGAGAAGAAGAAGATAAGAACAGACTTTATTAAAACTACAAAGGGTTAAAGCAACATACAAACATCCGATGATTAATGCACATATCTAATCAAATCATCTCATCACCCCAAGCTGAGTACACAGGTATCTCTCACCCTTTAGGGAATGACACATGGATCCACCTAACGTGATGATGTCATTAGTATCATGGCCACCTCTATACGTGTTGCGTCAAATCGGGATCTACTGGGAAAGTCCTGAGATTTAAATTGCTATTAGAGTCTGGAAGAGAGCTTTGAGTATTCAAGGAAGAGTCAGTTCCCTAGCACAGCCCCCTTTCTCCTTGTATGTCCTAACCCTCTCCACTTCTAGGAGTGTCTAAAAACTGTGCTGGTCCAGCTCCTCAGCCCCTCACCACCCTACCTAACCATCCATGTAGCAGTCGGGGGAGTAGCGAAGAGGAATACTATAGAGCACATATGTCAAACACAAGGCCTGCGGGCCGGATGCGGCCCGCCAGGCCTTATCATGTGGTCCTCACACCCAGTTTTACAGCTAAAACGTGGTGGGACTTGGGGCTGAGGTTGCAGACTATGCATAGTGCAGCTGTAAACCCTGCACCCTAGCCACAGCCCACCTCTGGACTCTGCACTCTGTATGCAACATACTCCTGAACTCTGCACTCTGAACATAGTGCACCCCTAAACCCTGCACTCCATACAAAGCACACCCATACACTCTGCACTATTTACAAAATGCACTGCTGAACCCTGCATTCTGTACGTAGCCAATTTCTGAATCCTGCACTCTGTACTTAGCACACCCCTGAACCCTGCACTTTGTACGTAGGTAGCGCACCCCTGAACTGTGCACTCTGTATGTAGCACACCCCTTAATCCTGCCCTCTGTATGTAGTGTACCCCTGGAACTGCACTCTGTACATAGTGCACCCCTGCACTCTGTACATAATGCACTCCTAAACTCGGCACTCTGTAAGTAGCGCAATCCTGAACTTTGTACGTAACACAGCTCGGAACCCTGCACTCTGTATGTAGTACACCCCAGGTACAACCGGCCCTTTGAGGGCAACAACAGCGCTGATGCGCCCCGCGATTAAATTGAGTTTGATACCCCTGCTATAGAGTGTTAAGTGACAGCTCTGTGTCTCTGTATGTACTGCACCCCTGAACCTGCCCTCTATATGTAGTGCACCTCTGAACACGGTGCATAGGGCACTCCTGAACCCTGCACTCTGTACATAACACTCTCCTAAACTCTGTACTCTGTAAGTAGCATAATCCTGAACTCTGTATGTAACACACTCCTAAAACCTGCACTTTGTATGTAGCGCACACCAGATACAACCAGTCCTTTGAGGACAACCACACTGCTTATGTGTCCCGTGATGGAATGAAGTTTGCTGACCTCCCATTCAAAATGGCAGCATCCAGCAGCAGACTCAGAGCTTTTGGATGCCTACACAAGGGAGGCTCTTATGATAAATAACATGAATCAAATACACAAACTGCTCAAATAATGGTAAGATTTTTGTTGAAATGACAGGGATCACTTTAAACAGTTGTAATGGCGTTGCACTTTAATCCTTAGGCCATCATTTTCTGTACACATTCCAAGAATCCCAAGCCTAATTAGATTGAAAAGATTAGTATTCCTGACTTTGTGTTACAGCATCAGCCTCTGTGCGCCGGAAGCCATAAAATGACATGCTACTTTATACACATTTTATTTTATCACCTCTTCTGGAACATATATTTAGACATTTTTATGATTCTTCGATGCTGAATTTGTCCCAGAGGAGAAGGAGAGCTAACCTGGAGTTAAAGAAGAAAAACAAGTGATTTACATTGAATGTGTTCATCTCCTGAACGTTGGGTTGGAATAGGTTGGAAATTTAGCAAACACAAATGTTACAAACACGCATCTGTTGTTAGCTTCATTCCACAGCCAACGTCATGACCAACAGTGTTTTTTGATTTTCCAAATGCATTATTATTTCATAGCAATGCAATTGGTTGCACAGGGATTTTTTTATTTCATATTTTGTATAACCTTTCTTTACGATTTTCAAAAAAAAAGAAAAAGTTAAGGTAATACATCTTAACCACTTCAGCCCCGGAAGGATTTGCCCCCTTCCTGACCAGAGCCCTTTTTGCGATTCGGCACTGCATCGCTTTAACTGAAAATTGCGCGGTCGTGCGACGTTGTACCCAAACGAAATTTACGTCCTTTTTTTCCCATAAATAGAGCTTTCTTTTGGTAGTATTTGATCACCGCTGTGTCAGTTCTGATCGCCGCTATAAACAAAAGAAGAGCGAGAATTTTGCAAAAAAAAAAACAAATTTCTTACTTTTTGCTAAAATACAAATCCCAAAAAAATATATAAAAAAACATTTCTTTTCATCGGTTTTGGCCGATTTATATTCTTCCTCATATTTGTGATTAAAAAAATCGCAATCGGCGTTTATTGATTGGTTTGCGCAAAAGTTGCCGCGTTTACGGATGATGAGAATTCATTTCTGGGGTTTTTATTTATTTTTTTATATTTCACTAGTAATGGCGGCGATCTGCGATTTTCAGTGGTACTGCGATATTGCAGCGGACATGTCGGACCATTTTGACACTTTTTTGGGACCATTGGCATTTATACACGATCAGTGCTATAAAAATGCACTGATTACTGTGTAAATGCCATTGGCAGTGAAGGGGTTAACCTGCAGGGGGCGCTCTAAGGGTTAACTGTGTTCCCTGGGCGTGTTCTAACTGTGTGTGGGCTGCCCTGACTGGGGAAGATAAGTGATCACAGCTTCCATATAGAGGAAGGCTGTGATCACAGCCCTTCCCCCCTCACAGAGCGGAGGTCCGTGTTTACTTACACGGACCTCCGTTCTTTCACTCCGGGGGGGGGGCATCGCGGGTAGCCGGCGGAGATCGACTCTGCCGCACCCGCTCCCTAGCCCTCCCCGGACACAGTGCGCGATCTGGCAGCCGCCGTCAGATGACGGCGGTTTGCGCAGGAGAGCCACCTGCGGTTGACGGTCGGCAAGTGGTTAAAGTTCACATACTGGGCTCTATAGAAACAAGGAAATGTGACATTATCCAGTGTGAAACTTTACTCTATAATAAAGACCGGTCATTGCTGCTCTCTCTCCTTGTGCAGGTTGACTGATCTTGTCTCCGCCTCCTTTGTAGTTTTTTACAGGCAGCCTACAGTGGGTGGAGCCTGCTGGGCCCTCTGTCAGACTTTAGCTTTAAAGAAAGCAGTATGAAACCCAAAACCAAAAATGTGATATATATTGCAGCTTACCAATCATTAGATGTGGTGGCTGCATTAGTTTTCTTTGCCTCTGTTTTAACCTGATGATATGGCCAGCAACACACCTCCTGTATTAGTGAGACACTACTCTAAATGAAGGAGCACAGGAGGCACAGGAGGTAGCAGCATTGTCAGTCTGGGTGGAGGGGAGGGTTAGCAGATTTAAATAAACTAACTAATTGAATCCAAACTTCATCTCACACTTTATAATCAGTTACAGCAGACAGTTTTTCCCTTTGGGATAAGCCCTGGCTCACACTGCTTCATTTAACAGAAGTCTATGCAGTCTATCTCAATGAAATCGGCAAAAAGTAGTGCAGGAACTTTCTGCGACATGAGTCGCAACAATTTGAGTGGTTCCATTGCCGACAATGGGGTGCGACTTGTTATGTGATTTGGAACTGTCAAACCTGACAACCTGTCAACATGACAAATCACAAGTGTGGACGGGGGCTAAAGGTTTTAAATGAATAAATAAAAGATGATCGTTTTTACCACTCCTGCCAGTGTTAAATGGAAAGTATTATGGTCACAGCCTGCCTGTAAAATCTTTATTGTTTATGGAAATCCAGCGCCAAATTCTGTCAGTATAACTATGGTCAATATAGATATTATATTCAGAATTTTAAGACTCTTTTATCTTTAGAATGAAGGTCATTTATTTTAAACACTAAACTGAGGTGTTGTGCTTTTGCTCAAAGTGCTTCTTTAAAGCAAGCCAATCAGATGTTGTAAAATTATATTTCTCATCTCACCATCGACGTGCTTCCAAACATCTCACCCAAAGTGCTTCCATATTGCTTGGAGGAGAACTTGGGTAGTGAATGAGGTCCCCCATGTGGCTCAGTTGGCTAGCATTTCAACTTTCAGGGTGAAATCTTTGGCTTGTTGTGCAGTAAAAAGGAAATTGGGTTCCAGTCTTTTCAGGAAACATAATGGGTTTATTTAGCTTAGTAAACTGCAGGAGAAGGGGTTAGGACACAGGATAACCTATAATCTGGACCTTTAATAAAAGATTGGCAATTTTTATTGATAGACTCTTAAAGCGGTTGTCTACCCCCTAAAGTAATTTTTACCTATAGGTAAGCCTATAATAAGGCTTACCTGTAGGTAAAATAAATATCTTCTGAACCTGTACGGTTGCAATGCAGCCGATGAGGTCACGGCGCATGGCACTAACGGCCCGGCGAAGGCCCGGCGCATAGCGCTGGATCCTGCCGGAAAGTCAGGCTCCCGCGCATGCGTGCGAGTGACGTCTCGCGGCTCCGGCCCCTCACAGCGCCAGTGCCGCGAACCCAGAAGAAACCACACAGCGAAGATGTCCGCTTCCTCTGCAGGGATCGGGCAGCCCTGCGGGAGCTTCGTTCTAAGGTGAGTATTTCATAATGAGCTAGTAGCTCATTATGCCTTTGCCTTACAGGGTTTTTTTGTGGGTAGACAACCACTTTAAGAAATAACTAAACAAAGTAACAAAAACAGTGGTGACTAGTGGGGGTTTCTTGGAGGGGGGGCAGCAATCAACCACCCCCCCGGGCGGCCAGTGGCTCTTAACTAGCACCCCCCCCCCCCGGACGGCTGGCCCACTCGCCCGCTGTCTGCCTGACACTTACCCTATCTTGGTTGCGGGTGACGACTGCAGGTCAGGCAGCAGGTGGCAGCGGTGAGCTGTGGGTCAGGCAGCGGGTGACAGGTGGCAAGCTGTGGTTTGGGCAGCGGTTGACGGACGGCAAGCTGTGGGTCAGGCAGTGGGTGACGGGTGGCAAGCTGTGGGTCAGGCAGCGGCTCCTGTGCCCTCTTGCAGGCCCCATTCACAACTGAGCGTTTTGTAGCTTAAATGTGTTTGAAGCTTGAAGCTACAAAGCAATGGAGGGGAAAAAAAATCAATGATTCTCTATGGAGATAGTTCACATCTCCACTCAAAAACGCCTGAAGCTCAAACAAGTTCCGGAGGCATTTTTGCCGTGCGAATCGGGCAGATTTGGGTGTTTGTATCCCATAGAAATGAATGGAAACGGGCAATTCGGGCGTTTTTGCGAGTTTTTGCCCGTTTTGTGATTTTCAGCTGAAATAAAAACTAAAAAAAGCTGAACTACCTAGCAACAGATGCAATAGATATAGTATTCTCTGTTGGTTAATACAAAAACGATAAAAGCCCAAAAACGCTGCATACAAACGCGCAAAAACGTACCAAAGTTGCGCAGCAAAATGCGTGTCAAAATGCCGGAAAAAGCTCAAAGACGCGCCGCTCAGGTGTGAATGCAGCCTTAGATCACGGCAGCTTCCGCCGTGCATCTCTTCTCTCCTCCTGCTAGGCATCCAATGATCCTGATTGGCCAGGAGGAAGATCAGTATGGTGATAATGAATATTCATTTATTATCGTCTCACAACTGCTCTGTGCCCAGAACCCACCCTTTTTTAAAGCTTATTAGAGCCTCTGGCTCTAATCACATGCTTCAAAAACACCCCCCCCCCCCATTGGAATCCATGCATCCAGCGTCCCTGTAGTGTAGATCAGGGGGCCAGACGCATGGATGGGGGCAGGCCAGTGTGCCCCTAATGCATGGTCTGCCACTGAACAAAAATGTAATATCTAGATCTTACAGTCCTTAGATATGGTGGCTGCATTATTTTTTTCTTCAAGCTAAGAACATTTTCATCAAATACAGAAAATACCTGTTGATCTTGCCAGAAATGCAGTCTCCTTGTCACTTCCTTTGAGATTCACCGAAGAACATCTTCCTTCCTAGCTATCTTCTATAAACTAACAATTGCCCTGCCCTAGGGTAACAACCATACCTCCTTCCATAGACACAGTGGAGGAGTGACAAAGCCACCCAGGGACAGGAACTATGTTATTTGCAGGATAACCAGGTTAAAATAAAGCAAAGGATGCAACCCCCCCCCCCCCAAAAAAAAAAACAACAACAATGCAGCCAACACACCAAGGACTAGTAATCTGCAATATATGGTATTATATTTTTAGCTTTGGGTCTACATACACTTTAATCACTTCAGCCCCAGGAGGATTTACCCCCTTCCTGACCTGAGCACTTTTTGCGATTCGGCACTTCGTTGCTTTAACTGACAATTGCGCGGTCGTGCGATGTTGTACCCAAACAAAATTGATGTCCTTTTTTCCCCACAAATAGAGCTTTCTTTTAGTGGTATTTGATCACCTCTGCGGTTTTTATTTTTTGCGCTAAAAAAACAAAATAGAGCGGCATTTTGAAAAAAAAAAACAATATGTTTTTACTTTTTGCTATAATATATTTCCAAAAAAAAGTTTTTGTATTTATCAGTTTTGGCTGATATAAATTCTTCCTCATATTTTTGATAAATAAAATTGCAAAAAGCGTTTATTGATTGGTTTGCGCAAAAGCTGTCACGTGTACAAACCATGAGAACTAATTTATGGTGTTTTTACTATTTTTTATTTTTCACCGGCAAAGTCTGCGATCTGTGATTTTTATCGGGACTGCGATATTGCGGTGGACAGATTGGACATTTTTGACACTTTTTTGGGACCATTGACATTTATACAGCAATCAGATCTAAAAAAACACTGATTACTGCATAAATGTCATTGGCAGTGAAGGGGTTAACCTGCAGGGGGCAATCAAGGGGTCCCTAGGCGTGTTCTAACTGTGTGGGGGCTGGGCTGGCAGGGGCATAAGAGATCTAACTGATCCCAATGACCCAGTGATCAGTAGATCACTATCATGCCCACTGACAGAACAGGGAACCGCCATCGGCACTTCTCCTTTCTTCCTCTCTAGAAGGCGATCGCGGGTCACCAGCGGACATCGAGTCCGCCCAACCCGCAGCCACACTCAGGCAGAGTGCGGCGGGCACGCTTATAGACAGGGATATTGAGCAGCAGAGCCAACTTGCCGCCGTTTATGTACGCGAGGCGGTCGTCAAGTGGCTAAGCACATAAGGACCTCCTAGGATGAGCAGCCAAAACTTTCTGCAGCTTTCTTTTGGTGGTATTTGATCGCCTCTGTGTCGTTTCTGATCACCGCTATAAACCAAAAAAGAGCAACAATTTTGCAAAAAAAAAAAGATATTTCTTACTTTTTGCTAAAATACAAATCCAAAAAAAAATATATATAAAACATTTTTTTTGATCGGTTTTGGACGATTTATATTCTTCCTCATATTTTTGCAATCTGCCGCATTTACGAATGATGAGAATTCATTTATGGGGTTTTTATTTTATTTTTATTGTTTTACTAGTAATGGCGGTGATTTTCAGCGGTACTGCAATATTGCGGCGGACATGTCGGACCATTTGGCACTTTTTTGGGACCATTGGCATTTATACAGCGATCAGTGCTATTAAAATGCATTGATTACTGTATAAATGCCATTGGCAGTGAAGGGGTTAACCTGGAGGGGGCGCTCTAAGGGTTAACTGTATTCCCTCAGTGTGTCCTAACTGTATGAGGGTTGGGCTGGCAGGGGGAGGGGAGTGATCACGGCTCCCATATACAGGAAGCCTTTGATCACATCCCTTCCCCCTCTGTCAGAACGGAGATCCGTGTTTACTTACACGAACCTCCGTTGTATCACTGCAGGGGAGCCATCGCGGGTAGCCGTCGGAGATCGAGTCCGCCCTACCCGCTCCCTGGCTCCCCCGTAACACAGTGGATATCAATAAGGAAGACCTTAACAGCACTGCGAATGCAAGGGCAAATGCTTTTTGGAGGGATTGTTAAGAACAGCATTTCTTTACCTTTTCAACACAGAGGAACCTTTAAAAAACATAGTAGATCTCAGGGATCCCCTACTATCAATTACTATATCTACAGCTCATGATAAATTAGTGTGATGGTCAGTACAAAGAATGCTTCTTACAGTTGTGGTAATTGGGAAGAATTACCCCCTTACAGATACCTAATAAGGTCAATGGTGTCAGTGGGAACTTATCTGAGAGTCAGAAATGATCTTATCTTAGAAATTAGCTTAAGGAACACCTAGTGACCTATGTTGCGTTTGATATAAATATACAGTTGTGCTCAAAAGTATGCATACCCTGCATAAATCATGTAATGTTGGCATTAATATTGAAAATATGACCGATCATGCCACAAAAACTCTCTTTTATTTAAGGATGGTGATCATATGAAGCCATTTATTATCACATAGTTGTTTGGCTCCTTTTTAAATAATAATAACAGAAATCACCCAAATGGCCCTGATCAAAAGTTTACATACCTTGGAATGTTTGGCCTTGGTACAGACATACAAGGTGACACACACAGGTTATAATAGCAAATAAAGGTCAATTTCCCACATCCGTGGCTTTTTAAATTGCAATTAGTGTCTGCATATACATTGTCAATGAGTTTGCTAGCTCTCACGTTAATGCACTGAGCAGACTTAGATACTGAGCCATGGAGAGCAGAAAATAAATGTCAAAAGACCTGCGTAACAAGGTAATGGAATTTTATAAAGATGGAAAAGGATATAAAAAGATATTCAAAGTGTTAAATTTGCCAATAAGTACTGTTCAACCACTTATTAAGAAGTGGAAAATTTGGGCATCTATTGATACCAAGCCAAGGTCAGGTAGACCAAGAAAGATTGCAGCCACAACTGCCAGAGGAATTGTTCGGGATAGAAAGAAAAACCCACAGGTAACCTTAGGAGAAGTAGAGGCTTCTCTGGAAAAAACGGTGTGGTTTTCTTAACCGCCTCAGGACCGCCCACCGTCAAATGACGGCGGAGCGGTCCTGCTCTTCCAGCGGGTGGACGTCATATGACGTCCTCCCTTTAAGCCGGGATTGCGCGCGAGGCTTGTTAAGGAGACCGTCAACACCGACGTTAGAAAGAACCAGATGGACTGGAACCGAACCATAGTTATCTACGGGTTTAAAAGGTGAAGAATTATTCACCAACTTGTCATGAATAACCGTTTAAATTGTGAAACTTATAGAAAAATATAGGAAAAGGTAGAAATATTTTAAGGTAATGGAACAATGCGTCCAGAAAACTGTAAATAAAAGACGAGAGGTACCGAGTCATAGATTCAGACGAGTCACGTAATTGCACTCTCGATCGTTTGAGTAACTGTTACATATACGTCTGTGATTAACGTTAAATTTTTCGGTGCCTACACCCTTTAACTGGAAATAAACGATAATATTGGACACACACAGT
>BLSH010164298.1:204734-262693 GCA_018402905.1 Glandirana rugosa | reverse complement strand
GATCAGATCTGATCAATTCTCAATGATTGGCACCATAGCTTGTAGACTCTATAACTTACACAAGGACCAAATAATATACACTTATTTGGGTTATTTTTACCAAAGATAGGTAGCAGTATAAATTTTGGCCAAAATTTACAAAGAAAAATTACTAATTTGCAAAATTTTATGACCGAAACAAAGAAAAAGGCATTTTTTCAAAAAAAAATCAATCTTTTTTTATTTATAGCACAAAAAATAAACCCCCTCCTAGTGATTAAATACCACCAAATGAAGCTCTATTTGTGTGAAAAAAAGGACGCAAATTTCATATGGGTACCATGTTGCATGACTGAGTAATTGTCATTCAAAGTGTGATAGCGCTGAAAGCTGAAAAATGGCCTGGACAGGAAGGGGGTTTTCGTGCCAGGTACTGTTGTGGTTAAGGAGCACAATACAATGATACTTTAACAAAAATGATCTGCATGGTTGGATCTGCAATGGCTTCATATAAACACTATCCAGAAATAAAAGAAAGTTTTTGGCATGATCAGTCATATTTTGAATATTAATGCCAAAATTCCATGATTTATGCCAGGGTATGCACACTATTGAGCACAACTGTATATCTGTTTTATGATTTGTATTCTCAGACTTACTGTATATATAACAATATGTTTGACTTAGAAACATACATCAAGTTTGTTTTGAGGAGATACTTCTCAAACAAATGCCGTTGGATACAATCAGAACAATGAACTATTGTTATATTTCAGTTGACAGTTAGATATTTTTATTGTCTCTGTAACTGGTCAAACAATAGCTTGACTTTTTTGACATATATAACCTATGATACACCCTCTAAAGCAGTGGTTCTCAACTCCGGTACTCGGGACCCACCAACAGGCCAGATTTTAAGTATTACCTTGAGGAGATGCAGACTAGAATACTGCAATCACTGAGCAGCAAATTATATCACCTGTGATGCATTTCAGTTATCCTGCAAACCTGGCCTGTTGGGGGGTCCCGAGGACCAGAGTTGAGAACCACTGCTCTAGAGGTTGAATTGGAGAATGTTTCTCCCATTGAAACACAGTATTACAAAAGGGGCCACACCCATGTGGGAATAGTAAAGCTTTTCAAATAAAAAGTCAACAACAGAGACTGAAAGGCGGACTCAATAATGACTTAACACCAAGGAAGGTCTGTACAACCAGAAGATGCTTTCACCTGATCTCCAGCAACTGCTTATAGATTTAACCTGGGTTCCTCCTTGCCTACACAGATCATGAACCCACTCTAACCTGAGTTGAGTAACTTTTCAGCGTATTTCAATTGTTTACAGACCATAGTTTCTGCTTATTTGCTAGGAAGTAGGTAGCATTTTGTATGTTGTATGTGTATCTACCAGTCTTGTATTGTATACCTAAACATTGTAATAGTGTCATATGTACAGCATATTTCATTTAGTAAAAGCACATTAGTACATTGCAAAGGTCTAAGTTTCCTTGCTTTATTGCAACGTGGCCTTACTGGACACTAAAGCAAAACATGATCTCTGGAGGAACCCTAGGAACCCTGGTTGAGAAACCCTGGTTTAGATTAAAGCTCAACCCAATCTGAAGATGGCTGCAAACCAAGAGTGAATTTGATCACTGAACCCAATTGATTGGCTATCACGTTCTTTCGTTCCAAGATCTTTTGTCATGTTCTTCACCCTTTCAGCCAAAAATAAGCACCACACACGCTTTAGCTCACACAGCTGCATAAGCAAGTTTTATTCTTCTGCAGCAGATTAGAATAGAAATATATTATATAGACATTTCAAAACACCATTTTATATTTAGCTGCAATATGGATGAAATCCTTTATCACTTTCAGGCGGAATGGTATTTAAATGCACTCAGGTTCCTCTACTTAATCCCCCTTCTTGTTTTATCTCTGGGAAAAATGGTGAAAAGAAAATAATTACATTTTTTTCCTTCTGTATCTTACAACAAAAATGAAAGTACTTTGCCTGAAATAATACATCTGTGAGTCCCTGAGGAGGATTTTCTCTCTCAAAGAGCACATTTAAGCAAGACGGATCAAAACTCTATGCATATATATCTTTATGTGTGAAATCAAAGTCCAAGCTAAACACTTCCTTGGTGCTTACAATGCTCATTTTCTTGTGCATTCAAGAGAAGAGCGGGACCAACAATGGTAGAGGAGGAGGCAGCCAGAAAGGCAATACAAAGGGCCTGGACAGACAATTTGGCCATTCTGGCATTTCCTATAAAGTATTTTTAGTTTGATTTCTGGGCTAGTATGTGTTCCAGTGTGCTATGTCCCTAATATAACTATTTCCATAAGGTTACAGGCACATTAGAATGCATTCACTATTGTTTGGTGTGTTGGCTTACTGACATATTTGCCAGATTTGCTCATTACATATTCATGTGTTGTGCCCTACTTAAAGTGTTACTAAACCTAGAACCTGCATTCACTATATCTGATCTCCCGCAGTACACAGAAAATTGAAATGCAATAGTTTTAGTAAATATAAACCTCTAAATACTTTTTCTCACCAGCAGTTAGAACAATCTTGTGAATTCTATTAGTGTCTGGTTAAAGCTTGTAGGATGAGTTTTATTCTGCTCTGGCTGTCCTATAAGGATGCAGGACCCCTGACCCTCTGTCTGGACAGTGCTGATTGGCCCTGTGCTTATCACATGCACCCTCCCAAGAAAAAATATCTCTATAGCAATATACATAGTGGGTAAAAGCATCTGAGCACCAGAAACGCTATTTAATGTGTTACTAAACCAAGTAATATGAAAATAGTTCATACGTAAACCCCCCCCCCCCCCAGTAGGGGGTCCCTGAAGGACCACCGACAGCCTCTCCTCAGCACTGCTTCTCCATCTTCCACTCGACTCCCCTGCTGGTATGGCCCATATCTATTTTTAGGCTTCTTTAGCTCATTGCCAGGCCCCCAACCTGGGGATTGGCTAAAGGCTCCTAAATATTCATGACAGCTCCTCCTCACCTCTACCCACTAGTTCTAGAACATTCTCCAATATTCCAGATACCAGGGGGAGGCATCAGAGAGCTGCCAGGATGAGTCATCCAGCCCTGGCCTCTAGTAACCCTGACCCAATTTAATGACTTAGGTTTATCCCTGGCCAGGAAAATGCTTTTACCTATTCTCACTTCTATTAACACACACTAGAGGGTGCTACAATATTATACCTTCCTATCTATTTACTAATGCTAGTAGCATAAGAATTAAAAATAGTCAATGCTGATTGAAAGAGTGAAGTCCCACTTTAAAGTAAAATTCCAGGCTAAACCTACTGTAGCTACTCTTAAAAGTGTGCCCTCCCACCTATGCTGATTGACCTGTGTAAAAAAGATATATATTAAGGATGCAGCGATAGCGATACCGATATCGGTTTCGGTGCCGATACTCTGCATTTTCGCGAGTAACCGTACTCGCAAGAAAGGCACCGATTCCAGAAACCTCTTCCTCCCTTCCGGCCAGTGCCATCCCCACCTCCTCCACCCAGGCTGTCTCCTGTACCATCTCTCACTCTCCTTTCACAGTTCCATAGGAGTCTTAGCAGCCGCCACAGTTCACCTCTGGCAGAGCGGTCTGATCCAGCATAAGCAGATCCAGCCGGCAGAGTGCTCTTGTGGTCTCCTCACCCATCAGCCACCAGCAGCACCTGGTTAGCAGGCTGCGGACAGCGGAATCCATCCATCCATCCCATTACATCATCTGACATGGATACGGGTGTTTTCCATTCCGACAGCCCCACGAGCCTCTGGTATGGTGTTAACCTTTCTCTGATTGATGTCCACAGTGGTATTGTTTGCTTCATCACCATGCACTTTGGATTTTAATTTTAATTTTATTCACTTTAATAAATATGGATTTCATCTTATGAACAATCTGTTCAGTGTTAACCCATTGAGTACTGCTTTATAGTTAGTTGTCTCCTGTACCATGCAGTCCCTGGCTGTCTCCTTTACTATGCAGTCCCTGGCTGTCTCCTGTACCATATAGTCTCTGGCTGTCTCCTGTACCATGCAGTATCTGGCTGTCTCCTGTACCAGACCTACAGTTTCTGACAGTTTCCTCTACCATGCCTGCAGTCTCTGATGGTCTCCTGTACCATACATGCAGTCTCCTCTGTCTCCTGTACCATGCCTGCAGTCTCTGACATTCTCCTGTACCATGCCTGCAGTCTCTGGCTGTCTCCTGTACAATTCCTGCAGTCTCTGGCTGTCTCCTGTACAATGCCTACAGTCTCTGACAATCTCCTGTACAATGTTGGCAGTCTCTGGCTGTCTCCTCTACCATGCCTGCAGTCTCTGTCCATCTCCTGTACCAGGCCTGCAGTCTCTGGCTGTCTCTTGTACCAGGCCTGCAGTCTGTCTCATTAACGCCTATGCAATACGCCAAAAAAAATGCAGATTTTTCCCTGACATTGGGCCCAGCGTTTTGATTATTTTTTGCATACGCCCGTGTGTATGAGGCCAAAAAGGGTGGAACTCTGCTTTAAGTAATATTTGCAAGCCTGCTACATGTCCTTCCTGTCTCCCTCCTGTAACTGGACAGTGAAACGAGAAGCAACTAACTGATGAGCTCATCTCTCTGCCACCCTGCTCTTCTCCTATCAGCATACTTCTTGCACTGGGGCACAATTGATTGGCTAATTCTGTTGTTTCATTCCCCTAATCTGAGCTCTGCTGTATGCAAACTGCAAGAGGCCAATACTGGGTCAAGTACAGGTGCTTAGGCAGGCCATACATGGTGGTTGCAGGAAATACATTTGCTTGATCTCACCATCAACACCGACAGTGTTGATGTGGGAAACTCTTTTTTTTATGTATACCTGTTCATATACCAGTTCAACTTTCAACTGCCCTTCACATCGGGGTCATCCAGCCTGCTGCAGTGCATCACTTTGGCATTTTAGTGCACCAAGGTGGGACAGGTGGCAGACTGCTGTTGGATGAGGCTGAACGCTATACCAAGTGATACCGGCATTTAAGGCTCTATGCCCCTGGTGCCCAACCTGCGGCCCTTTGGTAAATGATGCGTGGCTCTCGGCCCTCAGCAGTCTGTAGTGAGAACATTGATTAGGGCAGCCTTTTTCAACCAGGGTGCCCAGGCATCCTGGGATGCCTTGATGTTTCTTCAGGAGTGCCTTGGCAAAATGCCTAAAAATTGCCCCAAAACTGTATACAAGCCAGTGGGTGGATGAAACCTGCCTTTTAGTTACACAAAGCCACAGGTTTTCATTACAACCTTCTAGCTGCCAACCTCCTAACGACCAATGACATCATCATAAGGAGGATGTCCGGTGCCTGCATAGCATCCTTATTTGGCCCTCCCTTGCCTCTCTCCATCAGCTTTGGGGTCACATTAGCTAATTGATGGAAAAAAACTGAGGGAGAAGAAAATCATTAGAATACTAGTCAGTACCAGTTTACAAAAGTGTATTTGCTTTCGAAGAGTAAATCACCAGTAACATTGGGTGTCCTACGGTATGTGTATTGATGTTGCTGCATTTAGTAAAGCTATTAGAATCATTTTTACATTTTAGAATGGGGCACCTAATGACTGTCCATAATTTTAAAGGGTGCCTTGACTGAAAAAAGATTCAGAAACACTGGATTAGGGTAAAAGAATTGATCTTTACTATCCCCCTGTAACATGTATCCAGTTTCCTATTGTCCTCTGCAGCATACCCCCAGCCAAAAATGTAGCATGTCCACACTCTCTGACCCTCATTTGCTCTATTAGGTCTACAGTCCTCTCAAGCATTACATACACTATATTATCAAAAGTATTGGGACACCTGCCTTTACACGCACATGAACTTTAATGGTATCCCAGTCTTAGTCCATAGGTCTAGATCAATATTGAGTTGACCCACCCTTTGCAGCTATAATAGCTTCAACTCTTCTGGGAAGGCTGTCCACAAGCTTTCGGAGTGTGTCTATGGGAATGTTTGACCATTCTTCCAGACGCACATTTGTGAGGTCAGGCATTGATGTTGGACGAGAAGGCCTGGCTCACAGTCTCTGCTCAAATTCATCCCAAAGATGTTCTATGGGGTTGAGGCCAGGACTCAAGTTCCTCCACCTCAAACTCACACATCCATGTCTTTATGGACCTTGCTTTGTGCACTGGTCCAAATCATTTGGTGGAGGGGGGATTATGAGTGGTAAATGGTTTGTCTCATCCCTGTAACTACAAGAGAAACATGAATGCAGCCATCACATTTAAGAATTGGTAAGCTGCAATATAATAAATGTTTGCTTATAATATTAACACACTGGGGAGGTGATGTAAATATGGATATTACTGTCTTTAAGGCATTTTTAGTTTTTTTTTCCATTAGGCAAGGCCATTTGTTTAATATGGCCTTATTCTCTCTCTATAACTATGGAAATGTAGCCCAGGAATGCAGAGCAGCAGAGGAGTCACCAGATCTAGAAGATGGAAGAAAATATTTTCTGTGAGTACAGGGTGGGTTTACATGTTTCGCTCGAGACGTTCGAGCTTAGTCATGTCATGGTTATGACTGAGCTGGAACGTCTCGAGCGAAACATGTAAACCCACCCTGTACTGGCTGATTTACAATAAATCTTTCAAGCATTTGGATCGTGTTGTGGAGTGCTGCCTACCCATTCATTTAATATATAGTAGGTAAATGAATAGGTAGTGAGGCGCAATACACAAAACAGGGCATAAGCAGCATGAGTAAATATTAGACACAGTGCTCCCTAATGACTAATGTGCATTAATAGCAACTATAAATTGTGCATAATCTGTGCCCAAATAAAATAAATATAGTAAAATAATTACAGTGCCACCTAGTGGTTAGAATATGTCATCACATATACTAAAGGACTGTCATATCATAAATATATTCATATATTAAAGTGCATAGAATTTCAAAGAAAATACCACAATCACAAAAGTTAAATGGTCAAAAGGTGCATAGAGTCCATAAACAGTGCCACAGTAAGGTGCTGCTCCTGCAGTGAATATATTATTAGTTCATAAAAAGTCAATATAAGTGCAAAGTTTGCAAACAAAGTGCCGCTGTAAGCACTGGTGTCCAGTGGCGTGCTTCTTCTTCTGAAAGTGAGTGTTCCCGGGTGCATACACACACCTCCACCAAGCAATATATTGCTCTCACCTCCAAGTGCGACCCCAGATGGGCCAAGTCGCACAGTCCCCACTGGGGTGTTATCCTCCTACGGCTAGGCAGCATGATGGTTACCGGTATAAGATGCAATCATATCACATGTAAAGACAAAGGGAACTTACATAGTGCTGAATTGTTCAATAAAAAACATTTATTTAAAAGAATAATAAAACTCACATTTTCATGTGCACTCCCGCCGGTACACTCGGGTAAAAAGCAATCACAGTAATCTTCAGCAGTCCCAGTATTTGCAGACAGCAAACGGCTGCTGGCTCATGCAGGGATCGTGGCTGGTCACTAACAACGTCAAGAGGCTCCTCCCCGACGCGTTTCTTCACTCATCACGTGACTTTATCAAGGGGTCCAATATATATATAATATATAGTGTATATTGAACTTTATGGTCGGCCCTTTGGTAATGTCAGGGCCCACTTTTGATGCCCCTTAAGCTCATAAGTTGACAACCACTGCCCTATGCGTTCAGGGATAAGGGTCTGAAAGGAAGGTCTTATGCCAACCTCTATGCCAACCTTCTATATAATATTCAATAAATGACAAATCTGGGGAGTTGAAAACCCTGAAGATGGCCATGGCAAGTGGGCTGAGCTGTGAATTCAGGTCCTGAAATCTTACCACTGCATTCCCTACCAGATAAGAGAAGGTTGTCGTAATCCAACTACCAAAAACTGAGCTCTGGTTTCTGGGAGAACTGACCTTTTTATGATCTGTCTCAGCTGTCACCAAAGAAATAGTAACACTGTGCGCCACTTGGCAGTGCAGCTTTGATAAGGCTTTAGCTGTTTGATGTTTCTTTCCTCCTAGAAAGAAATAAAAAAAAAAAACCCCTAGCAATATCTTAGCATACTTTTCCTTCGAGCTCCGGAACACGCATCCATCACGGATTGCGTTATGATGGCTTCAATAAAACAAAATGCCAGAAAAGCATTAACTCGTTATTAAAATCAGATCAATGTGTTTGAACAAGTATGTAATGTGCTTATTGTACACTTTGGTAGGCTCCAGAAAATGAAATGACAAGTGTAGGCCAAATTCCTCTAACCTTTGACGGGAATAAAATATAAATCGTCAGATACAGTCATCCAGAAAGCTATTATGCGCAGGGTGCATTAAATAGGGACTTGCAATCAGATGGCACAATATTGGGACAAGACAATCTGCTTACAATGTGCATTTTAAAAAGACTGAGCGCTCATAAAGTAAAATTAAAATGAAATGAAAACCAATATGTTGGATGATGGATATTTAAAGCAAAACTCATGGTGGATTTAAAGAAAAAAAGTTGACTCCAAGCACAACTTTTTATTTATACATTGAGGGGAAAGTGTTAGCACCTCTGTCTGATTATTATCACTCTCTGTGTTCTTGGAAATTCAATCTGATTTTGTGTTGTGGTGAGAAGCTAAGGTCAATCATGAGTGGTCACCACAACAAAAAAGTTTGAAAAAATCCTCCAATGCGGATATGTTCTGGTGACAAATGTCTAAGGTAAATTTCCGCTAACTTTCAGGAAAATTTCCTTTTAGTTCCAGTTGTGCTTGGGACAGACAGTGACAAAAAATATAATGGTCAGCAACCTTCTCCTTATTTTTCAGCACTGTAGTTGTGGGCTCTCTGCATTGCACACCTGACTATATTATGAGTGTTTAAATAGATTGCTTGACTCAGTCTGGGTCTTAGTAACAGGTTTGTCTGACCCTGACTGCCCATGTTTTGGGTTATTCCTGTTGATTGGTCTGCATTTGCACTTAGGTTGTCTGATGGTTTGTCTGTGCCTGATCTGACCCTCAGTCTACTGACTCTGCCACTGGCCTGAGGACTTACACCACTATGCATCCATCCTGCCTGTTGAAGTTGCCTAATTTTTGGAAAAAATTACAAGTTCTTGAGGAAAAAAAATAGCAATGCACTAAGAGTATATGGTAGGACATGGGGATTGTGGAGGAGGGGGTGGGGGCAGCTTACAAAATAGGGGGGAAGAGGGATTCATGGCAACTATGGGAAATTTACCTGTTTTTTTCTAGACCCCCCTGCCATGTTCACCGGGCTCCGCTGTACCACCTGCAGGCCCATGCTGTCATGGCCAGTAGTCGCTAGGAAGGGACCTCCATGCACTCAACCTCCCTCCTGTACACAGACTGTACACATGTATGATGTCACTTCCTGGACCGGAGCTGTCATTCTCCAGGATCATTGCTGGGGGAAGCAGCTGATGGAACATGGTCTGTGTTCCATCGGCTGCAGTGGATCAGAAAGGAGAAATCCAAGATCTATCCAATGCTATCACATAGAGGGCTAATAGTCCCCTATGTGATAGCAATAAAAGTTATGTAAAAATAATTAAAAAATAAACCAAAGACGTTTTAAATATATAAGGAGACATATAAAAATGTTTTTAAAAAATAAAACATTTTTAAAGCCCTCCCCCACACACACCCACACATACAAAAAATGTGTGCGTTGGGGCACCTACATATGAAAACGGCGATTGTCCTACACATGTCATATATCAGCATGCAAGCCAGAGTGAGAGCAATAATTTTAGCACCAGTGTACCTGCATAACTCTAAACTGATGACCTGTAGGGGCTTCTAAAATGTTATGGGTGCACCTGATTTGAAGGTTTGACATGGGTATCAATTTACTCAGCACAACCTCATTTTTAAATTTTACCAAAAAAATTAGGTAATAAATTGCATTTATGTGTCCAGAAATTTACTTTAGGCTGTATTCACACCTGAGCGTTTTGTTTCAGGCAGAAAATCGCGTGATTTTACCATGATTTTGTACAGGTCCAAAGGTCACCAATGTAAAATGCAGTAAAACGCCTGTAATCTGCCTAAAGAGAAGCTCATGTACTTTTTTGAGCGACGAGCGTTTTGCTTTAGGCGACAGAACGCTCAGATTTGAACAGGGGCCATTGAAATGAATGGGATTTTCCTTGTTTGGAATTTTGGAGCTACAGAGAGGAGCGTTTTACGAGCGTTTTAAGAGCTGAAAATGCTCAGGTGTGAATGGGGCCTTAATGTATTTTTTAATGAAATGTTGCCTTTTATAAAAAGTTGTGCTAATGTCATGTAACATAAAAAAATAGAGCTACCAACATTTTATTCTCTAGAGTGTCTGTTTTAAAAAAAAATAAAAATTATATTTTAAGGATTTTACGTAATATTCAGGCCTAAAATGATTTTTAAAAACATGTAATGAAAAAAATGTAAAAATTAAAAAAATACTTAAAGGGAAAAAAAAAAATTAAAAAAATGGCTCCAGGACTGTCATTGTGTGTGTGTGCGTGGGGGGGGTTGTAGGATGTTGGGGGTAGGGGTGGCAGGAGGACAGTGTGTGTGGGGGAGGGGTGGCAAAATGAACCTTAACCTAAGTAGACAGAAATACTTGCATCGGCCCTGGATGATGTCATTTCTGTGGCCTCGCCTCCTGTAAGCATGCTCACAGTCTTTGACTGACAGCTCCATGTTAGTTAACATCTGATTGAGTCTGATTGGCTGACACTGCTTCGCCAAATCTGGGTTAGCTAGCAGTGGCGGCGGGTCCATAATAGGCGCAGGGGCACCGCCCCCTAGTTTTTGCAACGCCCCCCTATTTTTTTTCAAGCACATGATTAGAGTCTGAGGCTCTAATTGACTTGTAAAAGGTTGGGCTCGGGGCGCAGAACCCACCCACTTGTGACACTAGTGAATCAATATTTTCTGGATTCTCCTCCCGGCCAATCAGGACAGGATGCAGATCTAAAGAAGAGGAGAAGCCGGGGAAGTCCTGGAGGGGTGAGGGCAAACCCGGAGGAGGTGGGGGTTTTGTTAGCCTCTCCCCAAAAAAAGTTTAGCACCAGCCGCCACTATTAGGCAGGCAATTATCGAAGCCTGATATCAGGACAGATTTAAGACACACATGCCTGCTCTATCATAAAAAAACAAACAAATGCATTTTATATGAACAAACCTTTAACTAGAGCAGGGGTCTCCAAACTTTCTAAACAAAGGGCCTGTTTACTGTCCTTCAGACTTTGAGGGCCAGACAGTGATCAGCGGGAGTTGAAAAGGTCCCGACATTAGTGAAAAATCAGGGAAAAAATAATGCCCCGTTCAGTGGGAGCAATTGTGCCCCATCATTGGTGTCATTGGGAGGAATAGTGCCCCATCGTTGGTGTCATTGGGCCCCACTGTTGGTGTCATTAAGTGAAATCGTGCCCCATTGTTGTCATTGGGAGGAATAGTGCCCCATCGTTGGTGGCATTAGGTGAAATTGTGCTCCATCATCTGTGTCATTGGGAGGAAATGTGCCCCATCGTTGGTGTCATTGTGAGAAATTGTCCCCCATCATCAGTGTCATTGGGAGGAAATGTGCCCCATCACTGATGTCATTGGGCTCCATTGTTGGTGTCATTGAGAGAAACTGTGCCCTATTGTTGGTGTCAATGTGAGGAATTGTCCCCCATCATCTGTGTCATTGGGAGGAAATGTGCCCCATCATTGGTGTCATTGGGAGAAATTGTGCCCCATCACTGATGTCATTGGCCCCATTGTTGGTGTCATTGTGAGAAACTGTGCCCCATTGTTGGTGTCATTGTGAGGAATTGTCCCCCATCATCTGTGTCATTGGGAAGAATTGTCCCACATCATTGGTGTCATTGGACAAAACTGTGCCCCATCATTAGTGTCATTGGGAGGAATTGTGCCCTATCATTGGTATAATTGAGAGGAATTGTGCTCCATTGTTGGTGTCAGTAGGAGAAATTACACCCCATTGTTGGTATCAGTGGATGAAATTGTGCCCCAGAGGCCGGATAAAAGCATGCAAAGGGCCACATTTGGCCCCTGGGCCGCAGTTTGGAGACAACTGAACTAGAGTGTTTTGATGTTTGTCTGGAAATCATCTATAAAATATTTAAAAGTAACCATAAATCCTCCAATCAGGCATATGCCTTGTTATATTTTTAGGATGACAGTAAGCCTATTAGCATACAAATATTGTTATTGAACTAATTATTATGTCAGTGCTTAGGGCACAGCTCCCAGACTAATTCATCAGGGTGCAAAATAAATAAGAGAGGAAAAGATCAGAGATGCTAATTAAAAATATCTACAGTGCAGGCTTTAACTATTTTGCAAAGTTCATAACTGTCCTCATCCGGAGAAAAGCACCGCCTTCCATCCAGGCTATAAAATGTTCTATAAGGGAAGGTGTCAGACAACGAAGAGGAAATATTGTATGTTAAGGAGGTTTCTCTATTCACAGGAGAGCTACTTGTTTATTAAACAAGCAGAATTTTAATTAAATCCCTTTAATTAACAGCACGGAAGATAGCATTTCTGCAGAGTAGAGATTGTGCGTCTGGTACGTTTCCAATCAGCAATGGTTCTACTCGTGCCAACATCCTGTTTGAAAATGGCACTATGTCTCCCTCCCTCCCATACGTGTGTCAGGGGATGGGAACAAGCTAAACGCTGTGATGACTGCGCCCCCGCCTCTGCATGTGTTCCCATAGACACAGCTCAATAAGCACTTGGAGCAATATTATATTATATTATATTATATTAGATTGTATTGTATTGTATTATATTATATTATATGCCAGGCATACAGCTAAACACACAGATAACTTACATACCGTATATGAAAACTGTTTAACCCCCTTCCTGACCAGACAATTTTTTGCGATCCGGCACTGCATCGCTTTAACTGACAATTGCGCGGTCGTGCGACGCTGTACCCAAATAAAATTGACATCCTTTTTTTCCCACAAATAAAACTTTCTTTTGGTGGAATTTGATCACCTCTGCGGTTTTTATTTTTTGCACTCTAAACAAAAAAAAAGAGCGGCAATTTTGAATAAAGAATAATATTTTCTGCTATAAAACATTCTCAATAAAAAAAATCAGTTTAGGCTAATATTTATTCTGCTACATAATTTTGGTAAAAAAAAAATCCCAATAGGCGCATATTGACTGGTTTGCGCAAAAGTTATAGCGTCTACAAAATATGGGATAGATTTAGGGTCTTTTTATTTATTTTATTGTTTTTACTAGTAATGACGGCGATCAGAGATTTTTAATGGGACTGCGACATTGCGGCGGAAAAATCACCAATACAGTGATCAGTGCTAAAAAAGTTCACTGATCAATGTATAAATGACACTGGCAGAAAAGGGGTTTACACCTGGGGCGCTGAAGGGGTTAAATGTGTCCTAGGGAGGTGCTTTCTAACTGTAGGTGGGAGTGTCACACTGGAGAAAAAGAGAGATTGTGTTTCAGCTTAGCTGTTTCTCTCTGACAAATCAGCCGTTTGCCTTGTTTACATTGGCAGACGGCTGATCTTTCTCTGCAGAGAACGATCGGCGGGTCACAGTGGCCATTGCGGCTGCCGGGCCCGCTGATTGGCTCGCACTGTGTCCAATCACAGCGGGAGAGGCGCTCTGGCGGCGCACTCGCACCCCCTAAGCCGTGTGCCAAAAACCACATACCTGTATGTGGTTTTGCACAGCCGGGCCGCCTTGCCGCAGTATATATGCGGTGGGCAGTCCGGGAACTGGTTAAAGGGTAACTCCCTTTTGTGGGGAAAAAAAATAGCAAACAAAGAAAAAAATAATATAGCATATAAAATTGCGACACAATTCAGATTGTAATTGAATGTTATTAAAAATACCTTTCCTTTTCAATCTGCAGCTCTGAAATTTTCTGTAAAATGCAATGCAATATGGCTACCTGGAGGTCTTCTGTATACAATTGGTGTACAGAATGCCCCCTGTTTGTGTAATTGGCTTACTGATTTTCCCAGAAGTCAGATTTTAGGCATCCCCTGCAACAAAAATATAATTTTTGGTGGGATACTCACAAAGGGAAATCTAAAGCATACCTCCCAACTTTTTGAGATAGGAAGGAGGGACACCTATTAGCAAAAGTATGTAGGCATAGGACACACCCCCTGCCATGCCCCCTTAAAGGAGAATTATAAAAAAAAGATTAGTTAAACCCACAAGTGCTTTTTTAACCACTGCTATTCCGATATGCTGGCTTTTGAAATTTACAAATGCAGCAATTTAGAAATTAGATGAGAGGTTTAGCACTGGGAAACACGTTGGGAAAAATAAATAATGCATTTTATATACAACTATATAGATCAGCTCAAAATGAGGGACAAATGAGGAGGAAAGAGGGACAGACATTGTTCCAAATCAGGGACAGTCCCTCGAAATCTGGAACAGTTGGGAGCTATGTCTAAAGGGATGCAGACCCTGCCACTTTCTTCATTAGCACCCTGCAGGTGCAGCAGCTGATTGATAATTATAAAGACCCTCCCATTAGATTCACTTTGCACATAGACACAGACAAACAAACAGCTATTTCTTCAGAATAACAAAGGGTATGTATCTGCAACAGTTTGCTAAAATCCCTGCAATGTACAGAGATCACTCAGAGGGGAGGGTATTTTTCTCAAGAAAAGTGAAGTTACTCTCTAAGATTGGCGTGTCCTTCTTTCGGCACTGTGTGTTCCACTCTTACATAAATCCATAAATCAGATGTATGAAGCACTCTGTTTCCTGCTGTACAAATATGCCCAGGCAGTCAGGTAGGATGATGAAGAAGAGAGATAACCTTCAGGGCTGCTAATCACAGGAGTATTACATGACTTATGTCCAAGCTGTGTCACAATAAAAGGTCACGTTTGTGCTTTTCTCCGTCAGCCTTCCCTAGAACAAAGTCTCACCAACTGCAGCAGAGGACAATGTAAATGGAAATACATTGAGCTAAAACCTGCTGTAACCTTTAAAGCAAGCTCCATACCTTCTATCTGCCTAAGGCAGCATCCCTATCCCTGACTAGCACTTCATTCACCACCAGCTGCCCTGTAATAATGTCTTACTCACAGGAGGACATAATTCTTCTACATTCCCTCCTGCATACCGTCTATGGAGCATGACTACTGAACGCCAAAGAAACAGCTAAATATAATGATGAAATACATACAGTCAGGTCCATAAATATTGGGACATCGACACAATTCTAATCTTTTTGGCTCTATACACCACCACAATGGATTTGAAATTAAACAAACCAGATGTGCTTTAACTGCAGGCTTTCAGTTTTAATTTGAGGGTATTTACATCCAAATCAGATGAACGGTGTAGGAATTACAACAGTTTGTATATGTGCCTCCCACTTTTTAAGGGACCAAAAGTAATGGGGCAATTGGCTGCTCAGCTGTTCCATGGCCAGGTGTGTGTTATTCCCTCATTGTCCCATTTACAAGGAGCAGATAAAAGGTCCGGAGTTCATTTCAAGTGTGCTATTTTCATTTGGAATCTGTTGCTGTCAACTCTCAATATGAGATCCAAAGAGCAGTCACTATCAGTGAAGCAAGCCATCATTAGGCTGAAAAAACGACACAAACCCATCAGAGAGATAGCAAAAAACATTAGGTGTGGCCAAATCAACTGTTTGGAACATCCTTAAAAAGAAAGAACGCAGCGGTGAGCTCAGAAACACCAAAAGACCCGGAAGACCACAGAAAACAACTGTGGTGGATGACCAAAAAAATTCTTTCCCTGGTGAAGAAAACACCCTTCACTACAGTTGGCCAGTTCAAGAACACTCTCCAGAAGGTAGGTGTATGTGTGTCAAAGTCAACAATCAAGAGAAGTCTTCACCAGAGTGAATACAGAGGGTTCACCACAAGATGTAACCATTGGTGAGCCTCAAAAACAGGAAGGCCAGATTAGAGTTTGCCAAACAACATCTAAAAAAGCCTTCACAGTTCTGGAACATCATCCTATAGACAGATGAGACCAAGATCAACTTGTACCAGAGTGATGGGAAGAGAAGAGTATGGAGAAGGAAAGGAACTGCTCATGATCCAAAGCATACCACCTCATCAGTGAAGCATGGTGGTGGTAGTGTCATGGCGTGGGCATGTATGGCTGTCAATGGAACTGGTTCTCTTGTATTTATTGATGATGTGACTGCTGACAAAAGCAGCAGGATGAATTCTGAAGTTTGTCGGGCAATATTATCTGCTCATATTCAGCCAAATGCTTCAGAACTCATTGGACGGCGCTTCACAGTGCAGATGGACAATTACCCGAAGCATACTGCGAAAGCAACCAAAGAGCTTTTTAAGGGAAAGAAGTGGAATGTTATGCAATGGCCAAGTCAATCACCTGACCTGAATCCGATTGAGCATGCATTTCACTTGCTGAAGACAAAACTGAAGGGAAAATGCCCCAAGAACAAACCGGAACAGAAGACAGTGGCAGTAGAGGCCTGGCAGAGCATCACCAGGGATGAAACCCAGCGTCTGGTGATGTCTATGCATTCCAGACTTCAGGCTGTAATTGACTGCAAAGGATTTGCAACCAAGTATTAAAAAGTGAAAGTTTGATTTATGATTGTTAATCTGTCCAATTACTTTTGGTCCCTTAAAAAGTGGGAGGCACATATACAAACTGTTGTAATTTCTACACCGTTCACCTGATTTTGATGTAAGTACCCTCAAATTAAAGCTGAAAGTCTGCAGTTAAAGCACATCTTGTTTGTTTCATTATAAATCCATTGTGGTGGTGTATAGAGCCAAAAAGATTAGAATTGTGTTGATGTCCCAATATTTATGGACCTGACTGTATACTGAAGTTGTTTTACCTGCCAAAGGAGTTGTACTTCTGTCCATCCAGCCCTAAGTTTTACACAGCTCTGCCAGATAGCACATTTATCCTGGTGACCTGATTGTTCTCTAGAGCACTTAAATTGACATTAAACTTTAATTTGCAAAAAAAAAAAATCTATTTAACTATGTATTCTTGTTGCCAGAGATGTGCCCCCTATCCCAGTAGTGACCCAATTTAGATATCTGGGCGTACAGCTATCCCCCAATATCAGGGACTATTGCTCCCTGAATATAAACCCCCTACTTACCTGATTTAGGGGTAAAATCAACACATGGAACAACCTCAAACTCTCGTTAGCAGGTAGGGTTAATTTAATAAAAACGATTCTAATGCCCCAACTACTATAGTTCCTACACAACTCTCCTGTGATAATTCATCTGAAAGTATTTTGAGCAGTCAACACCTTATTTAGATGTCTACTATGGAACTTAGGCCCTCCTAGAATCGAATTGGTACAACTACATTACTCTAAGGAGGGGGGGGACTTGCTCTCCCCAACCCTTGGTTGTATTATGTGGCAGCACAGTTGCAACACCTGGTAGGAAATGTGTCCCCCAACCCACAGTCCTCATCGGCCAGGTTGATGTTGTGTGGTTCGGGAGCTGAAACCGTGCCGATGGGATTAGAGGCCCAACAATTCCATAAGTCCAATAAACGTATGCCCACCTTCACACTGGTACAAGAAATGTGGAATAAAAGCAAGCAGATGCATGAGGTTTCGGGATACAGTGAATACAGCCCAATCTGGGATAACTCATCCTACGTTGAGCTGGCTAAACTGCAACAGGGGCCTAAATGGTGTTCATACAGGGTTAAACTATTATTACATATATTTCAGAATGGTAAACTATTATCCTTTAATGAAATGTGTATCAGGTATGGTCTACCAACAAACATGTGGTACCCCTACTTGCAGCTCCATCACCCAGTGAAGGCACAGGGAAACGCAGCTGTATGGGAAATGTCATCCACCCCTATTTTCCATATGCTCCACACCGCCAACGAGACAAAAGGGATCATATCACAGTGCTACCAGGGGCTGCTAGCTCACCATCTACAGGCCCACCCCATTAGGTCGAGAGCTCTGTGGGAAGTAGATGTAGGAGCAATTGAGGAAGATCAATGGGAAGAGGCCCTGCAATCCGTTTCTACCTGCTCACTGAACGTGGCGCAGAAAGTGTCCCAATTATATTATATTGAGAACTCATTACAACCCTGAGAAACTCCACAAAATGGGCAAACTGGCAGACCCCTTATGCGGCAAGTGTAGACCACATACTGGAGAACTGATTCATCTGCTATGGAGGTGTCCAAAACTCCACAGATATTGGAGGAAGGTGGTGGACACCATAAATATGGTGTTCCAAACAAATATACAACTAGACCCAAAGCAATGCATATTGGGGATGTTGGAGGAAGTGGTGCCTGAGGAAATGACTCGGATTGCAACATCTAGAGCATTATTTCAAGCCAGAAAAACTTATTCTGATAGGTTGGAAGTTGGCATCCCCACTTGGTCATGCAACATGGATTTCACATACGGGCAGTACCCTCACTATGGAATGATATATATACCAACATAGGGGTTGCCCGGGTAGATTTTAGAGGTTGTGGGCGCCTTGGCTAGATACACCCGGACTAAGCCCCAATGAGCTTGTATTGACTAGGCTTCTGCAATGCCCAGCTAGCTGAAAAGGGTTATAATGGGGAAAATGTATGTTTTTATTCTGTATTCAGCTTGCAGTTAAATGGTGGGAGGGGTGGTAACAACCTGCGGTTGGGATTTGATGCATCCATGCTAGTGATGGTGTTGGACTGTTCTGTGTCGATAATAATAACACGTAATTTTGACATGTTTGTACATTGGACATTGCTTGATGAAACAAATAAAAAAAATTCTGATTTAAAAAAAAAAGGATGTGTTCTTAAATTGTCACTAAACCCACATCATAAAAAAACTATCCATGAATGCTGTATTACCCAGCTAGCAAGCAATTGTGCTGCAAGTTTGAAAATGACTTTCTAAGCTATTGCTAGACTTGCCAGGCTTCATAAGTTTGTTGCACAATTACAGCAAGTCCGCATTGAATCTCCAGATCAACTTTCTTTGCAAACGTTCTGCAAGTCTGCTGCAAGCTGTGGTCCAGTTATATTGTACAATAGTCCTCCCACCACAGGGGTCACTGTGGCTGAATTTTCATGCTGTAGGCTTGCAGAGCTCTTGCTGTAGACTCACCACTGCAACGTTGCTCTTGCTAGAGATTCGCCATACAAATTTGCTACAAATTGTATGATATTCATTTCTGTATTCTGCAAAAAACCTGGTTGATCCCTCAGTCCTATGTCTTCCTCTTCTGTCCATGTTCCCACTACAGCTAGGAATTTTGCAGAGCAGTGTTGGCAGCTCTGCACATGCTCAGTTTTCAATGAGTTTCTATGCTGTGCATTTCCTCCCTATCACATCTGAGCAGCCCATATGACTATAGAGTCACATATGTGGGCGTCTACACAGTGGTAAATGACAGCCCACTCCCTCCTTCCTCCTCCATACCCGTTAACCAGCTAAACAAAATGGGGCAGGATATTACATGTAGATTAATGGAGGCCTCACCTCCCTCTTATTATAAGGCCGAGTTCACATATGTGTGAATTGGATGTGGTTTTTACTGCATCCAATTCGCATGACATGCAAGTGTGACTGGCTCTCAATGGAGCTGGTGTACACAGGTCCGGCGCAGCCGTGGTGCGGATTCCAAGAGGGCCCTGTGCATTTTTGAGTCTGGTTCAGGACCTGAATCGGACCTGAACCAGTGAACAGAGACACACCAGACCCCTGGCTGGAAACCACGGCCGCACATATGTGAACCCAGCCTTAGAAAGGCAGATATCCACCCACACCATGTTATTGCCAAACAATAATAAAAAGTTGATTTCAAATATATATTTGTATGACAATTTAATACATTAAATTATTGATATTAATTATTTATTTTTACTCTGTATTCCAAAGCCTGTTTTTTTAACATGTGACCCGCAGCAAAGTACTAGAAGCTCCTCCTGCTTTTGATTCCCTGCAGACAAGCTGGGAGAGAGCTGGGTCATGTAACAGCTATATATCAATTAAGAAAAATGTACTTAGATGTGTTTGTTTTATAAAAATAATTACAGGGCCATCATCCACATACAGAAATAGAAGGGATAATGTAAATTAAACAGTGTGTGTTTACTATTACTTTAACTCATAAACACCTTCTATTGCTCTCAGTCTCCTTAAAATTCCTTTTTTGCTCCTGTGATCTTCCTGTTAGAAAGTGGCTACGTTCATTCTCCTTGGTCCAACTGTATGCAGAAACATAGCCACCCTT
This sequence comes from Glandirana rugosa, assembly GCA_018402905.1. NCBI lineage: Eukaryota > Metazoa > Chordata > Amphibia > Anura > Ranidae > Glandirana > Glandirana rugosa. The sequence goes on along the minus strand of BLSH010164298.1, from coordinate 242,444 downwards.
CCATACTCACTCCCGAGATGGACTATGGCAGCCTTTTGCACCCATGGTGCCCAGGCACCCTGGGGTGCCTTGATGTTTCTGCAGGGGTGCCTTGGAAAAATGACTACAAATTTCCCAAAAATTATATACAAGCCGGTGTGTGGATGCAGCTGCCTTTTTAATGACTCTAAGTCACAGTTTTCATTGTGCACCATTACAACCTTCTAACTGCCAGCGTCCTAACAACCAAAGGCATCATCAGTTGCTAAGGAAGATGTCAGCTGCCAGCATAGCATCCTTTTTGACCCTCCCTTGCCCCTCTTCATCAGCACTGGGGTCACATTAACTGAGTGATGGAGAGAAATTGAAGGAGAAGAGAAACATTGGAATACTAGTCAGTACCAGTTTGGAAAAGTATATTTGCTTTGAAAGAATAAATCTCTTCTAATGTTGGGCATCCTACGTGGACTTGTGGATGTTGTAAGAATGGCTCTTACATTTTAGAATGGGGTGCTCGAGACTGTCCATTATTTTTAAAAAACCCTTTCGACGCCAGGTCCATATGTCATACGGACCTACCGGCGGAGGGTATTACACACATTCCAGTGGCTGCGGCCACCAGGATTGTGTGTGAAACTGACTGTCAGGTGAGAGCATTCGGACGGCGCCGCTGCCACCTGATTGCTCTCACGCACCCCCGGTACCGGCGCCCCCTCCCCACGCGTGCGCGCCCCCACCATGCTTACCGGGCTCCACTTGCCCATCTGCTGGCCTAGGAACTCCATGTCGGGTGGCACCGGCTGGAGGGGAAGGAGAAGAGCGGATACACGTCCGCTCTCCTCCCCTTCTTTGTGTGACCGGGAAAGCGACACCTCTGATGTCACTTCCGGGCCAAGCTCTCCATGTCGCCGGCTCGCTCAGCCAGAAGATAAAGTTTTGCAATGCGATCTGCATTGAAAAACATTTAGTGGCGCACAGGGGAGACATTGGGGGTCTTTTAGACCCTGCATATCTCATTAAAGATAACCTGTCACCTAAAAAACATCACATAGGGGACTTTTTGTCCCCATGTGATGAAAAAAAAGAGTTGAGTAAAACATTTTTTTTTTGCAAAAAATAAAGTTATACCCAAGCACATAAATTCCACCCCCCAAAAATTTTTTGAGGCCTCCCACCCCCACATATACACATCAACGTAAACGCATGCATCGGGACGCCTACGCATGAAAAAGTTGATTGCAATATACATTTTATATATCTCCGCGCACGCCGGAGTGAGAGCAATAATTCTAACACAAGACCTCCTTTGTAACCCTAAACTGATACCTGTAGGGGGCTTCTGAAGCGTCGCCAATAGAAAATATCGGGTACTGAAGTTTGACGCCTTTTTTAACGGGGCGCACAAAAATTTAAGGTTTGGCATTTTGGGTATCTATTTACTCGGCACAGCCTTGTCTTTTATATTTTACCAAAAATTTGGGTAATATATTGTGTTTGTTTGCCCTAAAATGTGTGTTTTTTACTGTAATTTAGCGTTTCCTAGACCTTTGCGTTAATATCATGTGGCATAATAAATTGGAACTACCACTACTTTATTCTCTAGGGTGTCTGCTTTCAGAAAATATATGTTTGGGAGGTTTGTGTAATCTTCAGGCCTAAAATTATTTTTTAACCCTAGTAGACAAGCCCTCTTGGTTGGGACTTTACAATAAAGTGGTTGTCAATCCGTGACAACCACTTTAACCTACAGGTAAGCCTATAATAAGGCTTACCTGTAGGTGCCCTGCATATCTCCCAAACCTGCATGGTTCAGGAGATATACAGTATAACAGATGTGCCTCCGTGCCGTTTCTTCACTGTGATCGTGCTGTGACTGGTGGCTCCCGCGCGCACAGTCACAGACCCGGAAGGAAGAGGGGCTGAAGATGGACGCCGCCTGCACAGGGGACAGCGCTGGACGTCGCAGGCTTCATTTGCAGGTAAGTGACACATAATGGGCTACTATGCGATTCATACTAGCCCATTATGCTTCTACTTTGCAGGCGAACACAGAGGAAGTAAACCCAAAGGGCATAAATTCCACAAGAAAGAAAAAATGTATTTATATAAAAAATCTCATCTTTTATTTAGCAAAAGTTAAAAGGAGGGGGGGGTTTTAACACACCCAAAAACATAAATACAGTAGTATATTAACCAGTACAGAACCGTGCTATAGCCGAAAGACGGCTACAGCGCGGCTCTGAAAATCCGGGAGGACGTACAAGGACGTCCTGCCTCGTGCGCGCTCCCCGTGCGCACTCGCAGCCTGCAGCGGCGCGCTCTCGTGGCCGCCGCACGCTGCGTGGGCGATGTCGATGTCTGCCCGAGACCCGCCGATCACTTGTAGCAGCCTCAGAACGGGGAACCGCCGATGTAAACACGGCGGTTCTCCATTCTGTGAATGGGACATAGCAGATCTACTGATCCCTGTCACTGGGATCAGTTAGATCTTTATGTCCCGGCCAGCCCACCCCCCCCCCCCCCCCCACAGTTAGAACACACCCAGGGAACACTGTTAATCCCTTCACTGCCAATGACATTTATACAGTAATCAGTGGACATTTAAATTTCTGATCATTGTATAAATGTCATTGGTCCCAAAAATGTGTCAAAAACATCCGACATGTCCGCCCCAATATCGCAGTACTGATAAAATCGCAGATCGCCACCATTACCAGTAAAAAAAAAAAGAAATAGTAAAAACGCCATAAATCTATTCCCATAGTTTGTAGACGCAATTGCTTTTGCGCAAACTAATTAAAATATGCCGATTGCAATTTTTTTTACCAAAAATATGTAGACTAATATATAAACTGATGAATAATTTTCTTTTTTATATTTTTTTGGATATTTATTATAGCAAAAAAGTAAAAAATATTGTTCTTTTTTCAAAATCATCGCATTTGTTTGTTTATAGCGCAAAAAATAAAAACCGCAGAGGTGCTCAAATACCACCAAAAGAAAGCTCTATTTGTGAGAAAAAAATGATAAAAATTTTGTTAGGGTACAACATCGCACAACCGCGCAATTGTCATTCAAAATGCGACAGCGCTGAAAGCCTAAAATTGCTCTGGGCAGGAGGGGTGTTTAAGTGCCCAGTAAGGAAGTGGTTAATAGTGTCATATTCATAGTACATATTCAAAACAGACCATTTAAACACAGCACACTCCTATAGAATAAACAGGAAGTGCTACCCAATGCGTTTCGAGGTTATGCGTTGTTCCTCTTCATCAGGGGAAGTGCTAGTAGCAAAATTGATGTTGTGGTTATAGCCGTTGTACAAATATTGATGATAAAAATGAATTTTTCGTAATTAAAAAACAGGAGATTACTGCTGCTGCAGCCTGCTCCAGACCATTCATCTGTCACTCTGCTCTGTCCTCCTGTCAGCATGTTCCTTGCTAACACTACAGTCTACCTGATTGGCTCTGAGTCCTATGCCTCCCTCTCCCAGTCTGCGATCTGCCGTACAGTCAGTGGACTGCAAGAGGCTGATACTGAGTCTAATTCAGGTGCTTACACACAAGTTGCTTTTAAAAATATACTCAATGATTTTTTAATGAATATATACCCGCCAGAAAGGGTTTTTTTATTTGCATGAAGATCAGCTTTAGAATAGGTGTGTGAATGCTGATACAATATGTAAATGATGAAATGCCCGGCACACCTTTGTTAGAGAAGAGCCTATCCATCATACATCACATGCATTTCATTTCCTATAACAGAGCAGCATAAAACTCTGCTTTGACTTGGACAAATTACGCTCTGTGCGTTTTCTTAGGAGTCAGATTTGAAAAGAAATATTGTCATCAGCCCTGCAGAATGTAAAAGACATTCTATTAAAAAAAAAAGCGATTGAGGCTGTCTGAATAAACGTCTTTTAAAAAGTATTGATTTTTCTCTGGAGCTGAACTCCAGATACAAAGACTTTCTTTTAAAGATAGTCCTCATTAGCCACAAAGGATGGGCATTAACTTTGTGTGCAGCAAATGCACGCACATTCCCAGAGATTACCTGGTAACAATGCTGGTGACATCATCACTGTGCTGTACATTGCCTGTGCAGGGAGCAAAGCTGTGGGAGGGACCAGGCAGGCTCCACCCACTACAGGTTGGTCTGCGGAAAACTACAGGAGGGGGCGGAGACAAGACCTTTACTGCCCCCCTCTAAACTGCAAAGAAAGCAGACAGGGGCGTTCAGATGATGTGACTGCAGGAAAAATTGCCCCCCCCATCCCCCATTGCATTTGTCACAGCCAAATGGGGCTGCACTGAAACCTCCCCACAACCATTTGCAAAGCGTGTGTTTGTTGTGCGGTAATACAGCATTTATGGGGTTAATGCAGGCTGGATAGCTTTTCAGGGGCATAGCAATCTCACCACAAATAAAAATAACCTAAAGCAGACAAAGTGAGCTGGGAACCCTGCAAGTAGGATGTAAATGAACAATACAGATTGCAAATAAAGGGAGCAAAAACCAGATTCATGAAATTTGAGCTGGGCACATCTATCTGCAGTGTTTTCTTATGTTTCTTCAAAGCACTGAGTCCCATGGCTTTCTCCTGCTCCGTTCTTCTGTTATCAGCATGATAACTTCTGACAAGTTCTCCGTCACATGTGATAAAAACAGGCTTGTTTTTATGTCGTGAAGGCTGTTATAAATAGATTAGCAGAGAGCTAAACTATTCACAGGACAGCTCTGAGAGTGTCTGCTTATGAGGAGAGGGGGTGTGTGCCTTTCCTCCAATCAGCTTTCTTGGCTCTGTGCCCAGACTTCACTCCCTGTGGTGAACAGGAAGACAAAATATCCTAACATGATCTAAACTTTCTAAAGATATAAAGCTGAAGACAGCAGATATACATGCAAAACGTATGTAGGGAGATTTGTTTCATCCCTGTGTATCATCTGAGGCTGTTCACTTCACTGGGTATATGTAAGGGTTTACATCCACTGTAACTATATATAAAAATACAAACACTTTAAATGTGTAAAGAAGAAAATTTTCTTAAAAAAGAAAGAGCTTCAAAATAAATTAATGGCAAGACAGCAAAAGATAAGACATATATATATATATATACACACTATATTGCCAAAAGTATTGGGACAACTTCCTTTACACAAACATGAACTTTAATGGTATTCCAGTCTTAGTCCGTAGGGTTCAATATTGAGTTGGCCCACCCTTTGCAGCTATAACAGCTTCAACTCTTCTGGGAAGGCTGTCCACAAGGTTTAGGAGTGTCTATGGGAATGTTTGACCATTCTTCCAGAAGCACATTTGTGAGATCAGGCACTGATGTTGGATGAGAAGGCCCGGCTCACAGTCTCCACTCTAATTCATCCCAAAAGGTGTTCTATCAGGTTGAGGTCAGGACTCTGTGCAGGCCAGTCAAGTTCCTCCACCCCAAACTCACTCATCTATGTCTTTATGGATCTTGCTTTGTGCACTGGTCCAAATCATTTGGTGGAGGGGAGATTATGAGTGGTAAATGGTTTGTCTCATCCCAGTAACTGCAGGAGAAAAACGAATGCAGCCATCACATCTAAGAATTGGCAAGCTGCAATATAATAAATGTTTGATTATAATATTAACACACTGGGGAGGTGATGTAGATATGGATATTATTGACTTTAAGGCATTTTTAGTTTTTTTTTTCCCATTAAGCAAGGCCTCTTCTTTAATACGGCCTTATTTTCTCTCTATAACTATGTGAATTAGCTTTTAAAAATGGAGCCCAGGAATGCAGAGCAGCAGAGGAGTCACCAGATCTAGAAGATGGAAGAAAATATTTTCTGACAGAAAGTTCATTTAATTTGCTGTGCTTCATCAGAAGGAATCTCAAGGTGACAGGACGGCGGTGAGAAGTCTCTGCTCCGTGTTTGCTTCCCTCTTGTACTATCAGGAGTCTGAGTCCCTCTAATGAGACTACTTTGCATTTCACTGAAGTAGCATGGAGGAGTGAAAGGGCTTACTCTGATTATCTCATAAATGTGTCATTTCACCACCGTTTTCCTGCAAAGGATTAAGATATATGTTACAGACTGGACTCAAAGGGATCCTACCTGGGAGCCAGCAGCCATATTTTTCATTGCACTACTAAACCATTCAAACTCTGGACTTGCAGGGGTTAAATTGTATCTAAAGTTTTCTAAAAAAAAAAAAAAAAAAAAAAAAAAATCCACACAATGGATCTGTTATACCTTATTTGCATTTTTGTCTATCCAGTCCTACCTGGCAGAGAGAGACCCTTTTTCTTGCTGCAGTTAACCACTTTCTGCCAAGTCTATAGCCAGGCGGTGGTTTAATTGTTCTGATTAGAAGTCATATGATGTCCTTCAGGACAAGCCACCCATGTATGCCCCCAGGGGGCACGCAGGGCGGCATTTGACGCGGCGATGTGTTGATCAGACACACTGCATCTCTAATCATAGTAAAGAGCCTATGGCGTAGGCTCTTTACCATGTGATCAGCTGTGTCCAATCACAGCTGATCACAATGTAAATAGAAAGTGCTGGTTATCGGTATTCCTCTACTCACACGTGAGTATAAAAGAGCCGATAAGTGGCTTTCCTGACAGGGGGATCTGCACTGATAATCAGCACAATGCAAAGGGAGTTGTCCAAAGTCAACACAATGGAATTTAAAAAAGGACACATGTACACAGAGCCGGTGCTACCACTAGGCAAAATAGGCAGCTGCCTAGGGCGCACTTCTGCCTAGGGGCGCCCGGCCGCTGGTTTCCCTCCGCATCTGCATGCACTCAGGCAGCTGCTCCATCTGACCGTTAGTGTAATTAGAGGCGCAGCGCTAGAGGAAGCAGAGCCAACGTGCTAAAACAATGGTGATTGCCATAGCATAGGGCCAAGTATCCTATAGTAAAGTGCCGCCTTCTGTCACATGGGTAGGGCAAAGGGGTGGAGTCAGGGGCAGAGCCAATGGGGCGTCAAAATAAGGTTTCACCTAGGGTGTCAAAAATCCTTGCACCAGCCCTGCATGTACAATGTAAGGTACTTTCAAATGTGGTAGGTGTCTACCTTACAAATCTATTAACAACCAGAAAATAATAATTTTGCCCAATGGGAATTTGTTGCACTCAAATCAATTTGGCAATTGTTAAACCACAGGCTATTGTTGTCATTAAAGTGGTTGTAAACCTCAATTTTGTACTTGTACCTATAGGTAAGCCTATAATAAGGCTTACCTATAGGTACTGTAGATATCTCCTAAACGAGCACCGTTTAGGAGATCATTTATTATCACTGTCCCAGCCCTTGCAGCTCTTTCCATCTGTGCAAGGAGTTGAGTCTCCACCTCCTCTTTAACACTGGGAGTTCTATAACAAACTCCAATGATAACCTTTGTATTGTGCACACCCATATGCAGATCTACCCATAATGCTTCAGACTCATCACACTCTCCATCAACTAGGTACTTATTCACATTCGCTTTGAGATCACTTCTCTCCGTTTTACCCTGTCTTTCCGAAAGGCCAGTGTCCTTATATTAAGGCCTCATACCCATGGGCGTATCTTTAAAAATAAACAAAACGTCGGGCCCGACGTCAAGGAAAAACAAATTGGCGTTTTTCGGCGTTATGCATCGGCATTAGTGAGCATTAGTGAGCGTCGGCGTCAATAGGCATTTTTTTTAAAAAAAAATCATCCCTCTGCTGTTTTTCAACCTAAAAACATTAGCGTCAAAAAACACCGGAAAACGCCGGTACAATGTATTAGTTGGCGTTTGTTGGCGTTAGTTGGCGCTTGTTGGCATTTTGCGGCGTCGGCGTCAAAAAATGCCAAAACGTTACAGCCTCAGAACGCGATGGCCGTGGGTTCTACTTTCAGCTCTCTAACGCCGACGCCATCTACAGCTCAAAAATGCCAACGTTTTTATGGGGCCATTGACTAACATGGAGAGCTGCAAAAAACGCCAGAAAACGCCGGCGTCAAAAAACCTCCGTGTGTATGAGGCCTAAAAGTCAGCAGCTTAGTATTTGTAGCTGCTGACTTTTAATTTTTTTTTGTAAAGGCTGGAACTCCTCTTTAACCTCTACAGATCCACGTTATAGCCGAAAGACGGCTACAGCACGGATCTGAATTGCCGGGCAGACGTCCATGGACGTCCTCCTCTTCGCTCGCTCCCCACGCGCACTCACAGCCGGGGGTCGGGCGGACTCGTTGTCCGCTGGAGACCTGCGATCGCCTAATAGAGTGGCAGCACAGGGAACTGCCAATGTAAACACGGCGGTTCTTTGTTCTGTGAGGGGGGACATAACAGATCTACTGATCCCCATGTTCGGGATCAGTGAGATCTGTTATGTCCCTGTCAGCCCCGCCCCCACACAGTTAGAACACATACAGGGAACACAGTTAACCCATTGATTGCCCCCTTAGTGCTAACCCCTTCCCTGCCAGTGACATTTATATAGTAATCAGTGGATATTTAAATTTCTGATTGCTGTATAAATGTCAGTGGTTCCAAAAAAGTGTAAAAAATGTCCGACATGTCTGCTGCAATGTCGCAGTCCCGATAAAAATTGCAGATCGCCGCCATTACTAGTAAAAAAAAAATAATAATAATAAAAACGCCATAAATGAATTCTCATGGTTTGTAGACGCAATAACATTTGTGCAAACCAATCAATATACACCAATTACGATTTTTTTTTTACCAAAAATATGTAGAAGAGTATATATCAGTCAAAATTGATGAATACATTTTTTATATATATTTTTTGGGGGGTATTTATTATAGCAAAAAGTAAAAAATATTGTTTTTTTTCAAAATCGTCGCTCTTTGTTTATAGCGCAAAAAATAAAAACCGCAGAGGTGATCAAATACCACCAAAAGAAAGCTCTATTTGTGGGGAAAAAAGGATAAAAATTTTGTTTGGGTACAACGTCACACGACCGCGCAATTGTCATTCAAAATGCGACAGCGCTGAAAGCTGAAAATTGGTCTGGGCAGGAGGGGGGTTTAAGTGCCCAGTAAGCAAGTGGTTAATAAAGGCAAATAGATTGTGTACTTTGCAAGTGTATTTGCACTCTGCATAAGCATTTGCTTCAGAGCTTAGTAAAAGAGGGAAAGCTCTGCTGACTTCCATCATCTAATCATGTACAAGAAAAAATTCAGTTTTTTTTTAATTTTCCCATTGTGATTGGGAATTCTTTGCAAAGTGAAGCTTCCCCTCATTTAAGCCATGGAGCAAATGCCCTTGTGGAGTGCACAGTCTATTTGCTTTTAGTAAATCAACCTCAATGTCTCACAGGTATATGACATACTCAACTCTCAAATAGCTGACATATGCTTTTTTAGGATAATGGTTTTATATGTATATACATTGTACCAATGGCAGCCCATCCATAAAGGGCACACAGGCGCCGCCCCCCCCCCCCCCCTATCCATGCATCCAGCCCCCTGTTCTACATATCAGGGTGCCCGATAATGGATTCCAATGGGGTGGGGGTGGTTTTTTGAAGCACCTGATTAGAACCAGAGGCTCTAATAGGCTTCAAAAAAGGATGGGCTTGGGGCGCAGAGTGCCTGCTATTTTCACACTAAAGTCCCTCCCTGCCAATCAGGAGGCAGGTCATTAGACCTGCTTCCCGATTGGCCAAAGCGTTAGGCAATCCTATTGGATGCCTAGTGCTTAGGACGAACAGACAGAAGACACATGGTGAAGCCACGGGAGCCGCGAACATCGGAGCCATTGCCCGCTCTCTGGGAGTGGAGGATAGGACACCACAGCCCGCCAGCCCTAGATCGGGTAGGTGCCGCGACGCCGCCCTCCCGGAGGTGGATACTGTTACCCAGCCACCCGGAGGAGGGGTACTTGTTCGCCGCCCCCCAAACAAACACCCTCCAGCTGCCACTGCATTGTACTAACAAAAGATTTATGAATGCAGTTGTAATTATGAACCTAAAAAGTCCTGGTTACTTTATTTGTATGTCTTGATTAATAAATACACATCTGCAGTTATTTCTGTGTTTTATATTTGCTTGGAGTTGAGCTTTAACTGTCCCGGCAGACGGCCACTCACAAAAATTAGAAAGCCTTCCTATAACTTTTATTATTATTATAAGCAATTATAAGACCTCTGCACTAATTACAAGTCATCTAAACATGATTCTAATCTGATTAGAATAATTTGGCCGGTGAATATGGAAATGTATTCATAGAACTATGGAGGAATCATAAAGATGTTTTATTGAATAATAATAATTTCGGTCCTCAGGAAGCCTGTGCAAGGCTTGTCTAGCTCAGCCTTTTCAAATAGATTCCCTCTTTGTGTGTACTATAATAAAAGAAGATTACATAAATTGGAGCATAATATAGTTATTTTAATTAAGCACATCATGCCGGTGACAGTAGTGTAACATTAAAACTGATACATTTACACCCTTCTCCTAATATGCACACACCACTCCGACTGACCTTGTTTGGGTCAAGCCCACTGTGCTTAGCCACACTTCTTCTGATGACCAAAATCGATACAAAGAAAACAAATGACTCAAGACACACTGTAGAAATGGAAAGGTGTTCTAGCAGCCGTACACCTATCTGGCCATGCAGTTAACAGGTAAAAGCAGCCTCAGCTCGCTCCATCTGAATCCATGCTCCCAACACGTTTCGCCCCTCTCATGATTACCATATTTTTCGCCGTATAAGACGCACTTTTTCTTCCCCAAAACTGGGGGGGGGGGGTTGGTGTGTCTTATACGACGAATAGATCCGCGATCCGAACGAACGAGAATCCGCGGAGCGCAACGCCGCCGTGGCCTTAGGAAAGGCCACGGCTTTGGCCTAGCTCTGGAGCGGTCGGCCATCTTGGTACACCCGGTGCCGGTGCACGCTGACGTCATCACCCCTCTGCTCGTGGATCCTACCAGAGCGCATCTGCAACAACAGTGAGGTTTGTTGGACTGGCTGTTAGCTGGCCATTAGGGGGCAGGGGCAATGCAATGTTACTGGCTATTATTACTAATGTGGGGGCAATGTTACTGGCTATTATTACTAATGTGGGGGAAATGTTACTGGCTATTATTACTATGTTGGGGGCAATGTTACTGGCTATTATTACTAATGTGGGGGCAATGTTACTGGCTATTATTACTAATGTGGGGGCAATGTTACTGGCTATTATTACTAATGTGGGAGCAATGTTACTGGCTATTATTACTAATGTGGGGGCAATGTTACTGGCTATTATTACTAATGTGGGAGCAATCTTACTGGCTATTATTACTAATGTGGGGGCAATGTTACTGGCTATTATTACTAATGTGGGGGAAATGTTACTGGCTATTATTACTAATGTGGGGGCAATGTTACTGGCTATTATTACTAGTGTGGGGGCAATGTTACTGGCTATTATTACTAGTGTGGGGGCAATGTTAAACTACTGGCTATTATTATTAGTGTGGGGGCAATGTTGCACTGGAACAGTGATGGTGATGACGAGTGGGGGGCAATGGTGGACATTACAGTGATGAGTGGGGGCAATGGTGGACATTACGTGATGAGTGGGGCCAATGGTGGACATTACGTGATGAGTGGGGGCAATGGTGGACATTACGTGATGAGTGGGGGCAATGGTGGACATTACGTGATGAGTGGGGGCAATGGTAAAAATATTTTACTACAGTATTTGGTTCAGAATCTTTTTTTTCTAGATTTTCCTCCTTTAACATTGGGTGCGTCTTATATTCCGGAGCGTCTTATACGGCGGAAACGTATTGGACGTCAGATGGAGCGAGCTGCGGCTGCTTTTATCTGTTAACTGCATGGCAGGATAGGTGTGTGGCTGCTGGAACACCTTTCCATTTCTACAAAGGAAACTACTAAGGGTTAAAAATATATTTTTTTACTTATAAGTTTTAAAAATGAATTCCAGGTATGGATTTCTTACATTGGCCTAGCTTAATATAATGTAATTATGCATATATCACACCTGTGGCATCCCCTTGGAAATTGGAAATAACTGTAATTACAGTAACCTCCAGGACTGAGTGGCTGCCCTGCTGCTTACTGTACATAAGAGTTTGATTGCTTGACACGGGCACCATTTATAGAATGCTTTTCTCAATGAATGTAAAATATTCTCTGATTGAACGAGGTGGAGATCTTGACATCATTGCCCCGCCTCCCCACCTCATCCAATCAGAAAATGCTTTGTATTTATTGACAACATAACGGTGCAACTGAACGATGCCCATGCCAAGCAGGTGACCTTCTGTGTTCACAATGCAGGAGGACAGCCGCTCAGCGTGGGACCCAGAAGCTAGTGGAGACCACTGGAGCAGCAGTGCCCAGTGGGGTTACAGATGACAATATTAGGTTTAGGTCACATACATGGTATATTTTAGCTGACCTTAGAAATGCCTGTACTAAAGAATAAAAATCCTTCCAAAGTTGCTGTAAAAATTTGCAAGGATCACTGCTTTAAAAAAAATAACGCCTACAATGGGTAGCAACACCTAGCACAGTCAAGTGATATATGTTGGCATAATGCATAGGGGAGGGACCTGTTGATGTCACGGCGTGTTGGCAACGCATGGAATTGCAGTAAACAAACCCAGGAATACAGTACTGTTTTTGGATTTGGATATATGCTTTTAACAGTTTGGTGCACTCATAGCACCCCTACAAATGTTAGTGTATTGGTATTAGCTTTTAATAAAAGGATTGAATGTTTTTAAAAAATTGAGCACTATATACAGTGTCTTTTCATGGTGATTGAGAGGAGGAGAGGAGATAAGAGCCTGGAGGTGGCTATACCATTGGAACATCAATATCCCCAGTGGTGGGAAAAAGGCGCACAGTGACCATTCATTGGTCAAATCCCCCAGGTGAGGGCACATCTGGTGGAGGAAAGTCACAATTGCATGGTGTTGATGTGCTACACAAAGTGGTGGTTATTTTTAGAGGATCTTGACAACAAATCCATACTTTGCTGGTGGTGGTGATACAACAAAGACTTTAGAACTTGTTTTTTTTTTTGGATGAACTCCATAAAAGATTTAAGTTCAGTTGATGGTTCTGCAATATAACAAAAGGACTTGAATTTTTTTCTTTTGTACACGTTTCATATTCTTATATGTATTATATTTCATGTCACTTATTTCACTATATATTCAGTCTTGGGTAAAGTTTATGATTTAAAGAGACAGTATCACGAGTGAATCATTATATATGAGCACTATTTTTGTCTGTTGCAAGTGATATATATGGTCAATAATATATTTTTAGCAACAAAAAGCATACAGTATAATGCAAGATCCACTTTTAATGCTTGGACCCTCTCCCCTGTAAACATCATTGGCTGTCAGTAGGTGTAAAATGTACCCATAAATAAATAAAGTTAAATTTGTTCTTACCTAATCCCTATCTTCGCCTAGGCAAGTGTGATCTCTCACTCCATTTGATCGGACCAATGAAAATTTTGCAATAAGATGCTCTTGCAATGAACTGGGGTGCCTCCTCATGGAATTTTGCCCACTGAATATTCCCCAATGATCTTCCAGGAATGAGGAAGAAGGGGGTAAGTCTAACTATTTTCTTGGTGGAGGAGGCGTGGATGTACTAAGCAGACCTTGCATTGTACTATTTTTACTAGGGTTGCACCCAGTGGCGGCTGGTGTTTTTTTTTTGGGGGGGGGGGGCGGCGGCACAACCACCCCCCTGGTCAGCTGCTGGCACCCCCCCCATGGTGAAGGTCAGGCCACCCGCACCCAACCCCCCCGGCAATCGGTCATCCAGTTCCACACTTAACCCATTAATACTAGGCATTTGCATGAGTATTGATGCTCATGCAATTGCTCTGATACCTGAAACCGATACTTTAAGACTTGGTTCTTTCAGACGACAGTGAGATTCCCCCACCATCAGCTGAAAAAAAATAAAAAGCTGGCAATTATTGGTTGTTAAGGAGTGGGGCCACCGTGTCCTTAACAATCGATAACTCATTCAGCTGTCAGTGCATTTCCTCTGTTGACAGCTGAAGTGTAAACTGAAGTCTTGGAAATTGGAGCTGTCAAAAAAAAAAAGCAGCCGGGAATTGTTTATCAACAACATTGCTCAGCTGTTTCTTTTTGTATCTTACTGTTTTTCTTTATCTACAGTAGCCTTTTTCAACCAGGATGAGCAAGCACCCTGGGGTGCCTTGAGGTTTCTTCAGGGGTGCCTTTGCAAAATGCTTAAAAATTGTATACAAGGTGGTGGGTGGATGAAACCTGCCTTTTTTTTACACAAAGCAACAGGTTTTCATTGTGCACCATTACAGCCTTCTAGCTACCAATCTCCTAACAACCAATAGCATCATTAGTTGATATGGAAGATGTCAGTTGCCTGCACATCATCCTTGTTTGAGCCTCTCTTGCCTCCTTCCATCAGCTTTGGGGTCTCAGTAGCTATGTGATGGAGAAAAACCGAGAGAGAAGAGAAACATTGTGATACTAGTCAGGACTAGTTTGCAAAAGTGTATTTGCTTTGGAAAAATAAATCACCTCTAATGTTGGGTGTCCTATGTGTATTGATGTTTTTACATTTTAGAATGGGGCGCCTCAATTCTGTCCATTATTTTGGAGGGTGCCTTGAGATTGTCCATAAATTTAAAGGGCTGAATAAAGACTGAAAAAGGGTTGAGAAACACTGATCTAAAGATCAAAGGGATGAACTTCAATCTGCAGATGAAGTCAGTTTAAAAAAACCTGGCAAGTAAAAAAATATACATTTTTTGTTTTTTATTAACCACTTCACCCCCGGAAGCATTTCCCACTGTAGAACCAGGGCACTTTTTGCAGCACTGCGTCACTTTAACTGACAATTATGTGGTCGTGCAACAAAATTTGTGTCCTTTTTTTCCCCCTAAAAATAGAGCATTCTTTTGGTGGTATTTGGTCACCTCTGCTTCATTTCTGATCACCGCTATAAACAAAAAAAGAGCGAAAATTTTGCAAAAAAAAAACAACATTTCTTACTTTTTGCTAAAATACAACTCCAAAAAAAAATTAAAAAACTAATTTATTCATTGGTTTTGGCTGATTTATATTCTTCCTCATATTTTTGGTAAAAAAAATCGCAATTGGCGTTTATTGATTGGTTTGCGCAAAAGTTGCCGCGTTTACAAACCATGAGAATTAATTTATGGCGTTTTTACATTTTTTTTTATATACTAGTAATGGCAGCTATCTGCAATTTATATCGGGACCGATATTGGGGCGGACATGTCGGACATTTTTGACACCTTTTTGGGACCAATGAAATTTATACAGCGATCAGAAATTTAAATATCCACTGATTACTGTGTAAATATCATTGGCAGTGAAGGGGTTAACCTGCAGGGGGCGATCTAGGGGTTAACTGTGTTTCCTAGGCGTGTTCTAACTGTGAGGGCTGGGCTGCTATGGGCATAATAGATCTAACTGATCCCAGTGGCAGGAATCAGTAGATCTCTTACATGCCGCCTGTCAGAAGGGGGAACCACTGTGTTTACTTTGGCGGTTCAAAGTTCTTCCCCTCTGGCAGCTCATCGCGGCTCGCTGGCGGACATTGGGTCCACCCGAGCCGCGGGCACACTCATCCAGAGTGCGCCGGGCATGAGAGCGAGCCACTGGCTCTCAGTATAAATGAAACAGTGGTAGGTATTGGTAATTGGTATTGATGAGTACTAAAAAAAAGTATTTGTACTTGTGAAAAAATGGTATCAGTGCATCCCTAATTTTTACAATATTTTATGATGACAACATAACTTTTATGAGCCAAAAAACAATTATTATCACCCACTGTAATGGCAGGCATCTTGTAGGAACAAATCCCCGTGTATCTGGAATGTACAGCCACAAAGCACACTTGAGAAACCAGAGGTAATGCAGCAAAGAAGATTTACAACACGTACATTTCTTTGTAGGGAAGATTTAGCTCTTCAAATATTTAGACAATTAAGGCTCAGCACGTTGTAGAATGCTGAATGTTTTCACTTTGCTATTTGCAGTCAAACATTGGGACACGATGAGTGAGCGATGCTTCTGCTGGGTCTCAGCTGCCACTCTTATAGTTTATATAACTGCTCCACTAATTTACAATTTGCTTAGTCTTAATCACAGGAGCGCCTGAGCAGCACTGTATTATATCACTGAACAATAATGGAAGGGTCTATCCAATGATGGACAGAGTGTATACAACTCTAAAATTGCAAACACTGATATTATTTAATTTTGCTGCCATATGGTATTCGGCACACACACCACTGAAAATGCACTTTCATATCTTTAACGTCACTAGGCAAAGAATAGAAGTAGTTGTAACCCTAAGTGAATGATATTTAGTTTGATGAAATCCTGGGATTCATAAATAATTGGCATTTTTTTAAATAAAATACTTATCTTTGCCATTTTTTAGATCTCAGGGTGTTAGGTGCAATCCTGTCCTTTATTCCCATATCCAGTCACAGTCCAAATCTTGCTGGTTCAATTCTTTAACATTTCCGAAATCCACCCCTTCTTAACACCAAACTACTAATTCACTCTCTTTCTATTGCTTATCAACTATTGCAACTCCCTCCTTGTTAGCTTACCTCTACACAGGATATCCATCATTATTTCTACCATGAATGCTGCTGCCAGACTCATCCACTTTACCAACCACTCAGTTTCCACAACCCCACTCTGCCAATCCCTCCATTGGCCCCCGATGCAAACTCCCTACCCTACCCTGTCTAACGATCTCCTACTCTGTCCACCGTTAGACAAACCCTGAAAACTCATCTCTTCAGGAAAGCCTATCCCACCTCTAGTTAGCAACGTAATCTTATGTTGTCAAACAACTCATTCCCAAACAGTTACTATCTTTTGTATCACTTCCCCTTCCCTCTAGACTTTAAGCACTCATAAGCAGCCTAATAATAACATTAATCATTTGTGCTACTGGTCTGCTATGGCATCTTTGCAGGTACTGTTGGTCTGCACAGGGCCGCTGATAAGGCAGTACAGCCAGCCCTCCTGTACTGGGCCCGAGCAACATTAGTTCAAAAGGGGGGGGGGCACCTGCTGAGCAGGAGGTCTGGCTGTACTGTCTTATTGCAGACACCAATTCTCTTCTGCCTCCCACTGCAATGTTGCCAGCTTCTCCTCTTCTTTCCCTTTCCGGCAGCACTGCAAGCGGCTAGGTTCTACCACATGCTCCCCTTCCATCTGCTGTCCAGATTTCCACTTTCCCCTGCAGAGCTGCCGGCTTTCCTCCTATTGTCTCCTGCCGGACGCTGGTGCGGGCACACAGGGCAATGTTTCAGGATAGAGAGCAGGGGAAGGTAATTTACTGACCCCTTCCTTTCAGTACCAATTATTCCTGTGTCCATTCATCACCAAAGCATAGTAACTGTGTATACTATGCTTCAGTTTGTTAATGAGCAGGAAGCCTCAGAGTGCTTCCTATTATTAATCTGTGCAGCTGAAGCTACAGAGAAAGGGACTGATATAGTGCCTTGAAAAAGTATTCATACCCCTTGAAATGTTCCACATTTTCTCATGTTACAACCAAAAACATAAATGTATTTTATTGGGATTGTATGTGATAGACCAACACAAAGTCGCACATAATTGTGAAGTGGAAGGAAAATTATAAATGGTTTTACATTTTTTTTTTACAAATAAATATGTGAAAAGTGTGGGGTGCATTTGTAATCAGCCCCCCTGAGTCAATACTTTGTAGAACCGCCTTTCACTGCAATTACAGCTGGAAGTCTTTTTGGGAATGTCTCTACCAGCTTTGCACATCTAAAGAGTGAAATTTTTGCCCATTCTTCGTTGCAAAAAAACCTCTGTCAGATTGGATGGAGAGCGTCTGTGAACAGCAATTTTCAAGTCTTGCCACAGATTCTCAATTGGATTTAGGTCTGGACTTTGACTGGGCCATTCTAACACATGAATATGCTTTGATCTAAACCATTCCATTGTAGCTCTGGCTGTATGTTTAGGGTCGTTGTCCTGCTGGAAGGTGAACCTACACCCCAATCTTAAGTCTTTTTCAGACTCTAACAGGTTTTCTTCTAAGATTGCCGTGTATTTGGCTCCACCCATCTTCCCATCAACTCTGACCAGCTTCCCTACCCCTGCTGAAGAAAAGCATCGCTCCCACCACCATGTTTCACGGTGGGGATGGTGTGTTCAGTGTGATGTGCAGTGTTAGTTTTCTGTCACACATAGCGTTTTGCTTTTAGGCCAAAAATGTTGGTCTCATCTGACCAGAGCTCCTTCTTAGACATGTTTGTGGTGTCCCCCACATGGCTTCTCACAAACTGCAAACGTGGCTTCTTATGGGGTTTTTTTGTCACCAATGGCTTTCTTCTTGCCACTCTTCCATAAAGGCCAGATTTGTGGAGTGCACGACTAATAGTTGTCCTGTGGACAGATTCTCCCATCTGCAGCTCCTCCAGAGTTACCATGGGCCTCTTGGCTGCTTCTCTGATTAATGCTCTCCTTGCCCGGCCGGTCAGTTTAGGTGGACGGCCATGTCTTGGTAGGTTTGCAGTTGTGCCATACTCTTTCCATTTTCGGATGATGGATTGAACAGTGCTCTGTGAGATGTTCAAAGCTTGGGATATTTTTTCCTGACCTGTCTGGTGTGTTCCTTGGCCTTTATGATGATGTTTGTTCACTAATGTTCTCTAACAAACCTCTGAGGGCTTTGCAGAATATCTGTATTTATACTGAGATTTAATTACACACCGGTGGACTCTATTTACTAATTAGGGGACATCTGAAGGCGTTTGGTTCCACTAGATTTTAGTTAGGGGTATCAGAGTAAAGGGGGCTGAATACAAATGCATGCCATACTTTTTACATCTTTATTTGTAAAATATTTTGAAAACCATTTATTATTTTCCTTCCAAGTCACAATTATGTGCCACTTTGTGTTGGTCTAGCACATAAAATCCCAATAAAATACATTTATGTTTTTGGTTGTAATGTGACAAAATGTGGAAAATTTCAAGGGGTATGAATATTTTTTCAAGGCACTGTAAATCTATGTCCTGAGTCACTTTTGGTCGGAGGAAGGGGGCCCTGTTAGGTAGGCTGTATGGGGCCCCATGATTTCTAACAGCAGCCCTGGGTCTACATGCATTCCAGCATGTGTATGTGGTATTTCTCAGAATGGGTTTCCTGACTATAACAACATGCCTGAATGATATGGGTAGAACAGGCCACTTGTAGTCCCTATCAGAACCCCATGTGACAGGGTGACAACACAGGAGAAAAATTGGGATACAGAGACAGTCCTATAGCAAGAAGTGTTTGAACAGATTCCTTTACGGCAGGATCACCCAGTATAATTTTAATGAATGCTTCCAACTTACAAACACTAAAAATTACTTTTGAAATAACATGTTAAAACTTCTATGCAGTTTCAGTCATTGGGGTTTCTTAAAAGTGAAGTATGGAAATTGAAAAAAATAAACATACATTCTCACCTAGAAAAAAAGATTGTGATCTGTCGCACCCACTGCGACATGCCTCCATCCCTAAATTTGCATGCAAGCAAAGAAAACCTCACCTAGGTGGAGGCAGCATTGGTCCAATGCTGCATTTGTCCTCGCCACCTATAAGATCAAGAACTCAGCCACCATAGGCCGCCGATCGCTCAGTTTTTGGTCTTTAGGCAGCAGAGTGGTGACCAGGGTAGGTTTACTAAAGGCAAATAGGCTGTGCAGTTGCTCCAGAGCTTAGTAAATGAGTAGAAGCTCTGCTGATTTCCATCATCCAATCATGTGCAAGCAGAAATGCTTTTTTTTTTCACTTGATTGGCTATTCTCTGCAAAGTGAAGATTTACCTAATTTACTAAGCTCTGGAGCAACTGCACTTTGCAAATTTGCCTTTAGTAAACCAATCCCTGTGAGTCACCAGCTCTCTGCTCTGCTCCTCCAGCTCTCACTGGGGCACTGGGCTGTAGAGGGGACAGGAGCAGCTGGCTCAGTCTCCCAGTGGCTCACTGAGAGGCTGAGACAGCTGCCAGGCCAGTTAGGATCGATCCAGCACCTGGACCAGCTGAGTGATGTCGGCTGACAGAGGATTTTAGCACGCTGTCAGCTGAAAACGGGTTACAGGAGTGCAGAACAAAACGCACCCCTGTGACCCACAAGGAGAGGTAGAGGCAAGAGAGCTTTGTCCCTACTTCTCCTTTAAGAATGATCTGTCCACAGCTCTTTTATGAAGGTTCTAGATATTTTCCATCACCCACATGGAGCCCAACCCAGCAATGTATGAACAATCCTTCAAAGCAAAAAGATAAAACATTTTCTAATTAAGGATAAAGAAAAGAGATTGTAACAATCAGAAACACAAGTCAGTGGAGACTTTATTCATCATCTTTTCAGCCTCCTAATTAATGATTTTCAGGTTAACCAATTATTTCACATAGATAAGAGCAAAGATCAGAGATAATGCATGAAAGTTATTTATGTGTGGCATGCACAGCTTAAAACACTTCTCCTTTTCAAAGTTAAGAACAAAACACTGGACGCTCTTTAGTGTGCTAATGACTTTACCCATCACTGTATTGACAACTAGTTTAAGACATGGGCCTTATGTATAACGTGTCTAAAGCCTCGTACACACGCTGCGATTGACGTACGACCGCACATCCAACTTTTCCCAAAATCGGCTGTCCGTGGTTTTGTCTAGCGTACTGATGGTAGTAAAATTATCGTTTGACTAAGGTGAACGTAGTGGTGTGTTAGGAGCATATAAAGAGGAAGTTCAGTTGAATGTGAATTGTGAATTACGAATGCAGGTTTACACGACCGAACAGTTCAGGGTCGTTCCTGAGTTCCAAACATGCATGTTTGTACTTACAACTTTTGTTGGTCCAACTTCTGTACAGACGAGCCGTACATCGGATGACTCCTTGTCGGCAGACAAAGGTGTTCTAATTTGCTCATACAGCTTTTGCTGGATGATAATTAAAAATCGACTGTCAACAGGAGTGTACTAATGGTCGGATTATGAAAATTTTCGGCCGATAATTGTACCGTTTATGGGCCTTAAAGGAACAACATTCTGTATTTCTCACCTAATTAACTAATCAGCTTCACCTTCTCTTGTTCTAACTTGCAATCAACAGGAATGTGAGAATCTGATTGGTTGGTTGAGGGAAAAAAAAGACAGTCGGACACTTTGTGGATAAGATCAGAAATTGGAGGACAAAAACAGCTGTTGATCGCAGGTGCTTGGTACCTAAACCATCATTAGGTCTTAGAAGAAACCTAGTTTGCATGCGTGGATGCATGTGGGGCACCGGATTCATAGGCATCTGAGTTTTTTTTTTTTTCAAGCCACATGATTGGAGGCTCTAATTCGCTTGAAAAAGGATGGGCTTGGGGCGCACAGCCCTGCGCCCCGAACCCACCCACTTTTGACTCTAGCGAATCAATATTCACTATTATCTTCCAGCTTCTCCTCCCGGGCAATCAGGACAGGTGGCGGATCGGGTTGGCCAGGAGGAGAAGCCAAAGAAGCTGCGGCGCTGTGACTGTGGAGGAGTGAGCGTGGACCTCGGGGGTGTTTGTTTGCTACTCCCCCCCAAAAAAAAAGTTTAGCACCAGCCGCCACTGCTGGGAACACTAGTTCCTGAGACTATGAATGTGCAGACTAGGTATTCTCAATGCCAACCATACAGGAGAGAGTCATCTGATAAGAGCCTACGGTCCTTTCTAACCCCACAAAGAAGCTTCCTAGCAACTGGCAACTCTGAGAACATAAACGTAAATCAAGTGGAATTTCTGACTTTTTACAGCTGTAATGTTCCCTGGATATAAATGACAGATCACCGCAGTCTGGAGCTGCTCTTTGCTCTGCCAGTTTTCGAGATAATATTGAAACAAAAATGAAAGTTTACTCATTTGAAGAAAACATATCTCAGCGTCCAGTCCACTCTATTTCTTTTCCCTGATAATTATCTGCTAAAGCTGCCATTGCGAGACGGACACAAGTTCCAGCACATGCTGACAGCATCCCTGCGGCTTCCCGCTATGCCAGTGTTGAGCCGGGGCTTTAATTTTTAAATCCCTGCAGATGAAACAGCTGCAGATGGAAGATCCCCAGGAAGCGATATTTCACCAGCACTCTATATGCCAGGTTTGCTGTAAATGAGGACTGCTGCTGAAGTTGTACTTTTCAGCACTAGATTCAAAAAGTCATTTTGAAAGGCAGAAAATAAAATGAATTGTCTTCAAGAGTCAAGGGATGTGAACAGCAGTGGACGTGACTTTGAATTAAGTTTATTTAGCTGTTATCAGCCTGGTAAGGTAAACCTGTGCGCAGCATTGGCAGAGAAGGCATCCTCTGGCATAGCTCCCAACTGTCTCTTGCTTACAGGTTCTGTCCCTTATTTGGAAGCAAATCCCTCCATCCCTCTTTCCTCCTCAGCAGTCCCTCATTTTGGTCTGATGTGTAGTCCTCTATAAAATAGAAACATATTATTTATCTAACAAAGTGTTATACTGCACCAAATCTATTATCCAGCCTCTAACACAAATAGGTTGATTTACTAAAGGCAAACAGACTGTGCACTTTGCAAAGAGCAGTTGCTCCACAGCTTGGTAAATGAGCAGAAGCTCTGCTGATTTCCATCATCCAATCACGTGCAAGCAAAAATTCATTTTTTTATTTTCCTTGCATGAGATTGGGTACTCTTTGCAAAGTGAAGCCTTATCTTATTTACTAAGCTCTGGAGCAACTGCACTTGCAGAGAGCAACTGCCCTTTGCAAGTGCACAGTCTATTTGCCTTTAGTAAATCAACCCCATAGCATTTATTATTTTAGAATACCAGTATAATTGTAAAGTTGCAGTGAATAAAGCACTTGTGGGTTTACCCAATCATTTATTGCATATTCATTTTTCATAGTCTGCCCAAGTGGGGACATGGCAGGGGTGTGTCATTTGCCTACATACTTCATGCCTTATGGCAGCATTAAACCCAAAGCCAAAAATGTAATACATTGCAGCTTACCAATCATTAAATATGATGGCTGCATTTGTTTTCTTTTTCCCCTCTGTTTTCACCTAGTGATCCAGCCAGTAACACACCTCCTGTATAGGAGTGTCCCCACTCTGGCTGAAGGAGCACATGGGCACAGTAGACAGCAGCATTGTCAGTCTGGGGGGGGGGATTGTTAAATGTACTAGCAGATTTAAATACACTAACAAATTGAAGCTGAACTCTAGGTAAACAGTTATAAGCAGTTACAACAAACAGGTCTATTGCTTTTGGGATTAAGATTTCACATAAATAAGCACAAGCTGATCACTGTATGTCTCATCCCGGTAGCTGATACAACTGCAAGAGTGCTTGTTCTTTTGAAAAAAAAAAACCACAGACATACTTGCTGGATCGATGATAATGCGAAACCCGAGGGTTTCTTTACCTGCGCAATGGGATATAATACATAGAATATATGTGTGTGGAACTGCCCGTATCACAGACTAGAGAGTACTGTAAACATGTGAACCAAAAAATGTTAAACCGTGCTACCACATGATTAGAATGCAAAATAGTGCATATGTGCAGGATTAAAACAACTTAACACAAAAAATGCAAAAATATATGTGCAAGGGTCATATAGTGCAAAATTTCACAAATAGCAAATAGGTGCAATCCCAAATTACAATGCAAATATTCTCAAGATACACTATAGTGCAAAAAATACAAATAGTGCAAAAAATACAAATAGTGCAAAAAATATTGCAAAAATTATGTATATATATATATATATATAAGTCCAAAGTGCATGTGCTTAATCCAAATGATGTAACCTAGATATTGCGTAAATAAAAAAGTTAACAAATGTAAAAGATTTTGAGTTCAATAGATCCAATGACTGTGTTCCAATATGGAGATGTGTTAGATCATCCAGTATCCCAAACCAGTAGGTGGTGTTGCAAAGATCAAACTCCTTCACCAAACACCCGGTGTCACACCCTACTCACCGGAACCAATTGATCCCCATTACAGGGATCAAGAGCACTTGTCACCATCAGTATCCTCTGGGCAACTGATGT
Source organism: Glandirana rugosa (assembly GCA_018402905.1). Taxonomy (NCBI): domain Eukaryota; kingdom Metazoa; phylum Chordata; class Amphibia; order Anura; family Ranidae; genus Glandirana; species Glandirana rugosa. The sequence goes on along the minus strand of BLSH010164298.1, from coordinate 218,372 downwards.
CTCCTCCAACAGAGATGGAGCTGAACAGCGGGCCTCAAGGGGACGGAGGGTGAGATGGAATAAAAAAGGGCTGCATCTACGGCATCCCCTGCTTGCTTATTTTAATGTATCTTTGTTGTTTTAAAAAAATCCTCCTACATACTTCACCATACCAGTCCCCCCTTTTTTATTCCATCTCTCCCTCTGTCCCCTTGAGGCCCGCTGTTCGGCCGCTGTTTGGCTCCAGTGAAAATGTGCAGCAAGTTAACAGACTTTCAATTTAACCCTGCCACAAATTTGTGGTAAGATATCCTTACTATCTGGGTATTTAATGAGCCACACTTCCTCTCCACCTCCCCATACTGCTGGAGCCCCTTAACAGAGTAGGGTTTTCAGGTATGAAGGATCAAAGGCCTGAGTGACCGTTCACCATTTCCAAACACCATTGTGTGCAGGGGGGGCCATGACATCATCCCGCTGTCTAAACCATCTGAAAACAGAGCTTGGACAGGCAGAGATGCCACATTGTCACTTTTCCCTGAATGGAGCAACTGACAGTAGTAATGAAGCTGCAGTCACTATTACTGTAAGCCCAATAGTTTAGGAGCCAGAGGGGACCTGGTAACCCAGGAGGCAAACTCTGGAGTCTCAGGTGAGATCCGGAGAGTTCCCAAACATGGTCATCAGCGGTGAGATTCAGAAGTACTGTACACTCACTGTGACCGGGCTTCTCCGAAAATCGATGGAAACAATGAAGTGGCTGGGAGCTAACAAGCGACAGCGATCACATGGTGAAGTAATGTCACTTAGTCATCGCTTTGCCATAAGCCTACTGCCTCTGTCCCCATTTTAAATAGGGACACATTTTATATTAAAATACTCAAATAAATAGTGATCAACATAACAAGCAAATAAGTAAAGTTATTTTACCCAAATCTCCACAGTGATTAAAGACTGAACATGTTTCCCGTCTATTTTTTAAGATGCTTGTAAAATCTTTTAATGCAAAGAACTTGCTTCATGTTTGTTCAATAGTGAAATCAGCATATACAGCAGCTTAATAATATCACATTAGATTAAGCCAATTAAGTGAAAATATTAAAATCCCTTATGTACAAAAACCAATAGCATTAACCCAATAAGCAAGGGTGGATTTAGTCCTCGGAAGAATTTGGCAATGTCATTTTTCTGGTGCTAATAGATGACTTAAGATAGAATACATCCTCTGTTATCTTAATTTCAGAGTTCCTACCTTCCCATTCCCTCTACTTTGTAGTGTCTCCCTTAAAGGTACTATAAAAAATCCTGACTTCTCTAAAAATGGTATTCACATAGGGCTAGGCACACTCCCATGTGTTTGAATTGCATTATGAAATACATGCTCCACAGAAGGACCTTTGCTCTCTGTGTAAAAGCAGTGGATGTTCTGCAGAGGTCCAACACACCCTTCTAGCTCTGATTCAGCAGGAATCGAGTCAGACTTCCACAGAAAGAACATAGCTTCCACAAAAACAAGCACTGGCCTTACAGCATCCTTTCTCAACCTGTGTGTCAGTAGCCAAAGGTTGGCGCCCAATGAGCAATTGTGAGCAATAATGTAGCTGCCCCTTTAAGAAGTGAATTGTTCACCCAATATTATATAAAGCAAGTGTAAAGGTAAACGATTACATATGTTTATGAACCATGAAAACAATAGTATTACAAATCAAATTAATCAATAGAAATCTGCAAGTCTAGTAAAACTATGGTATAACATGCAAAACGTATAGTCCATAAATGATAGATCCCAACACCAACAAGTTGCTCCTATATACAGATAGCTTCTAGTTCTGTTCACCACAGGGTGCTCAATGGGAAGGTGGCAACTCACCAGAGGTGTTTGACCCCTTTTTACAGGATGGTTAAAAAAACGCATTTGAAAAGCAAGATTGGTTCCACTGCTGATACCACTCCACTCCACTGTTCCCTCAGGATAGAACTAGGATGCAAAAATGACTCCACAGGAAACATGTAAAAAGTCTCATAGTGTAGTAAATTTATTGATTAATATAAAAGCATAAAGTAAAGGTTGCACTCACATGTATGTGTGCCTAATTCCTGGCACTAGGTGTATACAGCATGTGCAGATAAGGCTATTTCCTCCGGCCATGGCGTGTGGTGCAAGCCTCGTTTTAGATGGCAACGCCAGATGGGTATCTCACAGGACTTGGAAGTGATGAATCTCCCTCTTCGATGTATGTTTCCCAGTGCTAAACCTTTCATCCAATTTGTAAAATTCCAGCTCCAGCTCCCTGCATATAGCTCCTTTCTCAACCACTTTCACCCCAGAGGAACCCCTAAAATAATGTTCAGTTCTTGAGAAACCCTTACTAAAACCAACTCATTGGGAGTCAGTGGGAAAAAAGCACCTGACATTGGTGGTCAGTAGGAAGTATGCCCTTACAGTGGTGATTAGAATGCCACCATTGCAGACAGATAAAATTATAATTGGTGTTGTAGCCCTGGAAATATGCAGGCCCATTGAAATGGAATGGAATACCTCAAGGAACCTATAAAAACCTCTGGAGGAATCCTGGTTGAGAGTGGTTGCTTTACAGCAGTGGTCTCCCAGCTGCGGCCCGTTGCTTGCCTTTATCTGGCCCTTGGGGCACTTTTCTTCCTACTGATGCAAGCAATATTCCTCCTACTGACACCAACAATAGGGCACTATTCCTCCCACTGACAATTGTGGTACTATTTCTCCCACTGACACCAACAAGGAAGCAATATTTCTCCCACTGACACCAAGAATGGTTCACTATTCCTCCTCTAATGCCAAAGGTGCACTGTTTTTCTCACGGACTCCAGGACAATGTCTACTCTCAATGGCTGAAAATCTGAAAGGGCAGTAAACTGGCCCTTTTTTAGAAAGTTTGGAGACCAATGCTCTACAGCACGCTGCAAAAAAAAAAAAAGAAAAAAGGAACTGTTAGATTTTGCACACCTTTTGTTTTTCCGGTACCTACAATTTAACAGATTTAAACTGAAAGTTAAGGTAGGATATGGCTCATATGCACTTACCAATTTAATTTGCCTTTTTTTATTGAGTCAGGGAACATATGTTGTATTGCCAGAGGAAAAGATCCTGCCCTGGGCCTATGCTAGACTAATACTGACTATTTTCTTAATTTTATATTTCTAGTACCTATCAGTAGTCATCTTAGGGGGTGGGGGATGAAAAAGCAAAAATGATATACCATGGGTTGAGCATTTATATAAAAAATAATTGTATTTTTCCAATTACGACCAGTCCAGAATTTATTTGAATCGAGTGACTGCATTGCAAACTCGAATATATTGCCTTAATCTTCCTCTGAGTCAGCCTTGAGATTAAGGTGCAGACTTTAGGAAAAAAATTTTCATAGTTAAAATACCTTCTTCAGCAATATTTCAAATTCCATCACAGGAAGACGTTTACAGTGAGCACGACAAGAGGATTAATCAGCATTACATAGTCGACTTCTAACGGTTAATGGGCAAACATCTTCAATGAGTTTGAAAATACCTGGCTGGATTCAACGTAGCTGGGGGACTGTCTGGGTTTATCAGGCAGCCACACAGACAAAAAGGTTCTCCTGTCTATTCAAATAACGTCTCTTATTTTTCTGACAAACGGTGAATGACATAATACTGCCTGGAGCAACGGGAGAGGAGCAGAAGACAGTAATGATCAGACATGAATAATGGTAAACACGGAACATTGCACTTAGACTGGAGGCCTGGTGCCTGCCAATAAGTTTTACTGACTTTCCTAAATGTTACCAGACGCATAAAAATGATCAAGTCTTCAGTTAGGGTCTTGGGAAGAGTAAAACGGTTATGTCTATTTACTGGCGGTTGAACCTGGAGCACACTCATAATGACAAATGTATTTCTCTGCACCTTAGAGGGAAAGGGCAACAGAAGTGGAAGCATTCTGCTCCCTGCCAAAGAAGATAATCACCACGGCTCGTGCCTTGGATCTGCACTCTCTTTTAGAGCTACGCCATCCAAAGAATATTCCCGATCCAGGATAGTTGGATGCTTTGTGGTTCCATCAAGACACAGTAGTGATAGCGGAAGGTTGAACCCCAGGCATCCAACACACAAAACTGTGAACCTGGAGCACAAACATAAAGAAGAAGAATCTTCAGAAGGTGTAGCTTTTAAAGACAGCAAAGATCCAAGATTTTGGGTTTTTTACCGCTTTAACGGTTTAAGCTTAACGTTTTACCTTCTTTATGGCCAGAGCATTTTTTGCTATTCACCACTGGACCACTTTAACTGGCAAGTGCGCGGTCATGCAACACTGTAGCTTTTTACCATTTTTTTCACAGAAATAGAACTGACCAAGAAACAGGCCAAGCTGCCCAGACATGGGGGTTAATTTACTAAAGAAAAACAGGCTGTGCACTTTTCAAAGTGCAGTTACACTCTGCAAGGGCAGTTGCTCCAGAGCTTAGTAAATGAGCAGAAGCTCTGCTGACTTCCATCATCCAATCATGTACAAGCAAAAATTATTATTTTTTTCTTTTCCTTGCACATGATTGGGTATTCTTTGCAAAGTGAATTTTTACCTCCTTTCCTACGCTCTGGAGCAACTGCACTTTTTTGCACAGTCTAGTTGCCTTTAGTAAATCAACCTCAAAGGGTTGACACAAACCATTTACCACTGGCAGGGTTTCTTACAATCAGTGTTAATTTCAATGTCAAATTTCGATTTAGTTTTAGCCATAGGGGTTGATTTACTAAAACCGGAGAGTGCAAAATCTGTTGCAGCTGTTCATGGTAGCCAATCAGCTTCTAACTTCAGCTTGTTCTATTAAGCTTTGACCAAAAAAACCTGGAAGCTGATTGGTTTCTATGCAGAGCTGCACCAGATTTTGCATTCTCCAGTTTTGGTAAATCAGCCCCATGGTCTTTTGACTAAAGGCCCATACACACGCTGCAAATTTAGGACAGGAATTGTCGTTCGACGACCGATCGTCCAAAATTCTTAAGCCTTGTACATACGGGACGACGATCGAACGTACGATTGTCTCAAATCGTATGTTGGTTGTTGTATCTAGCATACTGACTGCACTACACGATCGTATGACCAAAGAAAGAACGTTCAGGTGCATGTAATTAGCATCCGGCCGTTCCTGACTTCGGAGCATGCGTGTTTTGCACAATACAACTTGTTGTACCAACTGCTCTGTACACACGATACAACGGTCGTATGAACGCTTGTTGGAAAGACCAAGTTTTCTAGTTTGCTCATACAACTCCCGTTGTACGACCGTCGTATGTCGGCTGTTGTAACCGCGCATACGAACGATCGATTTCGCATACAACGGTCGTTCGTACGACCTGTTGTATGCGATCGTCGTCCCGTGTGTACGAGGCTTAACAGTTAGTATGCTCCTTACGACAGCCAATTTTGATTTGTAGTAAGACAAAAGCTGGACATGCAGGCTATAAAAAAATGTTTGTACGGCAACTCAACGTCTGATTTTTGTAACATTAGTACGGTTTTCGTACAAAAAAAATCATACGTGCAAGACTATAAATGCTCAGAAATGAAAAAATACATACAAAACTATTCAATACATTACGTCACTTCTGACGTTGAATTCGGCGGTACAAACATTTTCATATTGTTAGTACGCTCTTCACTTTAGACAAGCATCCAACAAAAACATATGTTCTGTTGTCCGAAATTTGCATCGTGTGCACGAGGCTTTAGTCTGGGTTCACACTATAGCCGCATGCAGCTCACAGCAGGGGTCCGGTGCGTCTCCATTCACCTTTTGAGGTACGATTTCAGCCTGAATTTTGGGCTGAATTCGGACCTGAAATGGACCAAAAGACGCACAGAACTCCTGTGCAATTTGCACCAGAGCCACTGCGGAGATGTGTAAACCGGCTCAATAGAGAGCCGGTCACAATCTAGTGCTATGCGAATTGGATGCGGTGAAATCCGCATCCAATTTGCATAGTGTGAATCCAGCCTGAAATGCCATTTTAGTTTTAGTCATAGTTTAGTCAACTAAAATTGAATGGGTTTAGTTAATGGGGCTCATTTACTAAAGCTGGAGAGGGAAAATTTTGGTGCAGTTGTGCATGGTGACTAATCAGCTTCTAAATTCAGCTTGTTCAATTAAGGTTTGACAATAAAACCTGGAAGCTGATTGGTTTCTATGCAGAGTTGCACCAGATTTTGCACTCTCCAGCTTTAGTAAATCAACCCCAATGACTTCGGCTCCTGAAGATTTTGCCCCCTTCATTCACAGGCCATTTTTTTTCTATTCGGCACTGTCGTAGTTTAACTAGCGATTGTGCGGTCATGCAACACTGTACCCAAACAAAATTTATATAATTGTTCTTCCATACATAGAGTTTTCTTTTGGCGGTATTTGATAACCACAATTTTTTATTATATAAATGAATAAAGACCGAAAATTTATCGAAAATATTTTTTACTTTCTGCTATAAAACATATCACATAAAAAAGTAAAAACATCTAATTTCTTCATAAATTTAGGGCAAAATGTATTCTGCTACATGTTTTTGGTATTAAAAAATCCCAATAAATGTATATTGATTTGTTTGCGTGAAAGTTATAGAGGTTGATTTACTAATTTGCTGTAGAGTGCAAAAACCGGAGAAGCTGTGCATGGTAGCCAATCAGCTTCTAACCTCAGATTGTTCAATCAAGCTTTGACAATAAAACCTTGAAACTGATTGGTTTCTGTGTGGAGCTGCACCAAAATGTGCACTTTCAATCTTTAGTAAAGCCAATCCCATTGTATCTACAAACTATAGTATATGTACTGGACTTTTTATTATATTTTTTATAAACTAGTAATGGCAGTGATGAGCAACTTATATTGGGACTGTGACAGTGGTGTGGGCAATCTGACACAAACTGACACTGCCTCACATTTGAGACAGAGAAAAGGACTAAGGGCAGAGATTGCCCACTCCCTTTCTCTGCAGGCTCAGCTGCACTGGACAGTGAATAGACGGGAGGAGCTCTGAAGCTTCCTGTTCATTCACAATCTGAAGCATAGTAAACACAATTTCAGTGATTAAACATCCCCCTGTGTGCCCTCAGCAGATGTTGGCAGGAGAGGAGAGGAGGGAAGCTGGCAATGCAAGGGAGGGGGACACACAGGAAGACCCGGACAGCAGGGAGGTGGGGTCGCAGATACTGATCCCGCTGCAGTGCAGTCGGAGGAAGAAAGAGGATGAGAAGTCAGCAGAGCTGCAGGGGACATCACAAGAGTTGGAAATAAGGCAGTACAGCAGTCGCTTCTGGGCCCCCTTCTGAACTGATGGGGCCTGGGCCAGGTATAAGTGGCCCTGGATGTGTGGCCCCTTGCTATTTGATCCTTGCTAACCTAAAACTTGGTTGAAAATCATTAGCAACAGTCTTACTAAATAGACTACTTACCTGCTCCTACGGCATTGAGCCCTTACTGGTTGTAACCCTGCAAAACCTTGCTCACCAGTCATGTAACGGTGGCAGTGTAAAATCTTACTAGTTCAGCCACCGAGAAAGCAATACCGTAGAAGCTTACGATTGATAGTGTAACATAGGCCTTATTATGGACATGTCAACATACCTGTCAAGCCCGCTTTAACCAAACAAGTGACAATATGAAGCTTGCTTACATAAATCATACTGCAAACCCTGCACAGGCTAAAGAGCCAGCAAGCCGACAGGCAGCGACCGCTGGCACAGATCCGCTTTATAGAAATCACTCTGGTACTGAGCCGCTCACACATGCAGTCCAGGGGAATTCTACATCGATCTGAGCTGGCAGAACTTTCAAATCTCCAGCTTAAAGGCACAGCGGTGGCATCTCCCATTGATTGTCAGGAGAAAACATGCTGATTAAGTTGTGTAAGTTCTCCACGTCGGCTATATCAGCGGCTGGCAGAACAGGTCTGCAGGAAAGAGGCTTTAACATCCCTTGAATGTCACCGGGTGACATGGTCGCTTGATCAGCACTTGCCGGGAAAGTGTGAGACCTCAATTACATAGTCAGTGCAGCTATTATGGTTCATATGCTCCGATACATGTCAGGTTGGTCCAGTTGCCTGGAAACCCATGATCACGGTCTGTTAAAATACAGAGTTTTATGCAAATAGGAAACAGAATCATGCCAGTGCAAATGAACGCAGGTATTAAAAAGCCATCTCTCTAATTACCCATCAAAACAGATGCATGTGCAATAGTCATGGCCTGTTTAGATGTTCAGTATAATTTTGCTACTTAAAGTACAGGTTCCTCACCAATTGCCCGGGGCCCTATCTGGTTTTCAGCTACTCTTTTATGGTAAGCACTCTGTACCTATTTAAAGGTTAAAAATTAAAAGTCAGCAGCTACACATATTGTAGCTGCTGACTTTTAATAATAGGACACTTAACTGTCCTGGAGTCCAGCGATGACAGCACCCGCCGCCGATCTACGGATCGGGGGGTCGGGTGCAGCCGCGTCCATTGCAGGTAAGGGAACCCGGATGTGTAGCATTACAGCTTCAGGCCGGGCACCTTACTGCGCATGCACGAGGCAGGCGGCCAGTAGCAGAGCGAGGGTGGAGGAGGGATCCAGGCTACTGACGTCAGTGGCCGCGGCTGCCGACCCGAACTCCCCCGAAAGTCTTCTTCCCCCGAAAGAGGGGGGAGGAATCCAACCAACAGAAGTTCCACTTTTGGGTGGAATTCCGCTTTAAAGTGGAACTCTGGGTTCTCTTTGTGAAACACCCCCTAGTGTTTCACAAAGAGAATGTCACGGTCCTTCCTCTACTGGTTCTCATTGTTGCACTGAACAGTTCTTGTGTAATGATATGTGAGTGCTGTTCAAGTGCAGCATTACTCTGAGTCCCGACTGTATGATGGTGCACCCCAAAGGCCAGGTCCATGATAGTCTGGAATTAGAGTAAGCGGTGGTTCACACTGCCACAATTTGCGCTCTGACTTGTGTCGCCTCAAGTCGCTTGACATCTGAAATCCCATTGAAGTGAATGAGAGCCGTCTTAATGTACACTGCTGAAGTCGCTCCGACTTCAGAAAGGGTTCCTGTACTACTTCAAGGCGACTTCTATCCGACTTGTGCCCATAGAATTCAATGGAAGTCGCCTCCAAGTCAGATCCCCATCTATATTGAAGCGACTTTACAGGAAAAAGAAAAGAACTTACACAGGTACCCCCCACAAATTACCCAGGAAACCTCATCCCTCCCTTCTCTGATTGGCCACAGGCAAAGTTGCCTGGCATGGAGGTCGCGTTGCAAGTCGCCCAAAGTCACCCTGAATTCACCTTGAAGTAGCGTTCAAATCACCTATTCTCTCCTGAAGTCGGATTGCCTATGTGTGAACCGGCCCTTGGTGGTTTAAATGATGCCGGTCTTCATTCAATCCAGAAGAATGAGGACATCCAGTGGAGAAAACAAATTACTTTTTAATGCAGGTTTTTTATTTTTTTTATACAGGTGGCCTCTTGATTTTTATTATTTAAAAAAAAAAGAGTTTCATTCAATCCCAGCCCCAATGGGGACAATAATTATTTGATCCCCTGCAGATTTTGTAAGTTTGACCACTTACAAAGAAATGAAGGGTCTATAACTTTTATCATAGGTGTATTTTAAATGATAGAGACAGAACATCAACCGAATATGTAGAAAAAAACCCATGATACAAATGTTATAAATTCAGTTGCAGTTCAGTGAGTAAAATACGTATTTGATCCCCAAGCAAATCGTACTAGGTGGAGAAACCCTTGTTGGCAAGCACAGAGGTCAGATGTTTCTTGTAGTTGGTTACCAGGTTTGCACATCTCAGGAGGGATTTTGGTCCGTTCTTCTTTACAGATCTTCTCTAAATTCTAAGGTTTTTTAGCTGTCACTTGGCAACTCAAAGTCTCAGCTCCCTCCATACATTTTCTATAGGATTAAGGTCTGGAGACTGGATAGGGGACTACATGACCTTAATGTGCTTCTTCTTGAGCCACTCCTTTGTTGCCTTGGCGGTATGTTTTGGGTCATTGTCATCCTGGAAGACCCATCCACGACCCATTTTCAGTGTTCTGGCTGAGGGAAGAAGGTTCTCATCCAAGATTTTATAATACATGGCCCCATCCATTGGCTCCACGATTTGGCAAAGTCTGTCTGTACCTTTAGCAGAGAATCAGCCCCGAAGCATCACGCTTCCACCTCTGTGCTTGACTGCAGGGATGGTGTTCTCAGGGTCATAGTCAGCGTTTTTCTTCCTCCAAATATGGTGAGTTGAGTTAATGCCAAAGAGCTCAATTTTGATCTCATCTGACCGCAGTACTTTCTCCTAATCCTTCTCTGAATCACCCATGTGACTGGCCACTTAGGAACCCAGTTATTGCATTGTGAGAGGAAGGAGAGTAGGGCACATGCACCAATATTTATTTATTTATTTATTTCAGGTCCTTATATAGCGCCGTCAATTTACGCAGCGATTTACATATATATTGTACAGTCACAGTCCCTGCCCTCAAGGAGCTTACAGTCTAAGGTCTCTAACTCACATGCATACATACACATACTAGGGGCAACAGGATCTAATTAACCTACCAGCATGTCTTTGGAGTGTGTGTACCCGGAGGAAACCCACGCAGGCACAGGGAGAACATGCAAACTCCAGGCAGGTAGTGTCGTGGTCGGGATTCGAACCTGCGACCCTTTTGCTGCTAGGCGAAAGTGCTAACCACTACATGGAAGTACCAGGTATTTCAAATAAGCTGCATTGGTGAAAGATAGAAGGATTATATTGGTAAATTGATTTTGCTGCAAATTTATAGAAGAATTCCAGGTACGGGTATCTTTACATAGTTACATAGGTCCAGCTTGGATCAATGTACAGTACCATACCTAGCCAATGCCCCTGGAAGCTGGAAATTACAGAAGGAAACATCTCTACTCCAGTGATCTCCAGTAGCTTCCATGTCCCATGCCGAGCAGCTGGACTGCAGTATTGTGAATGCAGGAGGTCAGCCACTCTGCTTAGGTGCCATTTAAAGATCGCTTTGCATTAGTGCCCAGCCAACCTCATGTGTTCACCATGCAGTGGAGATGACTGGAGTAGCAGTGTCTATACAGTGAATTCCAACCTCCAGGGGAATTATTAATGCAAAATAAACACATTGTTATATTGGTCCAAGCTGGACCAATGCAACTATATAACAATGCTAGGTTTTAGGTTAACAATAGCTGAGGTCAAAACTCTGTGTTGTTAATTGTGCTGTTTGGGTAAAGCTGGCTTAAAAGAGAAAAAATATTTTTGTGTTTGGAGGGTTTTTTGGTGTATTTGGTGTCATTCGGTGTCATTCATTTCATGTAGGGCTGAATCACACAATTGCATCACGGTATTGTGTGTTTTTTACTGCACGTTGTTATTGTAACGCGTTACACAGTGCAGTGTCACTCATTTTAAATCTCACCCCAATTAACCTAGGCAGTGTAGCACAAGGTAATTGCATTTTTGTGAGCTGTGTTAAAAAAAATGAGTACATGTCAGTATTTTCTGTGCAGGAGCACTGCCAAGCCAATACAAAATGAACAGGCTTTGCTAACGTCTTAACGCATAATGTGAATGGGCCCTTATATTTTTGTGGTTATTTTTCCATTCTAATTTTGTCTATCTGATTTCTATTTGTGTTTATTTTACTTTTTTCACTGTCTGTTTTTCTTTCTGTAAAAAAAGTAAACTAGTTAAGCTAATGAAGATTAAAAAAAACAATTTAACCACTTCAAGACCAGGCCTATTTCTGACATTTGTTGTTTACAAGTTAAAATCAGTATTTTTTGCTAGACAATTACTTAGAACACCCTAACATTATAGAAATATATATTTATTAGCAGAGACCCTAGAGAATAAAATGGCGGCCGTTGCAATATTTTATGTCACACTGTATTTGTGCAGCAGTCTTTCAAACACGTTTCTTTGGGAAAAATACACTTCAATGAATTAAAAGAAAACAAAGCAGTAAAGTTACCCCAATTTTTTTGTACAATGTGAAAGATGTTATTAGGTCACGTAAATAGATATGTAACTTGTCACGCTTTAAAGTGGTATTCAAGTCATGACAACCACTTTAAACTACAGGTAAGCCTACAATAAGGCTTACCTGTAGGTCCAGGAAATATCTCCTAAACCTGCATGGTTTAGGAGATATCCCCTGTATCTGCATGTATGTCATCGGCACATGCGCACTGAAGAATCGGCACCCGAGGTAGCCTAGGGTGCCGTTTCTTCTTTATTCGTGCCATAAATGACAGCTCCTATGCGCATGAGTGACATCAGCGCGCCTCCGCCAATCACATCGCTAAAGCCCGCACTGTGATTGGACGGAACCACAGACCCGGAAGAGTGATGTCGCCGGTCACAGCAGTGTACCGAGACTGCTGCAACAGCTTATTAAGCTACTAGCTTATTATGCTTTTGCTTTGCAGGTTTTTTTTTTTGTGGGGGTGTGGGGCGGCTTTACAACCACTTCAAAATTCTCGTGGAATGGTGACAAACTACGGTACTTAAAAATCTTCATAGGCGACGCTTTCACATTTTTTAAAGGTTAACTGTTTAGAGTTACAGAGGAGGTCTTGCACTAGAATTATTGCTCTCGCTCTAACAATCTCAGACATACCTCACATGTGTGGTTTGAACACTATTTACATTTGCGGGCGTGACTTACGTATGCGTTTTCTTTGGCGCCCGAGCACGGAGGGACGGGGCGCTTTAAAACATATTTTTTATTATTTATTTATTTTAAAAAAATAAAATTTTGATCACTTTTATTGCTGTCAGAAGGAATGTAAACATCCCTTGTGACAGTAATAGGCCATGACAGGTACTCTTTATGGAAAGATCTGGGGTCTAAAAGACCCCAAAACCCTCCTCTGTACTTCAAAGTATTCAGCTACTTGTAATAACAGCTGAGCAGCTGCTTAGCCACATCGGTTGTTATTACAAGAAAGTCGAGCATCACCAGAACGATACTGGTGTGATGCCTGCAGCTTCACCCCGGTACAACCACTTAAGAAAAATGCCGCACAGGTACGTGATTTTGCATGAAGTGGTTAAAACTAGTGTTGAGCGAATCCGGACTGTAACGTTCGGGTCCGTACTGAACTTTCGGGTGTCCGTGGCACGGACCCGGACCCGGACATTTCAAAAATCGTTCGGGTTCGGTCCGGGGTTTCTGCTATTTTACTCCACGTGTTGAGAAGCTGCAGGGCAGCCAATCAACAAGCGTTTCACTGGTTTGCCTTGGGCTTGCTAAAAACTTTACAGGCCCAGGCCCAGGCACGGTGCCTGTGGGCTTTCAAGTCATGCCTGGGCTTGCAATGTCAGGCCTAAGCGAGTTGTGATCAAAATTGGTGAAGTACGTTTTAGTGCATGGACACGCCGTAAAAAGAATTCACCAACATGGCCCCACTTCGACGTCCGTAGTGTGGTCATAGCAAGACCACTACGAGCTGAAAGAACATTATTGTTGGCTACACCGATTCGTCGACGAGTCGACAATAATGTTCATCGACTTATGAAACTTCATGTCTCCTCCCAAAACCCCAGAAAATCTGGGGTCTAGAAAGGTATTTCTCATGGACAGTACCGGATAATGACA
>BLSH010164298.1:141448-201403 GCA_018402905.1 Glandirana rugosa | reverse complement strand
AGGGTGGCACCAAGCGCAGCTCGTGGGCATCACTGGAGCGTGGCTGGGGGGATACAGAGGACACAGATGATATACCTCCCACAGAGGACAGCTTGTCTTTGCCTGTGGGCAGCCTGGCACACATGGCCGACTACATGCTGCAGTGCCTGCGCAATGACAGCCGAGTTGCCCACATTGTAACTTCCTCTGATTACTGGGTGGCCACCCTGCTGGATCCTCGTTACAAGGACAACGTGCCGTCCTTAATCCCCTCACTGGAGCGTGAGAGGAAGATGCGCGACTACAAGCGCACACTGGTAGAGGTAGAGGCCACCAACGCAGCTGTGCCACCGCCAGCACCTCAGAAGGCAGGGTTAGCATGGATGAAATGTGGCAAAGCTTTGTCAGCAGCCCGCCACAACAAACAGCACCACCAGCCGATAGACAACGTCTTAGCAGGAGGCAGCATTTCAGCAGCATGGTGCAAGAGTATGTGGGCACACGCCTACACGTACTGCCTGATGGGTCTGCCCCATTCAACTTCTGGGTCTCCAAATTGGCCACATGGCCTGAGCTTGCCCTTTATGCCTTGGAGGTGCTGGCCTGCCCTGCAGCCAGTGTATTGTCGGAACGTGTGTTTAGCACGGCAGGGGGCGTTATCACATCCAATGTGGACAAGCTAACCTTTATTAAAATGAATCAGGCATGGATCCCACAAGACTTGTCTGTACCTTGTGCAGAATAAACATTTAGACCGGACTCACACAGCCATTCATATACTTCTTTTTTTGAATAGGCCTCAATACAAAAAAAAAAAAACATGTTGGCTACCTCCTCCTACTCCTCTACCACCGCCACTTCCACCTACACTGCCACGGTCACGGCCTAGTCAACCCCTCGGCTCCTACTCCCCATCCACCCCCCTTCCCATTTTTTTACTTGATTTTAATTTATTTTTCCTATCCCCATTTATTTGTAGGGCACTTGCCCTAGTTTGAAGATGATTTTAGAACAGTTATATGGTTTCTACCGTTAACTAATACTTTTCAACACAGTTTGAAGATGATCCACATTCACCTCCATTTTTGCTTTTTTTATGTTTTTATTTTTTTAAAAATATTTAAAGTTATTTCCCTGTCCCCATTTTTTTGTAGGGCACTTGCCCTAACCTTACCCCCATTTTACTTCCTTTTGCAGCCCTCTAGGGATTTTCAGGACTTTGTTACAGGCATTTTTGTGCCTAAAAGTTCGGGTCCCCATTGATTTCAATGGGGTTCGTTGTCCGTGCGATCGCTCGGGTTCCGTCCGGACCCGGACCCGGACTTTGTCCCGAAGTTCGGACGGACCAGCAGAACCCGAACTTCCAGAGGTTTGCTCAACTCTAGTTAAAACCCATTGCATCATTAAAGTAGAAATACAGGAAAAACTGTTTTTTTTTGTTTTATTTTTTTCATTTCAAATAGAGTAAGGGAGGCTAATAACTTATGTTAGTTTTTTTCCATCTGTGTCCCATTGGGAAGATTTTCCTTCACTTCCCGTCCCACAACCAGAGCAGGAAGTGAGAGGAAATCCCTCCAAAGTGAAGGAATCCTGGTTGTCACCAAGGTAATCAGAACTTAGGTCCCCATTGGAAGGTTTCCCCTCTGTTACTTTTCTGGGGATGATCCAAAATTTGTGATTTTCCTTTGGTAAACAGGACAAATAAAGAGGGTGAATCTACCTAACGGGGCAGAGACAGCAATAAAAACCTTAATAGGTGTTCTAATTCTTCTCCACTCCATATTAAACTAAAATTAAGGTTTGCCTTTACTTATACAATACTTTAAAACAGAAATAAACACTGGACTGCATGACGAAAAAATTTGTTTCCCTTCTTTAATCGAGTTATTTCGTTTTGTTAAATTTGGTTGATTCGTCCAATTCATATTCGGGATTCATAATCAGAATTCGTATTCAGAATTTGTTTTGTGTCTTTTTAAAATTTTCTTTGAATTTACCGGTTTTTTTTTATTCAAAAAGTTTGAATTGATATAAATTTTGAATCGGTCGAATCGAAGACTTTCGATTTTTTTTTTGATTCGAATGTGGCCAAGTGAACAAACAAAAGTAAAATCTTCATCAAATGATTACAATGACTCTTTAAATCACCTTTGGCTTAACAAAATCATTATTTCTAAATGGAACCAATAACACATGCAGTCTTGATTTCAGCAATATGTGTACAGTTAGAATTCGACTGGAGTTCTATGTAAAATTTGATTCGAATTTTGATTTCCGAAATTCAGACGCGTTTCGTAATTCGGAGCATTTGGTAAAATTTGTTTATATAGTAATTCGGGTATTTGGATATATATCCGAATCTCCAAATAACAAATAATTTGTACGAATATTAATTCAGAATGAAACAAACCACACATGTCTAATAAACTCTACCTGAACACCAGAAACTGAAACTGCACTTTAATTAATTTCTAATATTCAAAGCAAACTCCCCCACCCATCCAGGTCTCCATGCTTAATTTGTTGTGAACTCACTTTGAAAACGGCCCCCTGGCATTTCTAGCCATGGCTATCTTATAGCTGTGGGCATCTCAACTGTAGCATTTACTACCTGGAATCCATCTGCTCTTGGCTCAGGCATGCAGGTGTGTTTATCTGATATAGCCCCTCCTCTCCTGCTCCAGATGAAAAAAAGAAAAATTCCCAGAAAGCAACTGAAGAAATGTAAAAAAAAAAGTTTAAAACAAGTAAATATAATACACCTTCCTATGTTTTTTTCTAAGGCTAGCAGCATAAAGATTAAACTAGTTAATGTTGATTGAGATAGTTTAGTTCTGCTTTGAAAACTACTAAGGCTGCATTCACACAGGGGCAACCTGACTTCAGCGCGACTTTGCTAGGCGATTTCAGCGCGCCTTTAAGGGCAACTTCAGGTGACTTACAACACGACTTATGCCAGGCGACTTTGCCTGTGGCCAATCAGAGAAGGGAGGGAGGGGGCTGTCCCAAATAAATTCTATTCTTTAACACTACAAAGTCACTTGCATTTAGATGGGGGATCCAACTTGGAGGCGACTTCTATTCAATTCTATGGGCACAAGTCGGATAGAAGTCGCCTCCAAGTAGTACAGGAACCTTTTCTGAAGTTGCCTTGAAGTCAGAGCGACTTCAGTAATGTATATTAACCACTTCCCGACCGCCGTATGCAGAATGACGGCCGGGAAGTGGTTCAATTATCCTGACTGGACGTCATATGACGTCCTCAGGATAAAATGCCAGGGGGGCGCACATCGCGGCGATCGGTGGTGTGGGAGGTCAGCCTGATCCCCCGCATTACCGATCTCGGTAAAGCACTTCAATCTGAAGCACTTTACCATGTGACCAGCCGTGACCAATCATGGCTGGTCACAGTGTAACACGGGAAAGCCGTTTATCGGCTTTCCTGTACTCGGGTCTGCAGACCTGAGTAGAGGAGAGCCAATCGGCTGCTCTCCTGACAGGGAGGGTTTGTGCTGATGATTTATCAGCACAGCCCCCCTCGGATCGCCACACTAGACACCACCAGGGAGCCTGCCCAGTGACCACCAAGGAAGTGCCCACCCAGGACCACCAGGGAGCCGACCAGGGACCACAAGGGAGCCGATCTGGACCACCAGGGAGACCCCCCTAGACCACCAGGTAAGAGGCATAGTGCCCAATGTGGATGGCACTCAGTGCCACCTTCAGATGCCACAAAAATAGAGAATTTTTTTTTTTTTTCAAAATTTTCGGTCTTTTTTTATTTGTAGCGCAAAAAATAAAAACCACAGGGGTGATCAAATACCACCAAAAGAAAGCTCTATTTGTGGGAACAAAATGATAAAAAATCTGTTTGGGTGCAGCGTCGCATGACCGCGCAATTGTCATTCAAAGCGCAACAGCACCGAAAGCTGAAAATTGGTCTGGTAGGAAAGTGTTCTAAATGCATAGTATTGAAGTGGTTAAGAAGGCTCCCATTCACTTCAATGGGATTTCAAATGTCACGCGACTTGGGCGACTTGATGCGACTCAAGTTACCCCTGTGTGAATGCAGCCTAAGCCACCTTAAATTCCACCTTTCCTACAGCTTCCAATGCATTTTAACAAAATGACAACATTTAGCTAAAGTCTCAGGATTTTCCCACAACAGATATTTGCGTTCATCCGGTCAGAGAGGGAGCGACATAGCCAAGTAAGTTTTTAGTGGTAGTGACCGAATTACTAGTGGGACATGGCCATTACTGGTTTGGTGATTTTGTCTCCAGTAGTCCTGGGAGAACTGCAATTTGTAAATCAAGTTGTCACCCTACTTCCTCCATCCACAGCTCGAGAGGAGTGACTGATCCACACATATTCACTACTTTACAAATCCGTTGTAGATAAAGCTGTTCTTATATGTGTATGTTTTAACCACTTCAACCCCGGAAGGATTTATCCCCTTAATGACCAGAGCACTTTTTGCGTTTCGGCACTGCGCCGCTTTAACTGACATTTGCACGGTCGTGCGACGATATACCCAAACAAAATTGACATCTTTTTTCCCCACAAATAGAGCTTTCTTTTGGTGGTATTTGATCACCTCTGCGTCATTTCTGATCACCGCAATCAACAAAAAAAGAGCGACAATTTTGAAAAAAAAAATATTTTTTACTTTTTGCTATAAAAAAAATGTATTCATCAGTCTTGGCCGATATATATTCTTTTACATATATGATTTGTGGTGAAAAAAAATCGCAGTCGGCGTATATTGATTGGTTTGCACCAAACCATGAGAATTCATGCATGGCGTTTTTACCATTTTTTTTTTTTTTACTAGTAATGGCAGCGATCTGCAATTTTTTAATGGAACTGCGATATTGCGGCAGACAGATTGGACATTTTTGATACTTTTTTGGGACCATTGACGTTTATACTGCGATCAGAGCTACAAAAAACACTGATTACTGTATAAATGTCACTGGCAGTGAAGGGGTTAACCTGCAGGGGGCAATCAAGGGGTTAACTGTGTTCTCTAGGCGTGTTCTAACTGTGTGGGGGCTGGGCTGGCAGGGGTATAACAGATCTAACTGAACCCGATTACAGGGATCAGTAGATCACTCTCATGCCGCCTGACATAGCAGGGAACCGCCATGTTTACATCGGCAGTTCCCCGCTTTCCTGCTGTACCAGGCGATCGCGGGTCTCTTGCAGATATCGCGTGTGCGAATCGCCGTTTATAGACGGCGATCTGCATACAGCTGCCAGTAAGTGTGCGCGAGGCGGTCGGCAACTGGTTAAAGTATATCTAAAACCCATGTCAGGCAGGTTTTTATTTATGTCTATGTCCCTAATGGGAAGATTTACCCTCTCTGTTTGTCCGGGGCAATCATTGCCAATGAGATAGACGGTAAGGGGAAATCCAAACATGTACAGTTGTTACCAGAACAAGAATAGAGGGGAAGTCTTCCAATGGGGACAATGCAGTACAGGTTTCCTTTAAAGCTGAACTGAAGGATTTCTATTTCTGTTAGACATGTATAGTTCATTTAGTTCCAAAACAAATTCCAAATATTCGAACAAATTATTAATTATCCTGAGATTCCGATATATCTGAATACCCGAATTACAGTATAAACAAAATTTACTGAATTCTCCAACTAACAAAATTAAATTCGTCTGAATTTCCAATATTCCAATCGAATTTTGAATTGAACTCCAGTCAAATTCTAACTGTAAACATAAATCAAAGACTGTGCATGTTATTAGATAACCAATGCCGTTTTTGTTGGGCCAAGGGTGATTTAAAGAGTCATTGTAATCATTTGATGAAGATTTTTCTTTTGTTTGTTCACTTTGCCCCATTCAAAGTGAAAAAAAAAAAAAAAATCTAAAGTTTTCCATTCGACTGATTTAAAATTTATCGATTCATTTTTTTTGAATAGAAAAAAATCGGTAAATTCTAAGAAAATTTGAAGAAGACATAAAACAAATTCTGAATACGAATTTCGAATACGAATTGAACAAATCAACCAAATTTAAAGAAACGAAATGACTAGATTAACAAATCTAAATGAAACGAAACAAAACTATTTTTTTCATAATGCACATCTAATTTCTGTCCATTCATTTCTAAGATTTACACAACTCTGTCTGGCAAGGCAGGGGGCCTGATTTTTCTTCAGTTCATTAACACATAAAGGTCTTCTCTCTAACCACGATACCCCAGTGGAATTCCAACTTTTAGGATCCGATGCCCTCCACTGTCAGCTGCTAATATCACACTGTGATGTATTAACATGCATGTCACTTCCTGACAGGGGGTTGTTGGGAAAAGATCTTTGAAGGAGGAAGTTGAGAGAGAAGTTTTCAGCTGCATGTCTTGTCCATGCTGCTAATATAAGACCAGAAGAGACAAATATTACCAGATAACTAGAGCTACGTTCCAGGCTGGTTGAGTAGCGGCTCATTATTATTATTATTATAATACAGGATTTATATAGTGCCAACAGTTTGCGCAGCGCTTTACTCATCATCTTAGATCTTGTATTCAGGTTTCAGACACCAAGACAGATGTTGCATCATCCTCAGGGGCAGGGCTGGCCCAAGACATTGTGCTGCCTGGGTCCAAGAATAAAATGCTGTACGCCCCCCCCAAAAAAAAAAAAATCATGCGCACCAATAGGCCACCATCAATTTTATATCATGACAATTATAACTAAAATCAAATATCAGGGAGTCGATTTACATGCACCTTGTCTATATGCAAAATCATATGACTTACCATTATTTTAAATTCTAAGGCGCGGGCTAGGGTAGTATAGGGGCAGGCTAGGGTAGTATATAGACAGGCTAGGGTAGGATATGGGCAGGCTGGGGTAGTATATGGGCAGACCGAGTGTAATATATAGACAGGCTATGGCAGTATAGGGGAGGGCTAGGGTAGTATAGGGGCAGGCGGAGCAGCCCGGGGGGTAGTTATTACCATGGCACACAAAACTGCTGGAAAAAAAATCTTGTTCATCAATTTGCTGGGGAAATCGAAGAGGAGAGGCGGCTGTGATTAAATTTGCTGCCCCTTTCAAAGTGCTGCCTGGGTCCAGTGGATCCACTGGGACCCATGGTAGGGCTGGCCCTGCTCAGGGGCCCTTGCAACAGGACTTTGCTGCAACATTCATGTGGTGGTATCTCTGTTAATACCGATATATACCCGGGTACATGTGCATAATTCCACCAGGACTCTTAACAGGCCCTTTGCTGTAACTATCTGTTTATACATTGAAATCTCTTCTTATATAATGTATGTATTATTTCTATACTTGTGTGTGTCTTTATGTTTATGGTCAGTAGTTCTTCTACTTACATTTGCTTTGATTAGATTACTGGTTAATTTTCCCGGGAAAGGAATTCCCTCTGCTTACAGAGGCCCTGTCTTCAGTGGAGGCGCTGCAAACTTTATTATCAATCATCCACTTCTGGTTCTCTAAATTATCTACAGATTTAGCACAATATTCTGTCTGGGGAAGGCTACTTCTCATAGCGCTCTCCAAAAAGAGGGCTACATAGCTTACCCCTAACTAACCCTAAAACTATCCCCTGCCTCCTACTAACATCCATGATTACTAATCTGTGTAGGAAAGATGTATATACTTATCTATTTTCAGCCCGGTCTGGTCATGCAATCTCTATTGTGTTAGCCAGTGGTGGCTGCAGGGGAGAAGAGATAGCACCCTGACAATGACTGATAATGTCTGGGAGCTGGGATGTCACCCATAGGCTTACTATGGCCCAGCCCTTGTCGGTGCACCCTCCTCTCCCCTGCAGCTGCCACTGGCTGACACAAGGGGGATGAATCACATGACCAGACCGGATTGGGCTGAAAATAGGCAAGTAAATACATCATTTTTTTAACCACTTCCCGACCAGCGCCGTAAATAGGCGGCGGTCGGGTTTGAGCGGCTCTACCGGGACATAGCCTGCACCTGCAGGCTATATCCCTGTATCATTTTTTAGAGCTGGTGGTCGGCTATCCAGGGGTAATGACCGATCCGGCTCGGGAGCCGCTCGGTCGTTACCCCAGGAGGCGGGAGGGGACATCCCACTGGGAGACCGGATGCGCCGGCTGAAAGGAGACCTAACAGAAGCCGTGATCGGCTCCGATCGGGTCTCCTTCGGCAAATTCCGGAAGCGACGTCACAACGTCACTTCCGGTTTACTCGGCGGCTAACGGCGCCAATTTTAAAAAAATGACAGTATTCAGAATCGCCGTTTTTGCCAATCTGAATACTGTGAAGTGCAAAGGAGGGATGGGGGGTCTCGGCCCTCCAAAAAGAGTACCTGTCACCATATATTACTATCACAAGGGATGTTTACCGTACATTCCTTGTGATAGCAATAAAAGTGATCAGATTTTTTTTTTACAGGAACAGTGCTAAAAATAAATAAATAAAAAAATGAAAAAAAAAAATAAAAAATTTAAAGTGCCACTGTCCCCGCGAGCTCCCGCAGCAAAGAAAACGCATACCTAAGTCGCGCCTGCATATGAAAACGGTGTTCAAACCACACATGTGAGGTATCGCCGCGATCAACAGAGTGTGAGCAATAATTCTAGCAAAAGACCTCCTCTACACCTCTAACCTGGTAACCGTTAAAAATTTTTAAAGCGTCACCTATGGAACTTTTTAAATACTGGACTTTGTCGCCATTCCGCGAGTGCGCGCAATTTTCAACCGTGTCATGTATGGTATCCATTTACTCGGCGTAACATCCTCTTTCACAATATTCAAAAAAATTGGGCTAACTTTATTGTTGTCTTATTTTTTTAACTCAAAAAAGTAAAATTTTCCCAAAAAAATTGCGCTTGAAAGACCGCTGCGCAAATACCATGTGACAAAAAGTATTGCAACAATCGCTATTTTATTCTCTAGGGTGTTTGAAAAAAAAAATATATAATGTTTGGGGGTTCTAAGTAATTTTCTAGCAAAAAAAATGTTTTTAGCTTGTGACCACCAAATGTAAAAAAGTGGCCCGGTTGGTAAGTGGTTAAACAGGTTAGCAAGCATAGGTGTTCGGAGGGGGAAAGGACAGTTTTAAAGTTGCTGTAAAGGCTCAAGGCTTTTTTACCTTCATTTACCTTCATTCATTCTATGGAAGGTAAAACAAAAAACCTTTCTGTTTGCAGCCCCCCCCCCCCCCAATACTTACCCAAGCCCCATCGCTATCCAGCAATGTGCATGACAGCCTCGGCTCTCTGGGGACTCTCACTCCTCACTGGCTGAGGCAGCAGTGGGAGCCATGAATCACAGCCAGTGAGCCAATGAGGAGAGAGAGTGGCGGGCACGAGACGCGTCTCTGTGTGTGAATGGACACGCAGAGCAGCAGCTCGGGAGCAAGCCTGCTTAGGTGCCCCCATAGCTGCTTGCTCTAGGGGCACTCAGCAGGAGGGACGAGCCAGGAGCGCAGGCTGGGGACCCAAGAAGAGGAGGATCTGGGCTCCTCTGTGCAAAATCACTGCGCAGGTGAGCATAACATGTTTGTTATTTAAAAAAAAAAAAAAATCAAGCCTTTAATATCACTTTAAGGCTAGTTAGGTGTAAGCTGGAATTCCACTTTAAACGATGTAGTAAAAAATACATACTGAAGCTGCATTCATTTGTGTCTTTAAAATGTATCTGAAGTTCAGCTTTAAAGTGTTACTAAACCACCATCATAAAAAAACTATCAATAAATGGTGTATTACATGCTGTTCCTACTCGCTCAGTCACTATGAGATTTGTTTTCCATATTCTGTAAAAAACTGGTTGAGCCTGCTGTTCTCTATCACACCATTCTGTCCAAGTCCCCGGTTCAGCTAGGGATTTTGCAGAGCAGTGTTGGCAGCTCTGCACATGCTCAGTTTTCAGTGAGTTCCTATGCTGAGCATTTCCTCCCTATCACATCTGAGCAGCCCGTGTGACTATAGAGTCACACATGTGGGCGTATACACAGTGGTAAATGACAGCCCACTCCCTCCCTCCTCCTCCATGCCCACTAACCAGCTGAACACCAAGGGGATGGGAAATTACATGTACTGTAGATTGATTGAGGCTTCACCCTTCCCTCTTATTCTAAGACACAGCCTGGAGGGGAGTGACACAGCCTGTGACTGGCAAAAATCCGACCACACCATGTTGTTGCCAAAAACATAATAAAGATTTCATTTATATATTATATATATATATATCTATGATGATTTAAAATGATTTATTGATATTAATTATTTATTTTTACTCTGTATTCCAATGGCTGTTTTTTTGAACATGTAACCAGCAGGGGAGGACTAGAAGCTCCTCCTGCTTATGTTTCCCTGCAGACAGGCTGGGAGAGAGCTGGGTCATGTGACAGCTGTATATTGATTTGGAAAAAGGTACTAAGATTTATTTTAATTAAAATAATTACAGTACCATCATCCATATACAGAAATAGAAGGGACAATGTAAATTAAACAAATGACAAATATATCCTGAGCTTAAATTGCACCGGACCAATATGTGTTCAGACAATATGTTCCCCATGAGTTTTTGTAGTGGAGGTAATTGCAGAGCAGGGAAGAAACCGGCATTGAGTTGGAAAATCTCTGTCCGTAGTGATGGGCACTTTTGATGTTCTGAGGGGCTTTTTATGGTCCCCTAAGGAAACTATACAGAGCCCAATCATCAAAAAGTCATGACTTATATGGGTGTTCCCCTTGCAAGAGTTAGGCTGCATTTGGCTACCAAAATAGCAGATAAAAGCAGCAAGTCAGCTCTACCTTTTAATTGCATTAAAGCTCATTCACAAGAGAGTCGGCTCCATTCATCATTCCGTGCCAGCGAGTTAAGAAATTACTTTCCTCTCCATTAATTCTTCCATTCTGCGGTATACTAAATATAGAGGAGAGCGGCACCATGCAACACATACTCATGGCAAATAAGGTGCCCTTAACACTAAAAGCACATCATTGCTACTCAAATGTCATTCTGATAATAAAGAATATTATTATTCGGTAATATAAAAGCATAGACATAATCAGCAAACATGATAAATGAAAATATTTGTAGATATTAAATATCTATACTAGCAGGCATTTGGAAAAATTAACTTCTAAACGTAGATCTCTATCATAAAAAGAAAATGAAAACTACTTTTTGTATTAAAAAAAAATAAAAATAAGGAGGGTCAAGATTTTTTTTTTCTGGGGAGCTTTGTTTTATTTTTAGCATATAGGCTGTAGGGTTGAGAGTTTTTGTTTCCTGTAAACTGGTAACCTGTAAAAATGTTTAAAGCGTCGCCTATGGAGATTTTTTAAGTACCATAGTTTGGCACCATTCCACGAGTGTGCGCAATTTTAAAGCGTTACATGTTAGGTATCTATTTACGCGGCATAACATCATCTTTTATACATTACAAAAAATTGGGTTATATATTGTGTTTTTGCATTAAAATTCATTAAAGTGTATTTAAAAAAAAAAAACTACATTTGAAAAATCCCTGCACAAATACCATGTGACATAACAAATTGCAACATCCACCATTTTATTCTCTAGGGTCTCTGCTAAAAAAATATATAATGTGCTGGTGCCGATACTAAGCATTTTCTGCAGTACCGGTACTCGCAAAAATGCTCCAATACCTGAGACCGATACCGCAAGTGACGTCACCTTGGGGGCAGACAGTGGCATCACTAGGGGGGTGCGCTCCACGCCCAGGTGACACCCACCACCCACATGTTGCAGGCAGCTGCAGTGACTGGGCTGCTTCTCCCTGCGGCCAGCCGGCCAACCATTCAATTCACTGCACAGCCTTCAGGGTCGTGGAGCAGAGACTAGGTCATCTGACCATGAAGAGAAGGAGCTGCAGAGTAGACCCCATCGCCGCGTGTAGGGTTAGGTGTCCTGGGGCATCTTTCATTTGACATCCAGTGGCACCAGCAGCTCCCGTGACCCAGCTCACCTGGTGTTCTGGACCTACACTACATGATGTGCCTGTTTTACCTGTTAAATTGTGAGTAGCCCTCTATTGGGGTAATTAAAGCATTTACATGTTCTGCTGCACTTAGAGTTGCTTCTCTCCTTTTGTTTTTGTCCTTCGTGTATTTAGGGTTCTTGTTTCCCTGAAATTGTGGTGAAAATTAGGAGATATATAAAGCTGACCAAAATATAATAAAATGAAATGTTATAATATATTTAAGTAATTTGACAATAAAATATATTAAATAAATCTATTACTGTCTAATAAAAAATAAATCTGCAGGGGTAATACATCTGACTTTTTTTACAGGTACATTTTACATTTACTAACAGTAGGTAATGTGTTAAGGGGGAGAATGAATGGGTAATCTGTGTGGGTCTGGTATTGTACTGCAAGGTTTGCTTCAAGGTTTTGATAGCTTTTAGGCTTTGTGCACATCAGCACGCTGCAATAAATGTACATGTTACTGTAATAACGGGTAATGCACTGCATATGCCTTCAAAGTAAATGGCAATTCAATGCTCTGCGGATTTCAGTATGCTACATTACAAAAATGTTCAGTCTGTTGAATGGGCTGACTTAATGCCACACATGTTAAAGCGCAACATAGCAAGTTTTAACCCATGTACATAAAATGTACTGCTACAGACTGGGGTGGTGTAATTGGGTCTATAAGGATTCCTGAGGATTATGGAATCTTCTTTCAACTATCTTGGACCTGCTATTATGCCAAAAAAAATAGCCCGTCCTTGTTTTATACTTTTATTTTAAAAATAAATAAAAACAGACTACAAATAATAAATAAATAATAATTTTAAAAAATGTTTAATGTGCTCCTGTCCCCTCGTGCTCGCACGCAGAACGTACGTAGATTGCGCCTGCATATGTGAACGGTGTTTGTACCACACATGGGAGGTATCGCTGTGAACGTTATAGTGAGAGCAATAATTGTAGCACTAGACCTCCTCTGTAACTCTAAACTGGTAACCTGTAAAAATGTTTAAAGCATTGCCTATGAAGATTTTTAAGTACCATAGTTTGACGCCATTCCATCAGTGTGCGCAATTTTAAAGCATGAGATGTTAGGTATCGATTTACTCGACATAACATCATCTTTTTTTACATTACAAAAAATTAGGCTATATAGTGTGTTTTTTGCATTAAATTCATTTAAAGTGTATTTTTTTTTTCAAAAAAACGACATTTGAAAAATCCCTGCACAAATACCGTGTGACATAACAAATTGCAACGACCGTCATTTTATTCTCTAGGGTCTCTGCTAAAAAGACATATATAATATTTGCGTTTTCTAAGTAGGGTTGCACCGATACCGGTATCGGTGCTGAACCTAACTCGCGAAAATGCTCCAATACCTGAGACCGATACCGGAAGTGACGTCACCTTGGGGGCAGACAGTGACATATATTAAATAAATCTGTTACTATCTAATGAAAAATAAATATGCAGGGGTAATACATCTGACTTTTTTTTACAGGTACATTTTACATTTACTAACAGTAGGTAATGTGTTAAGAGGGAGGATACCTGGGTAATCTGTGTGGACCTGGTATTGTACTGCAAGGTTTGCTTCAAGGTTTTGATAGCTTTTAGGCTTTGTGCACATCAGCTTGGGTTTGGGTTCTGGGTTTGGGTATCTGATCCCGTCTGTTGAATAGCTGCAGGGCAGCCAATCAACAAGCGTTTCACTGGTTTGCCCTTAGAAGCCATCACAGCGATGCCTACTAGTAGCATGGCTATGATTGGCCAGTGCATCATGTGACCCAGCCTCTTTATAAACTGGAATCACTTAGTGCTGCATGTCACATGCTCTCTGGCTAGGGTAGGGAGAGGATGCTGCCAGCGCTGTGAGGGACAGATTGCAGATATTATAACATCTCATCCTGTATTTCAGAACGATCTGATTGTGGACTAGGTAGAGATTACTACTACTACTGCTTTTAGGGACAGATTGCAGATCTAATAACATCTCATCCTGCATTACAGAACGATCTGACTGGACTAGGTAGAGTCTACTGCTTAGAGCAGTGGTTCTCAACTCCAGTCCTCAGGACCCACTAACAGGCCATGTTTGCAGGATAACTGAAATGCATCACAGGTGATATAATTTGCTGCTCAGTGATTGCAATATTCTAGTCTGCATCTTCCCAAGGTAATACTTAAAATCTGATAAAACACTCAAAGGCAAAGCAGCTCCAGGTGAGACATCAATGTGTGGAAGGCTGTATGCACGTCCAGTCCGTGAGCCTACAGCAAGCAATACATCAATGAAAATATTGACAGCACCACAGGAACTTCCAAACGAATAGTGTTTATTTCAATAAAACATCATGCAGGTTACTCACTCAACAGTCCATAACAGTCCATAAGAAGTACATCAAAGACAAGATAGATTGACGCGTTTCACGGAAGTTATACCCGCTTAGTCATAGTCTGATCAGATTATGACTAAGCGGGTATAACTCCCGTGAAACGCGTCAATCTATCTTGCCTTTGATGTACTTCTTATGGACTGTTATGGACTGTTGAGTGAGTAACCTGCATGATGTTTTATTGAAATAAACACTATTCGTTTGGAAGTTCCTGTGGTGCTGTCAATGTCTTCATTGATGTAATACTTAAAATCTGGCCTGTTGGTGGGTCCCGAGGACCGGAGTTGAGAACCACTGGCTTAGAGGGACAGATTATTGTTCTAAAATCATCTCCTAGTTCTATGGGGTCAGGTTCCTGCTGTTGCAGTAAGGGACAGATTATTGTTCTAAAATAATTTTACTTTCTTTTGCAGCCCTCTAGCACTTTCCAGGACTTCTTTACAGTCATTTTTGTGCCGAAAAGTTTGGGTCCCCATTGACTTCAATGGGGTTCGGGGTCAAGTTCGGTACCGAACCCGAACTTTTTCACGAAGTTCGGCCGAACCCACCGAACCCGAACATCCAGGTGTTCGCTCAACTCTAGTTTTAACCCATGTACATTAAATGTATTGCTACAGACTGGGATGGTGTAATTGGGTCCATAAGGGCTACTGAGGTTTATGGAATCTTCTTTCAACTATCTTGGACCTGCTCTGATGCCAAAAAAAATAGCCCGTCCTTGTTTTATACTTTTATTTTAAAAAGAAATAAAAACAGACTACAAATAAAGCAACAAAATAAAAAAATTAAGGCGAAACACAAATAAAAAAAGAAAAAAACACAAAAGAAAAAATTTTGGAGGTTTTGTGTGGTTGCGTTCCCTTTCTGCCCCTTCCACCTTTCTCTTACACCCTGTCCCTTGCCCCCCCCCCCTTTATTTTAGCAAGGCATCCCCCAGTTTATCAACAGCTAAGATATTTGGGATAGAAGATATGTTTTAGAAGAACCCTTCCCTGCTCATCTTTCTCAGCGAAGCTTTGCCTGGTTGATGATGGCTTCAACGTTTTTCTCTTATTCCTCAATCTAAGCCTATCTCTGTAACAATGTATTGGTACCATCATGTCTTTGCATGCCCTTTGATTATTTTTTTCCTTACCATCTCTGGGTTTCCAACAGACCTTGTGTGTATTTATTGTCCTACTTTGTAAATTTCATTACAAAATATTAGGTTATATGGTGTGTTTTTTGCATTAAATTAATTTAAAGTGTATTTATTTTTTTCAAAAAAACTACATTTGAAAAATCCCTCCACAAATACCATGTGACATAACAAATTGCGATGACCAACATTTTATTCTCTAGGGTCTCTGCTAAAAAGACATATATAATGTTTGGGTTTTCTAAGTAGGGTTGCACCGATACCGGTATCAGTGCCAAACCTAAGCATTTTCGCGAGTATCGGTAGTCGCGAAAATGCTCCAATACCTGAGACCAATACCGGAAGTGACGTCACCTTGGGGGTGCGGGCAACGCCCAAGTGACACCCGCCACCCCCATGTCCCAGGCAGCTGCAGTGACTGTGCTGCTCCTCCCTGCAGCCAGTCTGCCAAGCATTCAATTCACTGCACAGCCTTCAGGGCCGTGGGGCAGAGAATAGGTCATCTGACCATGAAGAGGAGGAGCTGGAGAGGAGACCCCATAGCCACGTGTAGGGATAGGTGTGCTGGGGCATCTTTCATTTGACATTCGGTGGTACCAGCAGCTCCTGCGACCCAGCTCAGCTGGTGTTCTGGACCTAATCTATATGATGTGCCTATTTTTGACTGTTAAATTTTGAATAGCCCTCTATTGGGATAATTAAAGCATTTACATATTCTGCAGCACTTCGGCGCTTCTCTCCTTTTGTTTTTGTCCTTCATGTATTTAGAGCTAGATACAGCTCTACAAGAAGCTTGCCCCAGTGTTGGATCTGCTTGGACCTATTATGAACTCACATATTACACTTTCATGAACATTGCCCATAGCAGATTAGGTATAGTGATCAAACCATTGCACCTAAAACCTCTCTCCCATTTTATTTGGCTGCATTGAAGGTCATAGAAGAGATCTCTCCATAAAGAGGACCTTTCAAGGCCCATGCTATTACACTGAATGTTGTTTATCCCTTGTAATAGCAATAAAGTTGATCAAAAAAAGTTAAAGGTATCTTGTTACAAAAAAATTATAAATAATAAAAAAAATTATAAAATTAAAAACAAAGTATCGGTAATTGGTATCAACGAGTACTTGAGGAAATGTATCACTATTTGTACACGGTCTTAAAAACTTGTATTGGTGCATCCCTAGTTCTGGGTAATTTTCTAGCAAAGAAATCACAGATTTTTACATGTAGGAAAGAAATGTCAGAATTGGCCTTGGTGGGAAGTAGTTATTAACCTCCTCAAATTAAAATACAAAAAAATGAAAACAGAATAGTTTTCAAATAATGTATTTATTTGTTCCAAGCTGATTTGACATAAGCAGCTCAAAGAACGAAACTGAAGGTTTGCGCATTTGACAAATTTTACTAATAGAGTAATTAGTAATTTGTGAGAAATTAAATTAATATTTTTTTCATGAAATTTTTTATTGCAAAAGATTAGTCATACAGTAAACGCTGAACCATACAAACAGAGAAAGTACAGTTGGTAAACAACCAATTTCAGAATGAAGGCTTCTAAAGAAAGAGGAAAAACAAGAGCTTAACCACTGATGAACTGTGCCGAGGAGATCAACATAGGAGATAAAAAAACACGTACTAGAAATTGGTATAGCATATCTACAAAGCCTAAAATGCTTGGTTTGCCCCCGACCATCTGGATAACAAATGGAAGCGTTAAGTCTAGATGACTGGATTCCGAGTTTGGGTAGCATACTAAGAGAAAGGGGTGGGAACCCCAAAAACAAAAGTAGGCAGTGAAAGATAGAAAAAGAAGAGAGAATGAAAAAGGTGAAAAGTGAGAGAAAGAAAAAGGTGGGTGTATGACGAACGCGGGTATCAGATCACTACCCTCCTCACCGACCGGCAACCGAGGACCCCCTGATCTAACACCGCACTTGTCATGAATGTAACAATACCACTCTCAGCTGCTTTCAGCACAAAGATTTCCCAGTTTGCAGGACCACCGTCGAAATGCCAGCCGTCTGAGAGCGATTGTTACCGGGCTAATTCAAACAATTAACCCTTTTACTGTCACCACCTCTATTGGAGCCAGAGGAGCTCAAAATTTCAGCAATACCAGTATTTCACAATAACCACCTGTAACACACACTGTCGCCGCAGACAGGTATATCCAGATGTGTTATTTTAACAGATTTGTGATAGTTGCATTAAGAGCTTTGGGGACAAAATTACCACTTTTCAGAATAAGATTTAATAATGAAAAGGTCAAGTTTTAGGTGCAGTAAATTATTTACAGAAAAATAAAGATACAAAATAATGAGACAAAATTATAGCGGCAAAGAAACAGAATGAAACGGAAACAATACTTGCGTTTGAAATGTTTGTGACTAATCAGTGTTTCGAAGATTATTTTCTGGTTCTCTGATGTTGCGTCATTGATGATAATTGAGAACTGAAGATTGATCTTGGCAATCCCTTTTTCTCTGGGTGACAAGGGGTGGGGCCATATACCCCTGACCATTTACATGAGTGGGCAGTTTTTTAGACAATGTCCAGGGCGGGCCGTTGAGATACCTGCTTTTTAATTCACACATTGTTTATGAAAAACCATATTTCAAGATTGGGCCACCTGGTAAATCTTACAGTAAGAAATTCAATTGCAGCACATTGAGGGCTTTCAATTAAGTGGATGCGCTGTGATATAAGGGGACCCTGGGGAGAGAAAAAACTAGTTCTATCTTTCATTGGGTAACAAGGGGGGAATGTTTATACTTGAATAATCCGGGCCGAAATCCTACATTCAAATAGGTACGTTTTATCACTATGACATGCTCCTAACTGAAGTTATGATTTGATGGAAGTTTTTCGTAAGTTTTAAGATAGGTAGAGGGTCACTTTGAGGTTAGAGTTGCCTGGGTGATTTATGGTGCTCGCATGTCCGGACATCAGTTCGGTTTATGGCTGTTTAAAGATAAACACAAACAAATCTCTCTTTCTGGCTTGTCCAGATGCCCCTTTGAAGTTGAACTGTCCAGGAAGGGAGGGGGGGTGGAAATGTGGAGTTTTGTCCTATGTTCAAACTATAATGGCTGACCATCACAAAATGGAGTTGCCTTCCAAGATGGAATCAGCCTTGCTTGCGTCTTCTGCCTGATATCATGAATTTGTGTGTGTCTCACACGTGATATCATCACAGGGGGGATTAGGGAATAGAGAAACGGACCAAACAAAGGGCAGAAAGAAGGAAAAGGAGCCAGTAACAGATACCTAGTATACCACATCAGGCTTTCCCAGACCACTATATGTTTGGAAATCTAAAGATTCCCTGTACTCAATTTAACAGTACCAATTGCTTGTAAATTTGGACATATTGTCCTGTGATATGTGGATCAATTCTTCCATCTCCTCTATATGAGTAATCCTGTGAAACCATTCACAAATCGATGGAACTATGGGAGAACGATAATGACATGGTATACATAGAAAATCAATTTCACCGAAAAATCACATGGGCTGTTGCAAACATGGCTGGAGGAATCACACCATCACTGGACATATTTCTGTGATGAGAACAGCCAATATGCATGGGTAAAAGGTAAAAAAAAAAATCATAAAATAGAATGCAATGAATCCTGATCAGTGCATATTTGTTTGCTTATCCACTGAGAGCACTGATAGTCAGCAAGTATAATCTGTGGCTGTGATGGATGAGTATGGAAATGACACAGAACTAAGTGGAAGCATTGTGACAAAGACTGATGAAAGCATGGTGAAGAAGAGTTCGGGATCTCTGCATTTGAAAACAGTGATAACTGTGCACCTGCAATGCTTTTATATGGAGCTTGTGTCCAAAGACAGAGTTTTGACTGATTGGCTAGGGAGGAGTAGTGGGTCTATAGGTGATTTGGGAGGCCACAGGAAGATAGCACATAAGGATACAGGGAAATGGCAGACATTCCTTTTTCACAAATTTTGTGAATTGTTTTCTTCACCTCTAAAGCTAATTTAAAATGAAGAATAGTTTAAATCATTATAGAAAGGGAAATGCAACTCTATTTCTTGACACCATTGCAAATTATGCAATTTTACAACCGTTCAACTCCTGCTCGGTGACAGCACGGCTTATACAGAATCAAAACTGGGGAATTTCTCCTGGTTCAGACCAATTCAGCTATGGCTTGTGCGTAATCTGCTCTTCTGTGTCAGTTAGAAGCTCAAGGACCGCATAAAAGGTGCTTTTTAAAGTAGATATTCTGTTTGAAGCCTTAAACAAGCAATTAGTGTTTGGTGGGATTCTTCTTCAAAGGGGAATGCATGGTGGTTTGTATATATTTTCCATATTATTGTGATTACAGAGAACTTGCCAGACCATTTATTTCAGCAAAATGATCTCATAACATTATATGAGCATTTACCATATTTTATGCATGTTAATTAACTGCCTTAAAGTGGTTGTATCCCCTAAAATGACATTTTTACCTACAGGTAAACCTATAAGAAGACATACCTGTAGGTAAACGAATATCTCCTAAACCTGAATGATTTAGGAGATATTCTCACTGCAAGCGCCACTGACGTCAGTGATGTCCTGGTGAAGGCCCGGCACGTAGCACCATATCTTGCCGGAAAGTCTGCCGTAAAGACAGGCTCCAGTGTGCATGCACGGGAGTAACGTCTCGCGGCTCCGGCCACTCACAGCGCCAGAGCCACGTACCTGGAAGGATCCACGGGGGGGAAGATGGCAGCTCCCTCCACGGGGACCAGACGGACCTGCGGGAGCTTCGTTCTGAGTTAAGTATTTCATAATGAGCTAGTATGCGGTGCATACTAGCTCATTATGCCTTTGCCTTGCAGGTGTTTTTTTTTTTTACAACCGTTTTAAGACTGCTGCTAGGTGTCACCATCTTGGATGTGTCAGCAGCCCTTGCATACGGAGAGTTCTCACTCAAGTGACACTCAATAGTATTGCCCTTCGCTCTTCCCCAGCTGCTACATAAAAGTAATTGTGGTGAGGTGAGGGGAGGATTCAGAGGAGCTGGGCCAGCAAACAAAGTAATTAGAATACTCCAGAATAGGAGAGGGATATGGCATGCAAGAAGGGAGGGGGTTGTGATCGGGAATTGCCTCTTCCTAAAGTAGTACATTTTTCTAGCAAGTTCAAAGGCACATAGGATGCAAAAAAAAAAAAATAATAATTTTGGAAAGGAAAAAAACTGCAAGTGAGCACTTAAAATATCTGAATTTTCAGTGTTTTTATCTGCAGTTTTTAAGCTGATGACATGGTTTTTAAGCACAAAAAATGACTTTTAAGAACTATTTTTAAAACATTTTTAGTAGGTAAATTTCTTGTGAAATTCCCAATACGTTTGATGTGTCACATGACCCTCTTCCTATTGAAAAAACAAAAGTTGGATTCAAAATGGCCGACTTCAAAATGGCCACCATGGTCACCACCCATCTTGAAACGTTTCCCCCCTCACATATACTAATGTGCCACAAACAGGAAGTTAATATCACCAACCATTCCCATTTTATTAAGGTGTATCCATATAAATGGCCCACCCTGTACAATCATTACTGCGTTCCACCTGTGGTTTGGATCCATCACATTGCTTTGCTCTCCTAAGCAAGGACACTTTTCATGATATGGTTACAAAAATCTAATAAACATTGAAACAGAAACCTATATAGTTATGCTCTAATAGTGCCATGGGGGCACCTTGTATTAAATTATTTTCTTAAAATAAAGATTTTATATAAATCATAAAATCAAAGATATAAAACAGCAATTTAAAAATATAAATACTTAAAAAAAAATAAAGCCTAATATAGTTTCCCCTTATTAAAGGTGAAATCATTCTTCCATTTCTCATTTTGTAACACAGATTATAATAGTATCATTTATTTATAAGTATTGATTGTGAACAAATAAGTTTAACATCACCCTGCAAATGATTGTGTAACATTCTGATCTTTGGTTGCTTGGGACTGATCAATACACATACAACAGGGACCTAAATGAGCGTTGTATTGAGCTGACTGGAAATTTCTAACAGTAAAAAAAAATAGGCAATTTCTGCTGTAACCTGCAGGCATATTAAATAAGCCCCTTAGAGAGAAGCTGACTGATGGAAAGAATGAGCTGCAAAAATTAACAGGTTTACAAGTACAACATATGCAATTTCCTCACATGGCTTGACGCGGTCACAAATAAATTGCACTGATGTGAAGTTTCTATAATAAGCACACATGTATTTTCATAGCAAATGTAAGACTGTGAAGGGGAAAGTGGGGGTAGACAATGTACATTTATTAAAGAAAGCCTGTTATGATTAATGATCTGCTTATATGGCAGCATGGCATGTACCTGCACTGCATAACCCCAGATCCTGAGCTGAACTTCCAACCTCTATGTCAGGAGGGTGACACCAGAATACATTGGTGTCACTTCCTCTCTGATTGCCTGTGATCTCCCTTAATCTAAATGCTGCTGCAAAAAGGATTAAAAAGGCTGATACAAAACATTTTGGCATCTATACCAGCTACAATTAAAGAATAATACCAAGCGGGACCAATGTAACTATGTATATGCTATACCTGCCCAATGCCTCTGGAAGCTGGAAATCACTGGAGTCGACCCTGCTACTTCAATGATCTCCATTTGCTTCTGGGTCCTGTGCTGAGCAGCCAGGCCAATGGGCAAGGAGAGATTATTATTATTATACAGGATTTATATAGTGCCAACAGTTTGCACAGTGCTTTACAATATAGAGGGGGGACAGTACAATTACAATACAGTTCAATACAGAAGGAATAAGAGGGCCCTGCTCGTGGACCTTACAATCTAAGGGGGGGGGGGCTGGTACAAAAGGTAATAGCTGCGGGGGATGGTCTGATAGGGGTGGCTTAAATGAGTTGTCAGGGATTTCCTAAAGGTGGACAGGTTAGGGGCTAGCCGGACATACCTGGGCAGGGAGTTTCAGAGGATGGGAGAGGCTCTGGAGAAGTCCTGGAGGCGAGCATGGGAGGGGGTAACAAGGCAGCTAGAGAGCAGGATGTGTTGGGAGGAGCAGAGAGGATGATTAGGGTGATATCTGTAGATGAGGTTGGTGATGTAGCTGGGGGTGATGTCGTGGATGGCCTTGTATGTTGTGGTTCGTATTTTGAATTTTATACGGTGGGGTAGTGGAAGCCAGTAAAGGGATTGGCAGAGAAAAGCAGCAGTCACGTATTGGTTATTGAGGTGTATGCATCTAGCAGTGGCATTCATAATAGATTGAAGGGGGGAGAGCCTGTGTAAGGGTAGACCGGTAAGGAGAGAGTTGCAGTAGTCGAGGTGGGAAATAACCAAGGAGTGAATAAGTTGTTTTGTGGTGTTGTTAGTCAGGAAGGGACAAATTCTGAAAATGTTGCAGAGAGATGATAAAAATTATTCATTTTTTGGGGGAGCTGAAGGTTGAGCTCTGTCCTGCCATTTGCCAGCTGTCTCATTGGTCAATGAGACCTCCCCCCATTACAGGGTGCAATAATGTGTGAACGGCAGTAGGATGGAGGGCCAGAGTTCTCTATCAGGAGCTGAAGTCACTTTATGAATTACTGATTGTCTTAGGTTTCTGGACTTCCAGAATGTCAATTATGAAGGGATCTAAATTCATGTATAAACACCTATAGGCAACTGCTTTAAATCCTTCTGCTTTGCTTGGTAAATTTAAAGAAGTACAGCCAAAGCTTGTTTGGCTGTACATTTCCTGTAGATCACAGGAGTGCACTTCGTTCTGCACTCCTGTGACCTGTTTTCAGCAGTTGAAGCCCGCTGTCGGCTGCTCTTGCCCCCTCCACAGCAAAGCACTCCAGTGAGCGAGGGGGAGCAGAGCAGAGAGCCAGTGACTTACAGTCGCCAGCTCTCTGCTCAGGGAGCTCTGAGAACCGAGTGATTGGCAGTATTTGATCGCTCAGTTCTCAGTGTTAGATCCAGCGAGGGAGAGATGCATCATCAGACCAATTCTGCATCCATGCATCCACCTAGGTAAGCATGGTATTACAGTAAAAAAAGCCCATACTTCTCTTTTGCACATTCCTGAAAACTGCATATTCCAGATGAGGTCTTACTAATGATTTGTGCAGGGGCAAACTGATGTCTTTCTCTCTGTAGTCCATACCTCTCTTAATACAAGAAAGGACTTTGCTTGCTGTGGAAACCGCAGCTTGGCATTGCATGCCATTATTAAGCTTATGATCTACAAATAGCCCCAGATCCTTCTCCACTATGGATTACCCCCAGTTGTACTCCCCCTAGTATGTACGATGCATGCATATTCTTAGCCCCCAAGTGCATAACTTTACATTTATCAACATTAAGCCTCATTTGCCACATAGTCGCATCCTTTTTTTCCACACAAATAGAGCTTCTTTTGGTGGTATTTGATCAGCTCTGCGTCATTTCTGATCACCGCTATAAACAAAAGAAGAGCGAAAATTTTGAAAAAAAAAAAAACAATATTTCTTACGTTTTGCTAAAATACAAATCAAAAAAAAAAAATAATAAAATAAAAGTTTACGAATGATGAGAATTAATTTATGGGGTTTTTATTTATTTTTTTACTAATAATGGCGGCGATCTGCGATTTTTAGCGATATTGCGATATTGCAGGGGACATGTCGGACCATTTTGACACTTTTTTGGGACCATTGGCATTTATACAGCGATCAGTGCTATGAAAATGCACTGATTACTGTGTAAATGCCATTGGCAGTGAAGGGGTTAACCTGGAGGGGGCGCTCTAAGGGTTAACTGTGTTCCCTCAGTGTGTTCTAACTGTATGGAGGCTGGGCTGGCAGGGGGAGGGCAGTGATCACGGCTTCCATATACAGGAAGCCTGTGATCACATCCCTTCCCCCTCTGTCAGAACGGAGATGTTTACATATATGGACCTCGGTTTTCTCACTGCGGGGGGGCCATCGCGGGTAGCCGGTGGAGATTGAGTCCGCCCTACCCGCTCCCTGCCCCCCTGGAACACAGTGAGCACGCGAGCGCGCCTCCGGCAGCACGCACGCGCTCACAATACTCGTTATTGCCGCCGCCGTCAGGTGACAGCTCTTCGCGATAATGAACCACTTTGCCGCTGTCAAGCCACGGCGGGCGGTCGGTCGGCAAGTGGTTAAACTCTCCAGTATCTTCCCAACTATAGAAGTTAAACTAACAGGTCTATAGTTACTTGGTAAAGACTTTGCTCCCTTTTGAAATATGGGCTCTAATTTGGTCCTACACCAATCCAGTGGTACTATTCCAGTCATTAACGAGTCCCTAAAAATGAGATACAACGGCTTTGAAATGACAGAGCTCAATTCTTTTAGGATCCGTGGATGGATGCCATCTGGTCCAGGTGCTTTATCCATCTTTATTCTGTCTAAATACTTCTGGACCATTGCACTTTTGAGCCATTGTGGAACATTTGGGGCTGTGTCACTACCACCCCCATTATGGACATGAGCTCCCCCATGCTCCTTTGTATACACGAAGTTGTATGTTGGGTTTACATATTCTTTAAGCTCAGCATAGGTTTTTTTTAAAGCCTTATGCATAGGGGTGCAAGATGCCATATACACTGTAACTTAATTTTACGTGTATTTCCATGCCTAGGATATATACCTGCTGTGTACAGCCAACTACAATGATGAATGGCATGTTTAAGCTACTTGCGTAAAGCCATGCATTCAAAGAGCCGTACACCCCTGGATACAGACTGTCTACATCCAGGGCTGTACACCCATAAACATGCATGGGTATATGCAGGTAGCAGCATAAACCCCCATACCGCCAACCACAGCGACAAATAGCAGCATGTGGCTATACACAGATTTATGCCACTTGCACTGTCTGCATCTGGGGTTCTACACCCACATGCATGCACAGGTTCAATCAAGTAGTGCCCTAAACCTGTGTACAGCTGCATGCAGACATTTATTATTATAATTGGCTGCTTGCGGAAGCTGTGTTTCTTTGGCACAGAAATGCACCCCTCGCCCCCCTCGTTGGGGCAGCCGGCCCCAGCCCTACTCTGGTCCTTCTCCAGACCCTGCACTTTCTGCTTCTCAGCTGGGAGGGTGGGAGATTCTTGACTTCTGATGGTGGGGGGGCGCTCGGCACCTGATATAAGGGGGGGGGGGGTGTCCTGGGCATCTAGTATTACAGATACAACTGGCCCAACCATATTGCTGATGTGGCCTGCAATAAAATTAAGTTTGACACTCTTGCCCTAAAGTGAACCTGAGCCCAGATTAGGCATATTAAAGTATTAACTTATTCGCTGTTGTAGCTGCAGGCACTGTGGAGAAATTCATTTTTAAAATTTAGAAAAGAAGCAATCAAATCTTAACTCTTTTTCCATTATTTTCTATTGCAGCAGAGTCCTGTCAGCCTGCCAGCCCTCTAACGTAAAGACAAAAAAAATGCTTCTAAGCTGTTAGATATAACTTCAAATGCCAACCAAAAATTTAAATTTAGTTGTAAGTTAAAGTAATATCTGGTAACTCCAGTTTTTATGTGAGTTTTGAGTCAATACACTTTGTATGTGTAGTAGAGCTACACGATTCTGGCTAAAATGAGAGTCACAATTTTTTTGCTTAGAATAAAGATCACGATTCTTGCGGTGTAACATCATACAAAAATTGGGCTAACTTTACTGTTCAGTTTTTTTAAATCCATTAGTGTATTTTTTCCCAAAAAATTGCGTTTGAAAGATTGCTACGCAAATATGGTGTGACATAAAATTTTCCACCAACCGCCATTTTATTCTCTAGGGCCTCTGCTAAAATAAAAATACATATAATGTTTGGAAGTTCTAAGTAATTTCTAGCAAAAAATACAGATTTTAACTTGTAAGCAACAAGTGTCAGAAAAAGGTTTAGTCTTAAGGGCCGGTTCACTGAAGTCCGAGATTGCATATAATTCACACCACACTGCAGTGCAAGTCACATGCAATCTCTTTGCGAAGCGATTTCAGCCATACAGATAATATGCTTGAAATCGCATTGCATTCGGACCAAACTTGCACAGGACCTTTTTTTTTGCCCGCAGCAGAATCGGATCGCATGGGTGTTCACACCCATGCGATCCAATTCCTGTGCGAGTTTGCAGTTCGCACTGTGATATGCAAACTGATTTGGGGGTGTCATTAGCTTTCTTTTGACACTCCCCGCAGTTCCCATATGGCAGTGTGAACTGCCTGTGTGTCGGGTGCGATGCGGGAACCCACAGTGGATTCTCAGGGCTCCCGCATCGCACCAGTGTGAACCGGCCCTTAAGTGGTTAAACTGACCTCATTTACAGACCGAAGTTCATCCCTTTGATCTAAAAGAGCAAAATGATACAATGTTTATAGTTATCTCCCAGCGCTGACAATGTTGTGATAAACTTGGCAGGCTTCCTGTGGTTATTTTTGACAGCTGCCATCTGTGTAAACTCTCTGCACAGAATCAAGGAAATGCTGTATTAAGATCGTGAGGGGGGTTGAATCGAGATCATAATTTTTTTTAATGATTAATCATGCAGCTCTAATGTGTAGGCTACACCACATGAAACCCAAATTCAATTTTTGTTGTAATCTTTGAGAATAAATTGCTTTACAGTACAGGCAGCTAGAGAGGACAGGGATTGCTTGTTTTAAGATAATTTTTTTGCTTGTTAAGAATGTGTAAATACTGCAATGTCTATAGTCTGGTGCACTTTAAAGCTGAACTCCAGGCAGAAATAAAAGAATCAGATTAACACAGTCAGCACCGTATGCAATGATAATTGGAACATTTACTTTTTCAATTCAATTTTTGTAAATACCTGAATCTGACTTGGTATCAACCCCTTGCAATCCCCCAGGCAGCAGAACTCAGACTAGGAGGATAGGTAGGACAGTTATGCGTGCTGCATGCAAATTTGTAGATAAGGAAGATGCTGATTGGAGGATAGAAACAAATGAGTAGAGAGATAATTTTATAATCCCCCTGCTGCTCTTTTACAATCATGTTAGCAGGCTGGCAGTGTAGTGAGGACGCCTTTGTAAATTGTGTAAGGTGTCATCCATATAGCTGTGCTAGATAAATGTGATAAATGCACAATTAATCCTAAGGGAAGATTTTTATTAAAATGAGTGACCTGGTGACAGGTTCTCTTTAAAGGTGTTGTTATTTTTTTTATAGTTCAGAATGTTACCGCAAAAAGTATTATCTGTTCGTAGAACTGCGACTGACGGTCACCAGTCATGTCAGCTCTCTGTCCTTCCAGAAGGAAATCAAATTGTTGGCTATTATGATGGCTTCAGGGGTTTAGGCCAAGTCAGGGTGTGTGGTTTTGCAGGGTTCAATTAGAAATAGGAGATGCAATTATCTTGCATGCAATGGGGGAGATTACTCATGTTCAGCGGCAGCAAAGTTTACTGCTAATAATAAGCAAAGTCTGCAGAAAACCCCTTCTTTAACCTGAGGGACATTGTGCTGCTTTTCTCCATGGAGGTATTAATACATGGCTGTGGTTTTTATTAAAAATCCTGATGAGGTCAGAGGACATATGTTACTGTGTATGTAGCACTGACTCCAGGAATTGTTGGGTTTCTCTGCTTTTCCCAGTAGGGGTCCACCCCTTGACCCAACATCTCAAAACCCAACAAAATGGGCTTTATTTATGAAGGAACAAGCCTTGTAAAGGAAGTTCTGCTTAAAGAGCTTCATCAATGACAGAGTTAATCTGATATAAAATACTGGAAGAGTTATAAGAGCAGCAAAGCAAAAACAAAAATTGTTTGCTTAGTTGCCTGTTAAACGGCCTGGTCAAAATGCGCTAGCCAGGGATTAGAGAATGACGTTAACACAATGGCGACCTTTGTAAAAGTAGTAGATACCATTGTACTGTAAAGTAATGCAGATAACAGTGCTAATGATCAGTGGCGGTCGCTCCATTAGGGGTGTGCCCCCTAATCCGTGTGCCCGGCCCCTAATCTCCATGTTGGACTGGACGCATGGATTTCAATGAGGTTTTTTTTTTAAGCATGTAATTAAAACCTTGAGGCTCTAGTTGGCTTCAAAAAAGGGTGGCCCTGGAGCGCAGAGCACTGTGCCCTGAGCTCACCCAATTGTGTGACAATAGCAAATTAATATTCACTATTATCTTCCTGCTTCTTCTCCCGGGCCAGTCAGGAAGCGAGTCCTAAGACCCGATTGGGCAAGAGGGGAAGCAACCATATTGGCGGGGAGCAAGGCGAGAGATGCCAAATTGGAGACGCAGGGGAAATCCGCTGAAGTTGCCAGTGACCTGGATGGGGTAAATGTGGGACTGAAGGGCCGACGATCGAGTGACAAGGGGGGGGTTTGATCGAGCGAACGAGGGGTGGTCGGGTGTTTGTTTGTCACCTCCCAAAAAGAATAGAGCACCAGCCACCACTGCTAATGATGGTGCAACATAGAATGTGGGCTAACTACTGTGCACAGGTGCTGTCTAACCACCCTACAAACAGGCAAACATTCCCCAGCACACTTAACAGCTAGCCTGCAAAAAGAAAAAAGAAAAAAGAAACAAATTGACCCTGTGTAATAATTCACAATAAAAACAGAGATTTTAGTTGCACACAATTGCAAATATGCTCCTCGGTGTACTGCAGCCCTAGCTCTAAAATTTTTGAGAGTCTTAAATTGGAGAATATTTAACAGTGGATAAATTAAGGGCAGGTTTGCTTGGAGGCAGCCCACTCCTCCTTAGGGTCCTTTCACACACACGGACCGTTCATCAGTTCATCAGTTTATCAGTTCATCCGTTTTTCATCAGTTTTTCATCAGTTTTTTCATCCGTTTT
Organism: Glandirana rugosa; assembly: GCA_018402905.1. Lineage (NCBI taxonomy): Eukaryota > Metazoa > Chordata > Amphibia > Anura > Ranidae > Glandirana > Glandirana rugosa. The sequence goes on along the minus strand of BLSH010164298.1, from coordinate 172,074 downwards.
TCATCAGTGGTCATCAGTTTTTCATCAGTTTTTTTTTACATTCACTACCAATGCAAAAACGGATGAAAAACTGACCGTTCGTCAGTTTACATCCGTTTTTCATCCGATCCTTTTTTTTGACGGATGAAAAATAGGACTTTCATCCGTTTAAAAAAACGGATGCTGACGGAAGCGGATGAAAACTGATGAAAATAGCTGATCATCAGTTGTCATCAGTTTTTCCATAGAGTTGCATTAATGTCCGTTTTTCATCCGTCAACGGATGGATGAAAAACGGACAAACGGTCCGTATGTGTGAAAGGGGCCTAAAGTGCTAGTTCACACCAGATGCAGTTTCGTGCGCTTTTTTCTGCGCTAAAAATGCATGCACAGTGTTTTCCAGTCAGTTTCCACTTTCCAGTGCAGAAAAAATGTAGAGCATGCTGCATTTTATCTGCACAGAACTGTACTGGAACATAGCAAATTGTATCAAAAGCGCACTGCCACTGCGTGTGGTGTGAACACAATTTGCTATGTTCCAGTACAGTTCTGTGCAGAAAAAACGCAGCATGCTCTACATGTTTTCTGCACCGGAAACTGACTGCACTGGTGTGAACTAGAGCCATTGAAATACATGGAAAACACTGCATGCATTTTAGTGCAGAAAAAAAGCGCACTGATCTGCATCTGGTGTGAACTAGCACTCAATGCAGAAAAAAAGCGCACTGAACTGCATCTGGTGTGAACTAACACTAAAAGCACAGAGACACATTGGATGCCAAGCAACAGCACAATGGCGGCTGGAGGCATCCATTGTGTTCCCACACCAAACAATGCCTTTAGCCGACATTGTGCTCTTCCTGTCTGTCCAGTGTGTCCCTGTGTCTGTAAGCAGGAGTGGGCTCTCTCCAGGCAAACCTGCCCTGAATTTATCCACTGCTATATGTGCTGCAACTTGGAGACTCTCAAAAATCATAGAGTTAGGGCCGCAGCACACAGACGTAGGCACTATGGCTTCCGCGTATATCTGCAATATAATATTGCAGTAATAATGTTAGTGGTATTATAACACAGTGGAAGCAACTGGGAACAACAGCAACTCAGCCACAAAGTGCTAGGCTAGCTAAAATAATAGAGCGGGGTCAATGCATGCTGAGCCTCACAGGGAGCAGAAGTCCCCAACTGTCTGCAGAGTCAGTAGCTACCGACCTCCAAACTTCATGTGGCCTTTAGATTAGCACAACAACAGTGCATAGAGAGTTTCATGGAATGGGTTTCTATGGCCGAGCAGCTGCATCCAAGCCTTACATCACTAAGTGCAATGCAAAGCGTTGGATGCAGTGATGTAAAGCACGCCGCCAGTGGACTCTAGAGAAGTGAAGATGTGTTCTCTGGAGTGACGAATTAAGCTTCCCTTTCTGGCAATCCAATGGGCATGTCTGGGTTTGGTGGTTACCAGGTTGAAATCATTTGGTGGAGGGGGATTAGGGTGTGGGGTTGTTTTTTATGAGTTGGGCTTGGCCCCTTAGTTCCAGTGAAGGGAACTCTCAAGGCGTCAGCAAACCAAGACATTTTGGACAATTTCATGCCCCCAACTTTGTGGGAACAGTTTGGGGGATGGCCCCTTCCTGTTCCAAGTCCTGTCTTCAACCCAATAGAACGCCTTTGGGAAGAATAAGAGCGGAGACTGCGAGCCAGGCCTTCTCATCCAACATCAGTGCCTGATCTCACAAATGCGCTTCTAGAAGAATGGTCAAACATTCCCATAGACACTCCTAAACCTTGTGGACAGCCTTCTCAGAAGAGTTGAAGCTGTTATAGCTGCAAAGGGTGGGCCAACTCAATATTGAACCCTATGGACTAAGACTGGGATGCCATCAGGGGCGTTGCTAGGTCTACAAAAGATCTGGGGCTAGAGCTCATAGCAGCGAAGTAAAGAAAGACATACACTTGAGCGGGCATACATGTAATAAAATAAATAACAATAGTAATAAATATACATATGTATGTGTGTGTGTGTATATATATATATATATATATATATACACACAGTCTGCATTCCAGACCAGGACATACCTGCTAATTGCAGAACTGCACCCACCCTGTAAGAGACCCAGGGCTATGGGCCCCAGACTCGGGGCTATAGCCCCAATAGCCACCCCCTAGCAATGCCTCTGGATGCCATTAAAGTTCATGTGCGTGTAAAGGCAGGCGTCCCAATACTTAGTGTATATGGTATATCTCATTAGAGGGAACACAGATGACAAGAAATACCTGACAATATTTCTAATTGTTGCTTGCGCTGTCTAAAACGTTTTACAAAAGTTTGGAAGGAAAGTTTAAAAGTGGAAATACAGTCCATTTTTTTCTTGTTTTATTGTTGGATGGAATGGGTCGGGTTAAAAACTCAATCACGTTTTCCATCACTTCCTGCCATGCAGCAGGGGGTCACAAGGATATCTCTCCAACTGGTACAGAGACAGCAATAAAAATCATTGATAGTGCCAGCTAGGGAGCGTGCGTTAATTCCTGATGCTCTCTGATAAAGAAAAGCAGCTTACTATTGTTGCTCTTTACATTTATATTCCCGATTTTCAGCTTTCAGCAGATTCCAGATGAGACAAGTAAGAAATAAACAAGGATAATGCTAATGGTAAATAATTAGCAGGATTGCATATTGCTGGTTTTGTTCCAATGTATACAATGTGCTGGCCAACATCAGACTAGCAATTATCATTAGGACCCCCACTGTGCAGAAACAGGCACACGTTTACTTCTATATGTGTACTGTATATTGCAGTAATTACAAAGAGAATGTATGGCGTTTTTGTAAATATAATTATTTCTGAATAATGAATAAAGGAGATGTAAACCTACACTGAAGAGCGTTTAGTTTAATAAAGCTGTCTATCATAAACAATTGCCAGTATTTTATTTAAAATAAATGACTGTTTTCACCTATTTATCACAATTGTTGCATCTCTGCGCTGCTAATTTCATGCAGCCTCTTTGCAGCTATTTGCTGTCTACATGCATGCGCTTTAGCAAGAACAAATCCAAATATCGGTTGATATTCCCACATTTAGTAAGCTGATAACTTCTTTTCTTGATGTTGTTGTAATTAGTTAGCATTATTCCTATATCTTCCTGTTTTTTTGTTTTTGTCTTTGCTTATTTATTTATTTTTTTTACCGCTTAAGGACCACCCCACATACATATACTGCGGCAGGGCGGCCCTTAAGCGTAAAATCTCATACCTGTATGTGATTTTTCCTTTTCGGCCCTGGGGCGCTCACGCGTGCCGCTGGAGCCCTGCTCCTGCTGTGATTGGATAACAGTGGGGGTAGGGTTGCCACATCATCCCTTTAATCCAGGACACATATGAATTGCACAAGTTCTGAGGTTAATTTAATGCAGATAAGGCACCAAGTGAGTTTAATTACCACCTTAATCAGCCACAGAACCTGTGTAATTATTATGTGTCCTGGATTAAAGGGATCACGGCTGGTGCAAGGATTTTTGACACCCTAGGTGAAACCTCATTTTGCCGCCCCCAATGACTCCACCCCTGACTCCACCCCCTTTGTCCTATCCACGTGACAGGAGGTGGCGCTATACAGGAAGCATCCCTCTAGCGCTGACTCCAGGGCTGCGCCTCTAATTACACTACTGATCGGATGGAGCAGCTGCCTGAGACTGAGTTAATTACATCCTGCAGCCTGCAGAGCATTCAGACGTGGAGTGAAACCAGCAGCCAGATGCCCCTAGGCAGCAGTGTGCCCTAGGTGGCTGCCTAGTTTGCCTAGTGGTCAAGCGTAAGCAGAGCAGAGTGAAAAGTTCAGGAATAAGTAATGCAGAGTCCAGAGGTCAGTAATATGGTCAGGAGTATGTTACACAGAGTGCAGGGGTCATGAGTATGTAACACAAAGTGCAGGGGTCAGGAGTATGTAACACAGAGTGCAGGGGTCAAAACTATGTTACACAGAGTGCAGGGGTCAGGAGTAGGTTACACAGAGTGCAGGGGTCAGGAGTACGTAACACAAAGTGCAGGGGTCAGGAGTATGTAACACAGAGTGCAGGGGTCAGGAGTACATAACACAGAGTGCAGGGGTCAGTAGTATGTAATGTAGAGTGAAGGGATCAGTAAATAAATAACATAATTCAAAGATCATAGAATGTAAGGCAGCTGACAGGAGTAAGCAAAGAAAAGAGGTCAGTGGTATGTAATGCACAGTGCAAAGGTCAGTAGTATACAACACACAGTGCAGAGGTCAGGAGTAATTAAAACACATCTCACCCCCTCCCCCACAAGCAAATATACCCCCTTCCATTACGAAACCTCTACTCTCCTAAGCTAAAATAACCTACAGCACAAATGTCCTCCAAGGGCTGACAGGCAGTGGACAGGTCAGGAGCTGGCAGTTGGCACAGCAGGGTCACAATTTACCTGCGAAATTGCCATGATCAATGGGAAGATAGATATTGCCTACCCCCACCTTACTCTATGCACCTTTATGGAGCGACAGATGTCATCGGTGACATGTCTGCTGACACCCGCCGCTCTCCGATCCGCTCCTATTCCGTAAAGTCCGATGGATGGAAACCCTATTTTTATGTACTGGAACAGTGGACACATTGATTTTTATTTATTTTTTTTATTTTGTTTTTTATCTTTCTTTTCTGGTTTTTGCATTGGACTTATTTTGATGAACACTATAGTGTTTTTTTGAGAATTTTCTGTTTATATTTTGGAAATATTTTTTATCACGTTATATGATTATTTTGCATTCACATTTAAAGTAGTGCTGCACTGTTTATCACATTCTATTTTTCCATCCATCTGTGGATCGGAAGACAATGGACAGACGGTCCATTGTCATCCGATTTCTCATAGAGGAGAGCAGGGCTCTGACAGATCCGTTTCTGTACAGTGAGTGGAGACAGATCTGTCATCCACTGGCTCAGCGGGGATCAGCTGGGCAAAGCACAGCCCGCACACGGACACGGCTGTGTGAAAAGGGACTTAAGCTGATGTGCCACTTTAATAGCATTAATCCCTCTTGTTAATGTGTTGCACCAAATTCAGGAAGCATCTGTGACATTTTTTGCTCTGACAGCTACTTGTGTGCCAAATTCAGGTACGGTAGTTCTAAAATGCGTCACTTTTATATTGTGATGCAATGCCTGTGGCAAAATAAAAAAATAAAATATCAGTAGTTCATATCTTACTGACGTGGAACTAATCAAGACCAACTCTCTTCTGGCTTACAGAGAGAGACCCTGGTGCAGATTTTGTGAAAGTGATTCACATGCGTTCTAAAAATGGTGCAGCGTGTGCCAAATTCAAGTTACAAGTTGTATGTAAATTTGGTGCGCGCTGGGCCACTTTTAGAACACACGTGAGACAATTTTTGCAAAATCTGTCTGCGCCAGTCTTTATGATTTCCAGGGCACGTTTGGGCCATAAGTATGCTTTAACCACTTCAGCTGTGGAAGGTTTACCCCCCTTCATGGCCAGGCCACTTTTGTGATAAGGCACTACGTTACTTTAACTAACAATTGCGCAGTCATGCAATGCTGTACACAAATACATTTTATGTCTGTTTTTTCCCACAAATAGAGCTTTCTTTTGGTGGTATTTGATCCCCTCTGTGGAGCAAAAAAAGAGCAACAATTTTGAAAAAAAAACCAATATTTTTTACATTCCACTATAAAACATTCCCAATAAAAAAAATGTAAAAAAATCAAATTTCTTCATCAATTTAGGCCAATATGTATTCTGCTACGTATTTTTGGTAAAAAAAATCCCAACACTTGTATATTGATTGGTTTGCACAAAAGTTATAGTGGCTACAAACTATGGTATTTTTTTTTTTTTTTTACTAGTAATGGTGATGATCAGAGATTTATAGCGGGGCTGCGATATTGTGGCGGACAAATTGGACACCTAACTGACAGTTTTGACATTTTTTTGGGGACCAGTGATACTAATAAAGTGCTAAAAAATATGCACTGTCACTGTACTAATGACACCGGCAGGGAAGGGATTAACATCAGGGGTGATCAAAAGGGTTAAATGTGTTCCCTGGGAGTGATTACTAAGGCCTGATTCACACCTATGAAGGTTGCAGTTTGCATATTCCAGGTGCAAAAAGATGGGTGACTGCTGCGCTAAGCCCACACTTGAAATATGCAATAAATTATGAAAAGCAGCCAGCACAACATTGGTGAACATCCACAATAAAAATAAATAAAGCTTGGTGCAGCACTAATATAGTAAGTCCATAGATATTAGTCCATACTGCTAAAAGCACAATGGCTGTGATCCTCAATGGAGCTGATAGAGAGAGGAAGGAGACCCGTCACCGGCACCCAAACACACTGCCTCTTACCCTTTTCACAGGACCCTTATGACAGGGGTCAGACAAGCCTGCAATACTGGGTGGATGCACTTGAAGAACACCATAAGACAGTCAGGTAAACCGCAGCAGATGCGGGCATATTGGATTGCAAGGCTCCGCTCAGTAATAACCATCCATCACCTCCTCACCTCCATAAAGGCCATAAAATATAAGAAGACACACTTCATAGTGCAGATAAACTTCCAATAGATTTAATAGATAAAAGTAATCAACTCACATTTCACAATAGAAACCGCACTTATAAAATCTGGGGAACCTTCCAGCATTCCCCACCATCAAAATGGCCGGCGCGTCCTGACCTACTACTGCGTCGCGTTCTAAGCTCCCTCTACGCGTTTCGTCATAGGATAATGTTGTCAGGGGCATGGCTTAAACGTATGTTAAGGAGATATATATAGGTGGGATGACACACTAACGGCGGATATTAAATGCGCTTCAAACACCGGAAGTGGTGGAGCCAAACAGGTCCAGGAAGTGCACAGCTTTGAATCAGACTTCTAGACCAGCGAACACACTACTAAAATATCATAAATACTAAAATAAATGAGTGATTGTAAGTAATATGGAGCTCCACATATTCAATAATAAGGAACTATACATATATAATAAAAGTGCATTAAAAAATGCAAAGCAGTAGTAGTATCGGGAAGCGGTGCCATCTTGTGGTGTTTAAGCAAATATTACAAGTTTTAAGCAAATCACTAAAGTGCATTTTAAATTCGCAATAAATACATTCTCATTCTGTAATACATTTCACTGCGGCTAATGTACAAGCAATACAGATGATGAAATAATTTAGACATCATTAACCTTAAAACCCAGAAAAAGTCATCAGAACAACAGAAAACAGACATTAAATGACAACAAATAGGGACTATGTATTATTAATAAAATAATTTATGTCCCATTCTATATTCATCCCCAAGGGGCTATAGGTTCTAGCCCTGTAGATCCACTGGGTCTCGAGCCTAGAGACCTCCCTGGTCATATGGCTCCCCCTCCAGTTCCCAGTGAATCTATCAATCCCCAAAAATGTCGTCCCCTTGGGATTTCGTCCATGGTGGGTAGCATAATGCTTCGACAAGCTATGCTTAGGGAAACCCTTTTTGATATTAGTGACATGCTCCCTTAGTCTGGTTCAAAGCATACGGGTAGTGCGGCCAATATATTTGAGCCCACGCAGACACCGTATAAGGTAAACCACGTATCTTAAAGAGCATGTAATGAAAGGTTTTATAAGAAAGCGTTCATGAGTGGAATTGGACTGAAATGATTCCACCCTTCTACTCTTCTGCATGCTGATCTTGCAGATAGAACATTTTCTGCATGGGAAAAAACCCTTTCATATTTTGAAAGAAATTGGATCTTTTAGGAGGCTCAACTAAATTAGGTGCTATACGAAGTCTCAGGGGTGGTGCTCCCCCGCATACTATTGTTGGTTGTTCAGGAAGGGTGGGTCCCAGTATTTTATCACTCTTTAATACCCCCCAATGCTTCCGTATGATCTTTTTGACTGTATACTGCTAGGTAGAGTAGGTGGTAAAAAAGGCTTGTTTAAAGGAATCATCCCGTTCAACCTGTCTTGGGACTAATGATTCCTCTCTATTCCTTCCTGCAGCACAAGCAAGAGCCTGATTCAATTCTTCTGGGTTGTAACCTTTTTCCAAAAACCTGTTCCTCAAAATAGAAGCCTCCTGTAAGAAATCCTCAAGTTTTGTACAGTTCCTTCTCAGTCTTAGAAACTAACTGACAGTAACTGACCTCAGCCAAGCTGTATGGTGGCAGCTGTCCATGTTGATAAAGCCATTTCTATCGGTCTCTTTGAAATATGTAGAAGTAACAATGGTACCTTCTATGATCTTAATCCACAAATCTAAGAAGTGGATCTCACAATCGCTGGACTCATGTTGGAGCTGAATACCTCGGTCATTGAGATTCAACCCCTCAATAAAGTTATCAAGAGAGCCCTGATCTCCATCCTATATGAGGAGGACATCATCTATATACCTTTTCCAGAGGATCAGCTCTGATCTAGGACTACTATAGATGACGTCCTCCTCCCACTTGGCCATGAACAGGTTGGCCATACTGGGCGGGAAACTCAGTCTCGGTTACCAGTGGTTTTAAAAAATGGTTGATGTACTTACCCACCCTGGAAAAACCGGAATCAATACCACTGATAATTGGCCTTCCAGGGGGGTGTACTGGGTCTTTGTGTACCTTCGGAAGGTAATAAATCACTGGTACTCACAGAGCAACAGGAACCAAAAAGGATTTCTCCTTTTTGGAGAGAATCTTCCTTTGGTATCCATCCTTTACTATGGCCAATAGTTCTTTTTTATATTTGGCAGTAGGATTTCCTGCTAAAGGGACATATGTATCCTGATCAGAAAGAAGGCGGGACATCTCGGACTTAGAGTCCAAGATGACGATGCCACCGCCCTTATCTACGGAATGTACCACTATATCCCTACGTTGTTCCAGACGTTCAAGGCCCTTTTTAAACAGATGCTCACTCCTACTCCTTTTCAATTTTAGTTGCTCCAGGTCCTTGATGACCAAATCCCTGAAGACAGAGATAGGAGGGGCCAAATTGCCCAGGGGATTAAACACTGAGGCATTAGCCAAAGAGGTGTTTCTAATGCCCAAACAATCATTCGGTCTGGACCTAAATGGATTTGTGATAAAATATCTTTTAATATTCATTTTACGAACAAATTTGTGAAGATCAATGAAGGTCCCAAATGTATTCATTGGATGAGGGGGAACAAACGTGAGGCCATGGTTTAATACATGCTTTTCCTCATTAGAAATGACTGTGGTGCTCAAATTAAAAAGGTCTGAGTCTTTCAGACCCGCATTATTTTTCGAGCGAATCCGCCTCCCCCTCTGGAGCCTCTTTTACGCCTATTGTCCTTTTTACATTTTGAGATCCCTGGGAAAAAAATGATTGTGATTATTATAATAGCAATTATTGTTAGTCCCCCTATTAGGATTCTCATATCCCCTAGGGTGGCCATATTGTTGCCACTGCGTTCCATTATTATGATGATACACTGGAGAATAATCCCTATCTTGCTTCCATTGTGGGTACCAATCTGAGTGATGTTCTGTGATGTACCTATTGGCACCCCCTCTTCTCCCATCAGGGGGCCAAATCTGTAGGAAACCTTAACTGGATTCCCACCAGGAAGTGAGGGTCGCCCCCCTCTCCCCCTGCCCCTAGCTCTCCTAGAAGGTCCCCCGCATAAGGAGGATTGGTAGACTGGGGTTGGGTGAAGGACGGGGTTCTCACTGGTCGTATGGGACCAGGTGTGGTAGGAAAGTGGGTTGAAGCTGGAACCAAGGAACCTGAATTATCATTACCCTGTTCCACACTTCCTACATCTCCCACTCCCCCTTTGGTCTGCCATTTAAAGACTTTATTATTTTTATAATCTGAAATATCCCTCAAATAGTTTTTCTTTTTCTTAATTCTTGGTTCATTATCCTCTTTTTCAAGGTGTTTCTTTAAACTGTCAGACCTTTTATTATAATCATCACTTCCTTTAAAGGGAATGAGCTTATCTTTCAGGGTACTGATCTCTGCATCCAATTTTAGTAATTTCTGTTTCTTTTTATCAAGCATATAATTTAACAAAACCAGACCTGCCTTATTAAAATATAAATACCATTCCTCAATGTCTACAATGTCATTACTTCCCACCTCAGACTCCTCTGGACCATGTTTTCAGAGATATAGTTCCCAAAGAAAATAATGTCCCAATTAGTGAGGTGACTAGATTTTTCAACCTAAGGACATAACCCCAAATCATCCCTGGCTCCATTATCCAGGTTAAATATACCATTCGTATCAATAGAGTGAGTAGCTCTAAAATCAAAAACATCCATAATGGAGAGTAAAGCTGCAGCACGATAATAGTTCAACATTAAAAATTTTAAAAAGATTCCAGGTGCATTTAGCGTTTTTTAATACACATTTTTGATCCATTGAAGTCTATGGAACCAAAAACCGGAAAAAAGTCCCTGGCCCTTTCCATAAAATGCACAGATGTGAACTACATCCATTGGAAACCATGTTAAGTGGACTATAGTGTGTTCCTGAAAAACTGAAAATGCACAAAAAAATGCATAGGTGTGAACCAAGCCTTATTGTGGGGGGAAGCTTTGACTGGGGGAATGTAACGATCCATGTTCCTGCTTAGCAGGCTCACAGGATCAGCACATTCCCTTCTTACAGAAGGGTGGTCTGCCTTGTTTACATAGGCAGAATGCCGTTCTGCCTTTCTCCTGAACGATTGGTGGGTCCCGGCGAACATCGCGTCTGCCAGACCTGCTGATTGGTTCCAATCACAGCAGGAGCGGGTCGCCGGCGGTGCACACTCGCGCCCCAGACCCTGAAGTGTCAGATCATGTACTAGGTACGTGATCTGGTACAGAGCGGCCGCCCTGCCGCACTATATACGCATGGGGTTGGTTGCTAAGTGGTTAATGTATAACTAGAGTCAAAACTTTTTTTTAGTTCTGGATAGAGTGGAAAAGGATTAGAACACTTGCCAGTTTTTATTGCTGTCGGTGCCCCCCATTAAAGAGATTCACCCTCTCTATTGGTCCTTTTTACCATTATCATTGAAAGTGAAAGTAAAAGAAATTACCCAAATGTTGGGTTGCACTCAGAAAGGTAATAGAAGGGAAATCTTCCAATGGGGTCCCTAGTTCTGGTGACCTGGGGGTTCCCAAGAAATTCCCTTGATTTACAGGGATTTCCTCCCACTTCCTGTTTGGCTATGGGACAGGAAGTGAAGGGAAATTTCCGCAATGGGACACAGATGGCGGAAAAAAAAATCTGACAGGTTATAACCCTCCCTTGATCTATCCAAAAAAAAAATGTTTTGCCTATAGTTCTACTTTAACAAGTTACAGATTATACCAGGTCTTGGTCATTTTGTTTTATATTTACTTTAATCAAACATCTTTGTCTGACCTGTTTTCCATTATAGAGAAATATAAACATTAGTATAGCTGATATTCAACTATTGCCATGGCAGGAACGGTGTTATTTTGCCAGAGGCAAAAGAGGGATGGGGTGACACAATCTTTTTGAAACAGCATTTGATAAATTGCACTTGGACGCAGCATCTTCTCCTTTCCTCCCAAACAAGCAATATACATGACAAATATTTTCCACAGTGCAAATTCTGCTGCCTTTTTTCTAAAAGGTGTGGCATGTCTCTCCCCAAATTTTTCTAGCAAGCAGACAATGTAATAAATTAGTTTAGTATTTGTTGAAAATCTACTTTTAAGATCTGCTGTTAATGCAAGCAGAGAAAGCAGCTGAGATATTTAGTTGATATATCTGCAAACATGGAGGGTCTCATGCAGAGAGGTAATTAAACAACAGGGTAACCTGCTTGGGGCTATATTTACCATATGACACTCATGGGCTGGTGCCTAGGATAGAAGGGTTCTCAAATTGTGATAACTTTTTATTTACACTATTTGGCCAAATGTGGGTGACCACCTGACCAAGTTTGTTGGACAACCCATTCCAAACTATGGGCATTGATATAGAGAGGGCCTCCTTTACAGCTATACTTGCCTCAATTATTCTGAAAAGGCTTTCATAAATGATTTTGGAGTATATCTGTTCAAATGTGTGCCCATTCAGCCCCAAAAAAGCATTTCTTATGTCAAGTACTGATATTGGATGGCAGAGCTGGCTCACAATAAGGTTTCCAATTTATCCCAAAGGTGTTCAGTAGGGTTGAATTCAGGACTTTCTGCAGACCATTTAAGTTACAACACGCCAAACTGTCTGTGGGGGATTTCCCTTCAATTTGCTAATAGTTTTCCTGATGTCTCTAGATTAAAAGCAAAGAGACATTTCCACAGTATAACACAGACAAAAAAAGAAACTGACGCGTTTTAATCATTCCATATTGTACTTTGCAAAATTGTAATGAAGGTTTTGTGCTTAGATTAACAAAAACGAAAACAAAAAAAAACAAAAACAGTAGTTCCTGCACAACAGATTTAAAGTACACTCCAAGCAAAAAGTGGGAATTCAGGGCAAAGTAGCAGGTTCACCTTATAGCCCACCCTTTGCATTGTAAATACTTACATGGTTCACTATCCACTATCCTATTCGCCATTCAGAGAGCTGTAAACTAGCTAGTACTTCTCGGTGTTGGGGGCACATAATCCTTGCACCTTCCTTCCAGGATGCAGTGCCTGAGTGGGCAATTGCCAACTCTGGCATATGGGATCAGGGGAAGGTCCTTAGCCCTGTGTGAGAACTAGGGTTGCCACCTCATGCCTTTAAACCCGGACACACATGAATTACTCAGGTTCTGTGGCTGATTAAGGTGGTAATTAAACTCACTTGATGCCTTACCTGCATTAAATTAGCCTCAGAACCTGTGTAATTCATATGTGTTTGGGTTTAAAGGGATGAGGTGGCAACCCTAGTGAGAACCAACACAGACTAGTGTGGAGCTTATACAGGTTTTTTCCCAGGGCTCTGGCAAAGGAGTGTTGGGAAAAAAGGTATCAGTAGAAAGGAAAGTATGCTTTCAAGAGAACCTGTTATTTTGCTCTAGGTGTCAGCAGAACCTCCCTGGATGAATCAAATAGGCATACAACGTTTTTAACATCATTTAAATAACAAAATAACAGCAATTCATGGGATTATCCCATTTATTTTGTCATCACAGATTAAAAATTACATTGTTTTGGGCAAAGTCAGTCCTTCATTGGGACCTCCACTTTTGATGCCCCAAGAGGTCATGGCCCAAGAAATTCACCATTTGTAATGGAAATGAGCTAGCAGTTTACTTCCTTAAAAGATATCCAAAGGATATCCAATTCGCATAGCAGGAGATTGTGCCCAGCTCTCTATAGTGCTGGTTCACACATCTCCGCAGCGGCGCCAGTGCGAATTGCACAGGAGCCCGGTGCATCTTTTGGTCCGTTCAGGTCCAAATTCAGGGCCCTGAAATGGTGAATGAAGATGCACCGGACTCCTGCTGTGAGCCAGAGCATGCTGAGATGTGAACCCAGCCTTAATCACTGCAATGTCAAAGGGAATGCTTAAAATGTTACTAAACCCAGGACCCTGCATTCACTATATCTGGTCTCTCACAGTACACAGAGTATGGAAATGCAATAGTTTTAGTAAATATAAACTAAATACCTTCTCTCAACAGCAGTATATAGCAGTCTTGTGACTTATATCAGTGTTTGGTTAAAGCTTGTAGGAGGAGTTTTCATTCTCCTCTGACTGCCCTATGAGATCGCATGACCCCTGACAGTGCTGGACAGTGTTGTGCTGATCACATGCAATCTCCTGAAAAAAAAAGTAAGAAGACTCTCCAGCCATACACACCAAACTGAGCATGTGCAGAGCCTCCTAGGACTCTGTGCTATCAGCAGATGGATTGGGGACAGTGGAAGAAGGGGAGGATCAGAGAAGACAAGATCAAACCGGCTTTTTACACAATGAAGAGAATTAACCCCTTAGGTTCCACCGTGAGTATAACAAGCATGCTTTACTGCATATACACACTGATTTTACTGTTGTGTGTTTAGTAAAACTATATTATAGTCCTTGCAACTCAGAGTTTCTTTAAAATGATTGTTTTTTAGTATATAGTGATTTAAATATAAGCAGAATATGAGATTATGCTAATTTAATATGCAAACTAAGTAGAGATTTTATTCTCATTTTGCTCAAAATTAACAAAAAAAACATTGACCAGCCTGTTCATTCTTCAGTCTGGGACAGCAACTAGGAATCATTGACAGCTGGCAGTGATCGTTAGTGGCAAAGTGTCAAAGTTGTTTGCAATTGAAAGGTATCTTGTTACACTACATCATTCCGATCGGGATTTTCATTACCTGCTTTTTATTTTATAATTAAATTCTGACCTACAAGGCAATCAATACGTGTTTTATTACTCTTCCAGGAGCACTTACTGCTATTTAAATATATTTATCAATTGCAGGCTGATCTGGCATTTTGCTATGACCTCATGCTGGTTCGAACCAACGGGACGCCATGCATGCCTTGCTAATGATCTGTGCAGCCAAGCGTGAGGCCTGACCGACAAGAGATACACAAGCAGCACTAAATCAGGTACCACAGAAACAAGGCCTGAATAGGGGATGATATTTGTTACAGAGTTGTTTGTGTGCAGGAAAAGCTTTATTGCCAAAGCGAGAAATAAACACGACAATTCACTGTCACCTTATGGAAATAAGCTTGCCCTTTCTCAATAGATGTCTATCACACAGCACAATGGCAGAAAGTTTTATTGACGGGGTTATAAATGGTTATATTATTCTCTGTTCCTGCATAACGTTACAGTTGCCTACTGAACCAAAAGTTGGTATTTTCATCTGCCATGTTTGGTAACATTTCTTGACTTTTAAAATTGAAACTCAACTAATGCATTTATGTACTCATTAAAAAATCAAATGTATCTTTAACCACTTCAGCCCCGGAAGGATTTCCAGCTTTAGGACCGGAGCCCTTTTTGCGATTCGGCGCTGCGTCGCTTTAACTGAAAATTGCGCGGTCGTGCGACGTTGTACCCAAACGAAATTTGCGTCCTTTTTTTCCCACAAATAGAGATTTCTTTTGGTGGTATTTGATCACCGCTGCGTCATTTCCGATCGCCGCTATAAACAAAAGAAGAGCGACAATTTTGCAAAAAAACCCAAATTTCTTACTTTTTGCTAAAATACAAATCCAAAAAAAAAATATAAAAAAAACATTTTTTTTCATCGGTTTTGGCCAATTTATATTCTTCCTCATATTTGTGATAAAAAAAATCACAATCGCCGTTTATTGATTGGTTTGCGCAAAAGTGGTCGCGTTTACGGATGATGAGAATTCATTTTTGGGGTTTTTATTTTTTTTTTTATTTTTTACTATTAATGGCGGCGATCTGTGATTTTTAGTGGTACTGCGATATTTCAGCGGACATGTCGGACCATTTTGACACTTTTTTGGGACCATTGGCAATTATACAGCGATCAGTGCTATAAAAATGCACTGATTACTGTGTAAATGCCATTGGCAGTGAAGGGGTTAACCTGGAGGGGGCGCTCTAAGGGTTAAGTATGTTCCCTGGGCGTGTTCTAACTGTGTGGGTACTGCCCTAGCTGGGGAAGGGAAGTGGTCACAGCCTCCATGTACAGGAAGGCTGTGATCACAGCCCTTCCCCTTTCACAGAACGGAGGTCCATGTTTACTTACATGGACCTCCGTTCTTTCACTCCGGGGGGGCATCGCGGGTGGCTGGCGGAGATCGACTCCGCCGCACCCGCTCCCTGGCCCTCCCCGGACACAGCGCGCGCTCACTGTGCGAGATCTGGCGGCCGCCGTCATATGACGGCGATTCGCCTTACAGAGCCACTTTGCCGCCGTCAAATGCCGAACGGCGGTCGGCAAGTGGTTAAATGCACCTAGTGAGAGGTGGTTAGGAGGTAGTAAATGGTAATGGTAGTATGGTCATTAGTTAGTCTACGGGGCTAAGGCATTTATTGGTGGAGGTTATGCTAGGGAGGGACGATGACGGTGTGGAGGTGGGGTCAGTCTGAGGGGCACTTCAAAGCAAACGGATGATGAAGAAGCTTCTCACCCTTCCACCCTGTGAATGTTGGACGTGTTGGGTAGATTTATTGGTTTGGCGGTTGAGGTCCTTGGAGGCCTTCAAATTTTTACTGTGTAATAGCAGAGTAAGGACCTGTCTATGGTATGGCGTCCTATGGTTAATCCCAGTTAATGGTAGTTTAACGGTAAATGGTGGAAATGCAGGTGTCAGTGGAAAATTTGGTATTGTCCTCGAGCTGGTGTTCTGCAACTGAGGACCTTCAATTGTGTGCTGGTTCGGTAGTGCCTCCAAGGATCAGCAACCTGGGGTAATTATTATTATTGTTCTATATTTCTGTTATAAGGGATGTTTATATGTTGCTCATTGTTAATACATGGCCCATATGGCCCATTTCTCACTCCAAAAGTGTTTTGGTCATATCATTTTAGTGTTAAGTGGGGTCCCCTCGGCTGTAGAGGTCTACGGGAGCACATTTAGCACTACCTCTGTTATGCCTGAGGCTGGATTCACACCAATCCGGTGCGAATTCCAGGCTGTCTGCTGCCGAGAAGGGGTGGTTCGGCGGCTCCTGTCCGTTCTCACAGCGCAGCAGCTGCGGGGGGAGGGAGGGACCGCGAGCAGGGAAAATATCCTCGTTCAGTGCGGAGTGCATCTAGATAGTTAGATGCGCTCCCATTGAACACAACGGGCTGGGAATTCGCACCGCATTGCACAGAAAACGCACACGTTTTCTGTGCAATGCGGAGTGTGAATGCACCGTACATATGTGAACTGGACACCTTGAAAACAATGTGTTTTCAAGTGACCCGCGAATCGGATGCGGTTTAAGCCGCATCTAATTTGCATAGGTGTGAACCCAGCCTTAGTCATGTATCAACTTCCAGTAATTACAGAAGCACTAGGAGGGGGCCACCAATCAAGACTTTTTTTGCATTGCTCAGTGCTGTCACTCTAACACAGAGCACAGGACCACAGGAGAAGAGGGGAGTTATATTTCTCTTGTGTGTGCCGCTGCTCTTTCACTGTCCAAACAGCAGGTTGGGGAGTGTCTTGGACCAAGGCATACCGGTCCTGCAGTAGAGGCCCATGGCTTGGCTTTCCCTTTGGCAGGATTGTAGTAATTAAAATATTGGCTAAACTGAACTGAAGATAGTTCTCCATGTATTCAGCTGTGCTTGTACTTGCCCACCTCTGGGCAAAATCTATTTTTTCCCATCCCCCTATAACTCATCCTCCATCCTTCAAGGTATTTAGTTTTCCTTTCCTGGTGAAGTCAGTTGTACTCAAATGAGTTTCTCCATCCAGGTTCTTCACTCATGGCATTTCCACCTGCTAGTCCAGCACTACATTTTAACTTTCACTTCCCTTGATCTGATGACGGTCTTCTTCTGAATCCATGCAGGGAATAAAGTAGATTCCAGAAGAAGAGCCCATCCAAAAAGTAAACAGAGAGGAAAAGGATCTGCTTTCCTGTGACCTGGAAAGAATACATGGGCCGCTCAGGCTTGGTTGAGAGGGGATATGTTCATGGTACATCCGCAGCTGCTCTTAGAGTGCTGACAGGGGAAGGGAACCCATCCTGGCTCCTGTAAGGGAAGAAAGGGGCAGCCCCTGGAAGTCACACATCTAAGATGTCCTAGAGGTGAATAGAGTGGCAACCTCAGCCTGGACTCCAACAAGGCCGCACCCCCTTGCTTTCCTATTAAAAATGCTGGAAATTCAGCCTGCTCTCCTCCAATGATCAGAGTTATCCTGACACGCCCCCACTGCACAGCCATTCACTGAGGAGCTTGGTGTGCTGCTGCTTCTCCTCCCCAGCTCTTATGCAGCTTAGAACAGAGGGAATGTGATCATTAATTAAAAAAAAGGAAAAAATTGCATTTATAATGTATTTTTATATCTATACAAAAATGTTCATTTCTATTTTAAACTGAATGAGTTGTTTTACAAGGTCATCATTGTATATGTATATGAAATATTAACACAACATTCAATCGTTTACAGTCATTTTAAGGTAATTGAAAACAG
The DNA here is from genome assembly GCA_018402905.1 of Glandirana rugosa. Lineage (NCBI taxonomy): Eukaryota > Metazoa > Chordata > Amphibia > Anura > Ranidae > Glandirana > Glandirana rugosa. Next base: position 154,029 of record BLSH010164298.1, on the reverse strand, counting down.
GGATTTACATGCTAAAAGTACCTCCATAAATGAGGACAGTTCTTTCAAAAGATAAACAATTTGGAGCTATACTCTTGTATCTGCCTCTTCTACTTCAGATTTATTTAACTAGCTCAGTTCTTTGGACGTGTGTAGTACATGAGGGTAGAGCACAAGCTGATGGCAGCCATCTGGCTTGAAAGTGAAATTGATCTGGCAGCTCTATGGCTGCTGATTCTTTCATTTTTCACTGCACGATGTGACCCCCCCTCCCCCACTGGTGGTTGCCCCCAAGTGGTCACCAGGCTCTCCCATGCTTAGCAGGAGCCCAAGACCCCGTCCAGCCATTTCAAGATGCTGAGTGGAAGGAAACTAAGAAACAGCTGAGGATTTTGGCATTTCAGGCTGCAGAATTTCCATTCCCTGGCCGGTATAATCAGATCTCTGCTTGGTTAGATTCTTTGGATGGCAGGGTAGACATACTGTAGGTGTCTATTAGACCCATAATATCTCCATAAAGAGTACCTGTCACTTTCCCAATGTTATCACATGGATGTTTGTTAACCCCTTGTGAAAGCAATAAAGTTAAATAAAATAAACAAAAAAGGTAAACAAAAGATATAATAATAAAACATATTCAAAAACAATTGTAACACTAGTTGCCCCGCATACGACCCAAAAGTAAAAATGCACCCAGGGTGCGCACGTGTATGTAAACCGATATCACACCACACATGTGAGGTATTGTTGCAAACATCAGAGTGAGAGCAATAATTCTAGTGCCAGAGCTCATAGTTAACTCTAACCTGATGACTAGTAAAGGCTTTTAAAGCATCACCTATGGAGATGTTTGGGTACTGCTGTTTTTTGTATTAATTGTATAATATTTCTTCCTGAAAATATGAGTTTGATAGACAATTGCACAAATATTGTGCAACGTAAAAAATTACAACTACTATCTTTTTATTCTACAGGGTGTTTGCTTTCGGAAAATATATAATGCTCTGGGGATTTAGGTAATTTATCACCAAAAATGCAATTTCTTTACATGAGTGCAAAAAATGGGAACAAATTGCTCTAGTTACTGAAATCCCGAAAATGATGAGTCGTCACTCGCTGTGGCTGTGAGCAAGGCGTTACTGCTGAAACGCGTCAGTTTGTCTTTTACATGGTCACTTAACAATAAAGAAATCGCAAGCAGCCCTGGAGTGACGACTCATTATTTTTGGATTTCAGTAACTTTTCTCTGGGAGATTGGAAAACTCCCGTGAGTCTGAGCACGTGGGAAGGAGTATCATCATTTACCTACTCTCAGCTGTGTAGTCAGAGCCGTGTTTCCCTGCTGCATTGAAATTGCTCTAGTGCCAAAGTGTTTCAACAGTCTTGGTACCATGTCTGTTTGAAGATCAACTTATCAAAAAACGAAAGTTAGCTTATGTGAGACAGCTACTAATAACTTTCACAAATATGGCCTCAGAAAATATCGGTAAAGAAAGTTGTATTCCAAATAGTAATTATCACTCAACACAACAGACTGATTACTGTATGTGATACTGAACAAAAATGACAAGCAATCCTAATACTGCATCCTGGTTTGCCCTTTTAGTTTAGTCTCAGAAGCTGTCCAGTACTGATCCTATGCGATTACAAGACAGGCATTTTTGCACTGCGTTACTTTAACTGACAAATGTGCGGTCCTGCAGCACTGTACCCAATTTAAATTTATGTCAAACAGAGCTTTCTTTTGGTGGTATTTGATCATCTCTGCGCTTTTTTTTTAAATTTTTTGTGCTATAAACCAAAAAAGACCAACAATTCTGAAAAAATAAACAATACTTTCTGCTATAAAACAGATCGAATAAAAAAAAAAAAAATCAAATTTCTTCATAAATTTAGGCAAATGTGTATTCTGCTACATATTTTTGGTAAAAAAAGGTGTATATTGATTGGTTTACGTGAATGTTATAGAGTCTACAAATTATGGGATATACACTGAATTTTTTATTTATTTATTTTTTCTTATACTACTAATGGCAGCGATAAGCGACTTATAGCAGGACCGTAATATTGCGACAGACAATCAGACACTAACTGACACTTTTGACACTTTGTGAGAACCAGTGAGACTAATACAGTCATCAGTGCTAAAAATATGCACTGTCACTGTACTAATGACACTGGCTGGGAAGGGGTTAAACATCAGGGGCAATCAAAGGGTCAACTGTCTGCCTAGCCAGTGTTTGTGTTTACTATGTGTGCTGCTTTCACTATTGGAAGAGATGGCTTTGAGTCCCTGCTTTGTGGGAACACAAAATCCATCCCTTCCCCCATCAGAACAGAACTCTGCCTTGTTTACATAGGCAGCACTCCATTTTGTGTCTCTGCCCAACGATCAGTGGGTGCCGGCAGACATCGAGTGCCCGGCACCCGCAGATCGGCTTCTGCTGTGAATGATCAGAACAGAAGCAGTGCGCGCACTCCCCCTGCAGGTAGAAGTGCAGGATCACGTATATATACGTGATCCAGCACATAGCTGCCGCCCTGTAGCAGTATAACTGTTATAGGGTGGTCAGCAAATGGTTAACAAAATGGCTCACCTCTCCCAAGAGATACCAATTAGCATCTAGTAAGCATATGCACTGGTTTTCCTACAAATACAGGCTAAGCAACCATGCAGCTCCCAGATATGATACTGGCCTATATATGCCATGTGCTTTGATACTGAAGGGTTCTGGGTTCTTCCACACTTCTGGTGCTGAGGAGGGTAGGAATGTCAGGGGGTTGTGTGTAGCTAACCTCTGTGGGAGCCATAGATGATAATGAATATGTTTTGTTTTCTAAAGAAGCCTGGGATCCTGGGACATTCCTATACCCCCTTTGTTTCAGAAGAGCATGGTGCCCCTCAGTAAGAATAGTCACATTAAGAGAAACACCGATTCTTTCCCTTATGGTTCTCTGGAATATTTGTATATAGATCTGTGTGATCTAAAGAACTATGCAAATCAAGAAGCCGAGTGGAGCACCCTTCTAGTTAGGCTGCAAGGTAAATATACATTTTATTTTAGAAATAAACATAATAAATTATTTATAAATCTATTGTATGTTGGAACACATATTGGTGTGAGCAGAATTGTAGATTTTTGTATTTAGCACTCTTTGGATTTGAGTAGCTGTATAATTTGGTGCACAGGAGAAGTATTATTAGTTGTGTTTAGTTTTTGGCTCCTTCTGTAACCAGGGGAGACAAAATAGTTTGGTCCGGTCTGTTCTAGGCTTCCCATGCTGAGAGTTTAATTGCTTCCCCCTGCCCCTAGAAGAAGTTTCTAGATCTTAAGAGTTCCAATTGACCATCCTTAATATTGATCAGGGCCTAGCCAATCCCTGGGGAGGTGTGCACAGATGGTAGCTGGGATGCTGTTACATAGTCTGGAGCCCTAAGGAGATGGTCTTGTACTCCCTGCTGGGGGAATGGAGCTGTGACCTAAATTGGGGGGGGGGGGGTGCTTGCCCCTGGAGCCTCTTTAGCTGGATGCTGGACTGTTCTTTAAGAGGCTGCGTCTATGGACCCTGTTCTGTGAGTAGAGCCTCCTTTACATGTGCTCAAACCTGCTTCCTAGTCGCCAGTCGCCTATAGACTGTTCCAGTCTAACTTTACTTGCACTCAAACCTACTTCATGGACCTCAGCCATGGATCTACAGACTGTTACAGTCTGCTTATTACTTCTGCTGCTGTCACTAAGCAAGAAGTGTCCTGTGCTAACAATACCTAATGTTTTTGAATATCCCACATCTCCCCAAACCCCCCTCCTGTTATTAGTTCCACAAGCAAATAAAAGCTAAAAAGACATCCCCTAGACTGTTCAATAAGCCAGAGTGTATGGACTGTTGTAACAGCAACAAGGTTGGAAGTAGCCGCACTCAAACGATCCAATTTCCAAAAACGATTTTATTGCATCAAAGGGTGATATAGACAACGAACAGAAGGTCCAACTGACGTGTTTCGCACCCTACAGTAGGTGCTTACTTATAGCTACGAGTAAGCACCTACTGTAGGGTGCGAAACGCGTCAGCTGGACCTTCTAATTGTTTGAGTGCGGCTACTTCCAACCTTGTTGCTGTTACTACTTGATTGCTTCACCAGCCTGCACCTGCCCTTGTGAGTCAGCACACCAGATCCACACAAGCTGTTTTGCCATTTGAGCGGTGAGCCTGCACTATTTGGTCGGTTGTATGGACTGTTGCTGTGTGCTTGTCTGCCTCTGCACTGTTGGGGAAAGAACTTGTAATGCCACAGCGGCCTTTTTGGGTGTAGCGCTACAGAAGCAATCGTGATTCAGGAATACATACTATATACGCAATAATAGAAAATTCAGTTATCTGGTGATTATATGCTCTGATGGGCCAATATTCGGATTACATGGTGGAATTAGTATATTGATAAAGTATTCTAAAGGATTCTTTAGCAGGACCCTAATCCACTTTTAGGGTTGCAAGAAAAAATGGGGCAAAATAGCCACCATTGGTGCATCCTTATTAGGACAGTGATGTTACCGAAGGGACGCAATATGGGCATGCTGTTTGGGTAGGGGGGCTGCTGGCACCCTGCTGCCTGCAATAGGCTGGTACTGTGCCAGTCCACAGACAGATTTGGGTTTGCTGGCAAAGCATATTGGCATATATCACTGAAAATTGGCCTCAGAGAAGTGAATGGATTTTTTTGTTAGATCTGACTTGTGCCTCACTTATCTCCATTCTTGAACTGTTTGATTTTTTATCAACTGGAAAAGTCAGATTTCACGAGAGTTAAAGAAATTTACAAATTTTCTGCTTTTCAAACCAAATTTCGTATCACTTCAGTATACAAAGTGATACGAAATTTGGTTTTACAATGAGAGTGGTATCCTTACTAACCAATAAGGAGGATCAAAGGGCAAGAGGAGGTGGATACAACCTCAACTTGTACATGAAAATCTGAGAACTTCATATAGTTTCATCTGCATATATCTCTATTTTTGGGTCAGTTTAAGGCAGTGGTTCTCAACTCCGGTCCTCGGGACCCACTAACAGGCCAGGTTTGCAGGATAACTGAAATACATCACAGGTGATATCATTTGCTGCTCAGTGATTGCAGTATTCTAGTCTGCATCTCCCCAAGGTAATACTTAAAATCTGGCCTGTTGGTGGGTCCTGAGGACCGGAATTGAGAACCACTGGTTTAAGGTAAGGTAACTTTTGCTTTTCTCTTTTTTACCATACCAATCAGTTTTGTGACACGTTTCTAGTTTTTAGATATATACTTTTGGTACATATATTTATATCAAACAACACAACAGCTCCAAAAAAAAAAAGACACTTGCAGAGGACTGAGGGAGATAAGGATTTTGCTCCAAGCTAAGAACAATACAGTAGGAAAGTATGGTGTCCATATTTATAGTTTTTCTATAGCTACAATTTACAGCCAACATGCCCACTCTCGTCACCTGTCTTGTTCCTTATAGACCCAGCACTCTGCACAGCTTTTCAGAAAATCTCTATTAACAGGGGAATAAAAGTTAATGTATTTGTTTTTCCCACGCCAAGAGAGTTGACAGTTAAATACTGCATGATATTTGAAAAGACTATAACAATCTTGTGTATGCTCTCCTGGGTATTTCTATGTTTACGGCATTCACAAAAATCTTTCAGTGAGCAATATTTCAGAGGCATGGAATGACAGCGTGCATTGTTTTCGGCAATCCATGGCAGCAATTTGATATCCGTTTAATGAACTTGTCCAGTCCAGAACTGTTTGTTGTAATGGTTCTGCCAATCGGATGCTGCACTGTTATAACTTTTAAGTTATTACGGTAATTGTCGCTGACATTCTGTGCTGCAAACCTGTCTACTGTTTATATACCAAGCATTAAACAATTATACACCACTGCAGTGAGGCAGTTTATGGAAAATGTTGAGATGCTTAGAATTTGGAAAATATAAAATGAAGTTGGACCAAAAATTGGAAAATAATAAAAAAAATAAATAAATAAACCAAGGCTTCATACAGATCCTCCTGCATCATGTTACAAATTATAAAAATGAAGTGAGAAGTGAGGAGTGAGAAGCAGTCAACCAGAGCACTCTGGAAACCCCCAAGCCAGGGGCAATATATCTAGTAGTTGGTAGTCACATTTAACTGGCTCTCTTGGTCACATTCAACTGGGCATTCAAACTGAACATTCATTATGCTAATATGAAATGAGCTTTAAAGTCATAGTCTGACACACCTCAATTGTAAGCATGATTTTGCAGAAATTGATTTGCTAAAAAAATACAGAAAATTTGCCATTGCAGGAAGTCTAATTTTAGCATATCAACCTACTTTGACAATATCTGCCTAAAATAATAAAAAAAATGTACTTTTTTTCTTTCTTATATGGAGAGTTTGGAATTTAGAGTATATTTAGGTAAACTTATTTAACCACTTGGCCAACCTGTAGAACCCCTTCATTATCATTCCAATTTTCAGTTTTCACTGAAACAGAATGAGTGAAGCTGCAGCTGCTGATCCATTTATTATTTCCCCAGTTACAAGTACTGGATCTCTCTCCATCCCCTGTTGTAAGGGAGGGGTCAACATTGTAAACAGTACCATGTGATTGCTGTGATGAATAATCACAGCGTTTACATGGTATATAGCCCCTTGAATTGACTGGGTACAGTGCCTCTGTGTACCAAGCCACCTAATGACAGCTCGGTACACAGCAATCAATTACCGGTCAGATCTTCCGCCAGTGGCTATTTATTAATTGGCATTTATGAACAGCACTGGTTAAATAAGAGACTGCTGTTACACTGTTTAAAGATATACCCTGGTAGAAAAGGGGTTAATCTAGCTCTCTTTGTATTTTTTCTTTTTTTGTGTATTTGAATGTTATTTGTATACTGTTGCTTAATTTTTTTTCTGTTATATTTTTCACAGTTGTATTCCTTTCTGTTGAAAAAGCTAACATGAAGGGTAGTGGCAGTTTTAGGCACAAGAGCAGTTTCAGAATAAAGGAAAGAACATTCTGTACACCCCAGAAGCCATTTAAAGCCTATCGCACCCCTATAGCGAAGTCCCACTCCCATGTCCATGTGCAATGTTATTGTAAAGGGGCAATTTTTTTTTTCCTAAATACCTTTTTTAAATTTATTTCTTACAGTACTTCGAGCTCTGGCCACCTAGGCGATTACACCATAAGGTGATTCCCATGGTCTCCTGGGATATCAGAGTCATCTATCCCAGGAGTCCATGGGAATCGCCTAATACTGTAATCAGTGTCACGCAGCGACATTACTGCGCAGGTGTGAGATGGGGAGGTGCATGCTGGGTAGCCAACTGCATTGAAATCCTGGAAATAAAGACCAGCGGGCTTCAGATGCCCACAACCGCAATGGGCCCTGCAGAAGATAACAAGAGGTCAAGGCAGAGTGTATACAGAGACAGGTTTGCTTTAAGCTGTCTGCACTTAAGAAATTAATTTTCTGAAAAGGAGACATATTACGTGAACTCAGAATTCAGTAATGAATGTCAGAGTCGTTGCTGAATCCCAATACTGGCGAGCCCCAGTCTTGCAAGATTTCAGTGAATCTTGGTGATAATTTAAGTGCCAGAGGCAGTTAAGAGGGTATATTATAATAGGATTCTGTTATGCAGCCATTTTACTTACCAATATTGCTGGACAGATTTCTTTTTTGTAAGAGACAGTGATATATAATAGCAATGCCATAGGCTTATTCAATAAAGCAAGAGCAATATGCTTGGCCTTGTAATCCCCTGCAAAATTTCGGATTCATACTTCACTTTGTGTCTTCAATAAACTGAAATCTAATTGACTGTGTGAAAAAAAAGTTTTGTGCTTTTTTTATATATATAATATAAGATGTCTATTAATTTTATTTTTATTATTAAATAATATGCAGCTGTGTAAAAAGTGCAATTTTTTGTGTCCAATCTCTGTCACTGCACACGCGCAAGGGTGACGCCAAAATGTCTTCAACATCATTACGCAGTACCCAAAGTGGAGGATATCCATATGAATAGAGGTTGCAGTAGCAAGGGGCCTGCACAGAATGTGATGTGCATATTGCTAGTAAATTCTCAATTTTTGTGTCCCTGAATAGTTAATGAGAGGATCAGAACACTTAGGCCAGGGCTCAGAATTTCAAGTCTTTAGTTACTCGCCACCAGTTACCCCACCCAACTCCTACCCTGCTCCACCCCTAATTCCTCCCCTAAATACGCCCTTGTAAATTGTCTCATGAAATGACACTGTTAAATGTTTTATGCAGAATTAAGTTACAAAAATAAATATTAACAACAAATATTAATATGAAGCATATTTCATTGATCTGACTGTGATAAATAAAATAAGGATAACATATGATTGGCTACTATAGGCACTGTACACATCATTACTGCCCTGTTAAGTAAATATTTTAATCTTATATTAAATAAAGCATTAAAAAAATGAAAACCAATAAATTATACTTTCACTGATTTAGGATGCAGGGAGACTTACAACGGAGTACAGCCCTGGACAGGTGGTGACCAGTAGCTGCCAAAGTTAACTTTCCCTATTAAAAAGCTGGTGATTGGTTGCTAGGCGATCCAAGCAACCAATCACCAGCTTGTTAATTGGAAAAGTAAATGGCAGCTCCAGCCCGACCTCCCTCCCCACCCCACCCCCACCTAATTTAGTTCTTTGCTGACTCCCACTGTATGCCAAGCCCTGCTAAGAGAAAGACAGGGGGCGGAGGCTGGGAGGAGAATCGGCTCCCGTTTGCCCACAGCGAACGCCCTCCCACCTCCAATGCGGCTCCACACATGCCCTCTGCTTATTTCCACTCGTCTGAAGTGGGGGCTGACTTAGGCAATGCAAAGGTCAGGACCATTAGGTCTAGTTTACACTTGCATTTGGGCAGGTGGTAAAAATATTCAGTTGAGCTGCAATGTTCCCTCCTGAAGCTGCAAAGGCAGCCACAAGGGAGTATAAACATGCCGTGGCCATGATGCTTTGTCTGGCGGCATGGCAAAAATTATTCCCCCTCACATTTGTCAGGCAGTACTGCCAGCAAATGCAACCTATTCAAGTAAATGGGCTGACCCTTGTGATTGCCCATTCGGCTGTCAACAAAATAGGGCATTCAGGAGGCAGAACTATCACCTTCTAAACTCCTGTAAGCCTCCCCTTTGCAGCACTGTAAAACATGGGGTCCAAGTGTAAATGAGCCCTTAATGTTCCTGATTCATGGGAAAGAAGCCAAGAACATTTAAGATAAGAGTCTAGCAAGAACATAAGAAGATGGGGCAGAGGGGGCATCTGCTCCCTGGGTCAGTATTAATAAATATGTTGGGCTGGTGACACTGAGTAGAGATACTTTACCATAATGCATCAATCAGAGCAAGGCCTGCAGAGGCACATGGTGGGCATTAAATAGCTATCCACTCCCTGCTCCCTGGCCTGATCAAAGGGCCCAGCAGGAGAAAGTCTTCCATCACCAACTTCCTTTATGGCTTTAAGATGTCATGTGATCAAATGCTATGAACTGCACTGAACGCTAATGCTGCAAGTTGTAAAAATGTGTGTCAGAAAAACCAAGTCCTTTAAGAACACCCACCTTTTGCCATGACCACCAATCATGGCACACTTTGCTCGGTACATATCCATAGCTCACAAAACTCTGTACCTACAATGAAAGGACCTCATGGTTGCCTTTGCCCCCCAGGCCAAAGGATTCTCGTCCTCTCCTGAGCAAAATCTGGTGCAGCTCTGCATAGAAACCAATCAGCTTCCAGTTTTTTTTGTCAATGCTTAATTGAATAAGCCGAAGTTAGAAGCTGAATGGCTACCATCAACCCCTATATGTCTTGAACAGGACATCCTGGTTTTCATTAAATTATTTTGGTTTTTCAATTACAAACAAAGCTGAAAGTTGTTCTAAAAAATGAAAAAAAAAAATCTGAGATTTATAGAGATTAGACAGTTGCTATGAGTTACTGCACTTTATGGAGTAGGTCTGAGAATACTACACCAGGGAATGACATTTGCCAGACCGTCACAATGGCCTTTGTCAGGGGCTATTATGAATGTTCCCTAAATAGACAGCCTGCATTTACATTTTTATTGGCTGACAAGGTCTTGGCAATGCTTGATGAACCTTACCTTGCAATTTATTTTAAGAACAGCTCCAGTGTTCCTTTGTGACTCGTCTCTCTCTCTCTTTTATTTTTTTTTTTTTAGCCCTCGCCATTATCAAGCCTAGACTTTGCTATCATTTTAAGGAGAACCTTCTGTATTCACAGGAAATAAAAGACTCAAATGGACGCATTAAAAATGCATTCTTGAATATATAAATGAGTTTAATTTATGAATGTGTTGGAATTTACCATATAACTTAATAGCATTGTTGAAAAAAACATTAATGTGCTACAGAAGATTAATGGCGAAAAAAGAGGCCCCAAGGGGGGACATGACGGGGACTGTGACATTATCGCACAGCAGGTTATGATGTCAGTGCATATAAAATAACAGCAGTATGCAAAGAATGACCAACGGCTGATTGTATATTCTAGCGTGGTGGCCAAAAGGATATAGTATAGGGAAATGGCTGGTCATTTGAATGCCTTGTGACCCCAATAGACAGCAGTATGCTGAAGAATTACATGTGCCATCCAGAAAAGACTGTAAATTTCTGAAGAATAAATGTTATAATTTTATACAAAAAAAATGTGGTCCCCCAAGGACTGTGCGTAACCTGCTTAGCCATAGAGGCTCATCAGCAAATATAATCTCATCTGACCACCTGAAACGCACCTTGAAGATTCTGAGGCCACATGAAAAAATGTGTTATGGTCAGGCTAAGAGACTAAAATTGAATTATTTGGCCTCAACGCCATACCATATGTCTGGCGGAAATCCAGTACAGTTCACCATCCAAATATCATCATTCCTACAGTAAAGCATGGAGGGAGTAATATCCTGTTATGGGGGTGTTTCTCTGCAGCAGGGACTATAAGGAAGAATGGATGGGGCTAAATAACGTCAAATTCTTGAAGAAAATCTGCTGCCCTCTGCCAGAAAATTGTCAATGAGAAGAAGGTTTACTGACCCAAAGCACACAGCAAAAATGACCACATAGTGTTTGAAGGAGAAAAAGGTAAATGTCCTTGCATGGCCTAGTCAGAGCCCAGACTTAAACCCCATTCAAAAACTGTGGAATGATTTGAAGACTGCAGTCCACAAAATGGTCACTGCCAAATTTAACTGAACTTGAGCAGTTCTTCAAAGAACAGTAGGCAAATATTGAAAAGTCTAGATGTTCAAAGTTAGTAGAGACCCAACAGACTAAAGGCTGTAACTAAAGCAAAAGGTGGTGCAACAAAATACTGACATAAGGGGGTGATCCTTTTTCCAACTCAGTGATTCTGTTTTTTATTTTTTCTGACATGTTGGTGTTATATCTTTCACTTGGAAGTTGTACTAAAAAAAATACAGCTGGATAAAACAAAAACTGTGTCTGTCTTTATTTCAGGCTGCAAAGCAACAAAATGTGTTTGATTTAAAGGAGGGCGATTATTTTCTATACCCGCTGTATATCCATAAAAGCAACCCAGTACAGCAGGAGAGATTGTGGGGAGGTGAAGAATGGTGTGGAGGCAGTAAACACACAGTCCAGGTGCAATAGCAAGAATATATTATAACAGAGGTCTGGCACAAACAAACAGGCCCGGCGGGAAGGCAACCCAACCGGGAGCACTCACAAGTTGTAACAGCAAAACTGCATTAGAATGGTGGGCCAAAGACTACGACAGCTTCTGTCTTGAGGGGCAGAATGTGGCCTTGCTGGTCTGCATCCAAACTAGAAGGCTTCCAGGAAGGATGGTGTGCCCCTGCACTACACTACTCCAGAACACTTCCCTGCCATTAAGCACTGTTCTTGACAGGCAGGTTACCTGTCCCTACCCAAGCCACTCAATTCATGCCAAACCCTGACGCTAGGGTCTTAAATAGGTTCTTCCTGAGCCAAGATGGCTACCATAATCACATAGGGTGGCAGCATACAATTGGATAGCTGTCTCCTTGTGACTTAGTAAACCATAGAGGAACTAAGCTCCTCTCGACTTCCTCCTCCACTTGCAATGCTGCTGTAGATGAGCACCACAGTGGAGAAAGTAAACAGTACCTGCCTACAAGATGAGACTTCCAATGCGTTTCACATTACAGAACGCTTGATTGATCATGACTAGAGTTAAGCGGACACCTGGATGTTCGGGTTCGGGTTTTTCGTGGAAAAGTTCGGGTTGGGATTTTTCGTGGAAAAGTTCAGGTTGGGGTTTGGTCCGAACTTGACCCCGGACCCCAAACCCCATTGAAATCAATGGGGACCCAAACTTTTGGGCACAAAAATGACTATAAAAAAGTCCTGGAAAGTGCTAGAGGGCTGCAAAAGGAAGAAAAGTGGGGGTAAGAGTAGGACAAGTGCCCTACAAAGAAATGGGGATAGGGAAATAACAATAATCTCGATAGGTTAACATACGACGGTGGGATACACTAATACCATCGGTAGAACCGAGTCCTTCT
>BLSH010164298.1:103946-141438 GCA_018402905.1 Glandirana rugosa | reverse complement strand
ATAATCTGTCCCTTACAGCAACAGCAGGAACCTGACCCTATAGAACTAGGAGATGATTTTAGAACAATAATCTGTCCCTTACAGCAACAGCAGGAACCTGACCCTATAGGAGTAGGCGATGATTTTAGAACAATGATCTGTCCTTTACAGCACCAGCAGGAACCTCTCCCTTTAGAACTAGGAGATGATTATAGAACAATAATCTGTCCCTTACAGCAACAGCGGGAACCTCTCCCTATAGCAGTTTGATATGATTTTAGAACAATAATCTGTCCCTTACAGCACCAGCAGGAACCTCCCCCTATAGCAGTTTGATATGATTTTAGAACAATAATCTGTCCCTTACAACACCAGCAGGAACCTCTCCCTATAGCAGTAGGAGATGCTTTTAGAACAATAATCTGTCCCTTACAGCAACAGCAGGAACCTGACCCTATAGCAGTAGGAGATGATTTTAGAACAATAATCTGTCCCTTACAGCAACAGCAGGAACCTGACCCTATAGAACTAGGAGATGATTTTAGAACAATAATTTGTCCCTCTAAGCAGTAGACTCTAACTAGTCCAGTCAGATTGTTCTGTAATGCAGGATAAGATGTTATTAGATCTGCAATCTGTCCCTAAAAGCAGTAGTAGTAGTAGTAATCTCTACCTAGTTCACAATTAGATCGTTCTGTAATGCAGGATGAGATGTTATTAGATCTGCAATCTGTCCCTCACAGTACCAGCAGCATCCTCTCCCTACACTAGCCTGAGAGCATATGACATGCAGCACTACGTGACTCCAGCTCATACAGAGGCTGGGTCACATGATGCACTGGCTAATCACAGCCCTGCCATTAGTAGGCATGGCTGTGATGGCTTCTAAGGGCAAACCAGTGAAACGCTTGTTGATTGGCTGCCCTGCAGCTATTCAACAAGCAGGAAAAAAATACCAGAACCCAGGACCCGAACCTTCGGGTCCCAAACACTGCAAAGTTCGGTACGAACCCGAACTTTACAGTTCGGGTTCGCTCAACTCTAATCATGACTAAGCGCTCTATAGCATGCAATGCATTGGCAGTCTTATCTTTCCTGCTGTGCTGTATTGTTTTTATGGCTATATTACAAATAAACAGTGTTTTTATTAGAGCATGGTCATCCATATATGTTCTATTGATGTCTCTGTGAGGAGCTGGACTGACACCTATTGTACAGGCAGAGAAATGTGGACCAGTAGAGGCTGGTGCTTAATATGTTGGGGGGGCGGTAAACAGACCTGCCCCCCTCACTCACACTGCTGATACCACCCCCCTCCTGCAGGAGGCGGGCAGGAAGGCAGGAGTTTAGAGACCTTACTGTGAGGAGCAAGATGACATGGAGGGAGATGACATGGAGGGCTGCTGCTCCTCGCTCTGGGAGGCTTCTCCTCCCGGCTAAACAGGAAGTGGGTCCTGAGACCCGAATGGCCAGGAGTCCTAAGACTCCCTGGCCAATTGGGTCTCAGAACCTGCTTCCTGATTGACCGGGAGGAGAATCAGGAAGACAATAGCGAATATTAATTTGCTTTTGTCACACAACTGGGTGGGCTCAGGACACAGTGCTCTGCCCCCCGAGCCCACCCTTTTTTGAAGCCAATTAGATCCTCAGGCTCTAATCATGTGCTTAAAAAAAGCCCCATGAAATCCAATGCAGGGGCTGAGAGCATGGGTTAGATGGGTGGCGCCCCTGCGCCCCTTATAGACAGGCCGCCACTGATGTGGACCGACCTGGAGCGATATATATTTTTGATTGAATGAGAGGAAAAAGAGGAAAGACTGTAAGCACAGGGTATCATGGCCCCTAAGTACAACGCCTTGCACTGTTTATTGATACAGAGTGGTGATAATGCTATGATGTCAGTACCCCTCTCTGCATCATCAGAGATTACCCAGAAAGACCAACAAAGAATGGGACTCTGCATGTCATGCAACAGGCCAGAAGACATTGACAAGTAAGGTAAGTAAAAAAAATAGAATATTGCTAGTGGGGGCTCTAAGGGGGTCCTCTGGTGGTTGGTGGGGGCTCCCAGGGGATCCTTTGGGGGTGATGAAACCTGCAGTTGGGCTTTAGTATCTGCTAACACATTTATAGAATACACTACCCCAGAATTTAAAATGTTAACTGAAATGCTCTTTCCTATTAAATATAGCATAAAATTGGTGATTCTTTCTTCTCTAGGCTGTTACCCATAAAAATCAGACATCATCGTGACAAACTGTTAAATCAGCTGGGCCAAACTGAAACGTATCATTTGACAAACCCAAGTCTACAATGACTTTCCCGCTTGATCTGCCAAACTGCATACTCTCTCTCTCTATGCAGCGAGACGCACACACAGCATGGAATCCTTATATCTCAAGGCAAAACAGTCCCTTTAAATGTCACCGTGATTAATATTCTAGGCAAAGTGGCTTCTGCACAGAGCTGAATGCAGTACAAATTGAACCAAATGAAAAAAAAACACAAATATGACTTTGTCTGTTTGAAGATTATTATTGCAGATTACTTTCTGTTTTTGTGCGTATTTTTAATCTTATTGTTCTTCACTCTTTATGATTTTGTAAAGAGACTCAATATATGGAAAGTACCCATTTTTGTACTTATGGGAATACAGCGCATTAAGGAATAGAGAACATAAAAGAAAGATAACTAGGGACTGTGCATAAGTAGCACATAAAGAAATCCTATATAATTAACAACTTAAAGCTGGAACAATTTGGCCAACTATCAAAATGTAAACATTGTGCTCCACAAAAATATAAAATCGTGAGGGCGGGCCGGTCTGCCTATTGTGCAGCTAGACATGTGCGGTTTTTGCCTATAAAACTTTGTTGTTTGATCTGTGCCTGGGGTTCTAATTACAGCTTCCTTAATGAAATGGGAATTTCTACATTGTTTGTCCCATATCAAGCTTAGGCTGAAAACTTTAGGAGGAACACAATGGAAAACCACAGGATAAAAAAAAAGTTTACAGCAATATCTAAACTGTGAAAAAGCAATAATAGACTATAGCTAAAGTTACACCAGTTTTATTGTTTTCATATTCTTATGATGATTGCTTTACTGACTTTTCTCATGTCTAAAAATGATAATTTTGTCAACCACCTTCCAGGGTTTTTGACAGAATAGGGCGGAAGAGATGTATAGTGAAAAGATACAGTGAAGTTCCACCATGACCATCATTTCTCCAAAAATGTAAGTGGAGTCTTTTATGTGTCACCTAGTCAAGGACTATCTCTTTTAGGAACCTTAAGGCCCCGTTCACGCACCAACATCAGCTTGAAAATTACCCAGCTGTGAAGCTCAAGAATGCCCAACAAATGAAATGATGATGGCCCCCTCTTCCGGGCAGTATCAAAAAGCACTTCGGCAAAGGTCATCCTGGTATTTCTAGTATTCAAATAATTAGCAACTTATGATCACCTTGGCATTCCTGGCACTCAAACAGATGGAGGTGGGCTCATCCAGGGCTCAGCATGTCCTCAAAGGGGTGCTCGGGTTGAGAATAGCTCCTACTGTTAATATCACTATCTTCTCTGAACCTGGTAACTAGTATGCAATATTGCTATGACTATATCTCTTGCTGTCTCAATCTCTCCTTAAGGAACATAATTCATAGTTAAGCTACTTCATTTGATTTTATGTAATGGATCTCCCATCTGTTCAATGTTAAGTGTACAACTTTTAACAGCAGTGGCTACTTTTTCATATCTTATTGTCTGTTATATGCCTTATATTTTTCAATAAAAATCTATTGAAAGAAAAAAGATGTCCAATAAGCCAAATCCCATTCATTTCAATGGCCCATTCAGTGTCCTGAAAACATGTGACCTGAGCATTTTGCAAGAGTTTTGTCACTCGTTTTCCGCTGAAACAGCAGCTCTCCACCCCTAATCAGACATGTGCAGAAAGGAAAAATGTGGTTTTTTTTTTCATTTTGTTTTCCTCTCAGTAACGTCACAAGGGGGCTGAGTCACCCACTGACATCATCAGGCTACTTTTCCCCTTAGCTATTTAGGAAATGTCACATGGAGGAGCGGGCAGTTGGTGGTTAGCCTTTATCACGGGGGGAGCGTTTTTCTTTTCAGGCCTCGCGGTGACGGTGGGTGGTGTTATTGATGATGGACCTACATCTACATCCTTTTTTAATAAAGAAATTGTCAAAAACTCTTGTGTCTTTATTCACTTTTTTTGATGAATGGGTGGGGTACTATCATTCACATGGGGGGGGCGCTGACAGATGAAGAAAGATTTTTAACACAATCTGCACTTTTGAAAGGGTGTAGAAAGGGGAAGACAGCAGATATACAAGTAAAGCTTATGTTGGAGGATTTGTTTCATCTTTGTGTATCATCTGAGGCTGTTCACTTTACTGGGTATACATGAGGGTTTGCAACCACTTTAATGCATAGAATGCATTAAGGTAAAAAGCCTTAAAGTTATTGTAAAAGTAAAATTAAAGAAAAAAAACAAGTCTATACTTACCTGCTATGTGCAATGGAAACCGTAAACCTCCTCTTTTTGGTACCCCCCCCCCCTCAGCACTCCTGGCCTCTCCCCTCTGTCAAGTGCCCCCATGAGAAGTGGCTTCCCATGGGGGCACTTGTGCATGCTCGCACCTGAGCCCTGCTGCTCTGCATCAGTTGACACAGACAGTGAGACTCGGCCCCACCCCCCCCGCTCCCTCATCACTGGCTTTGATTGACAGCACTGGGAGCCAATGGCTCTCAGTGCATCAGTAAAGCCAGCGAGACCCAGAAGTGAGGGCAAAGGAGAGCTGCAGATGTGCATGGCGCTGGTTCGGAACGAGGGCTCAGGTAAGTCAAAAGCGGTTGATGAGGATGGATGCTGACACCTGAACATTTTTTACCTGAATGCAAGGAATGCACTCAGGTAAAAAATGTTTAGGCTTTACAACCACTTGTTAGAGCAGAGGGGAAGGGAATTTAGGGAAAGTGGGTAAAATGTATTGTTTTATCAACCCTGAAGTTAGGCTTAATATACCATTTGCTCCATTTGCCCTTCTCTTCCATCTCTAGCACCATTTGAATGCTTTTGTGTGACATTTCCAGCATCCAGTCCTTTGCCATTGCATGTAAATAGTATCTAAAACCAAACCTTTTTTTCAGTTTTGGCAAGACTAGGGAAACATCAAAACCCCTGTCAGGTTTTTATTGTTATCTGTGTCCTCGTTGAGCAGATGTACCCTCTCTGTTTATCCTGGTAACTATTGCTCTGTGAAAGTGAAGGAAAATGCCAAATTGTACAGCTGTCACTGGAACACGAAGAGATGGAAATCTTCCAGTGGAATCCTGATGGCAAGAGGGGATTTCCCCCTCACTTTTGAGAGATTACCTTTAATTTCCTGTTGTGTCTATGAAGCAGCAAGAAAAGGGAAATCTCCAGATAGGACACAGACTAGGGTTGCCACATCATCCCTTTAATCCAGGACACATATGAATTACACAGGTTCTGTGGCTGATTAAGGTGGTAATTAAACTCACTTGGTGCCTCATCTGCATTAAATTAGCCCCAGAACCTGTGTAATTAATGTGTCCTGGATTAAAGGGATAATGTGGCAACCCTAACACAGACAGGAAAAGAAGAAAATACATTTTTTTTCTACACTACTCAAAACAGAATTTAATTCTCCATCCCAGCCACATTGACACCATTGAGTCACAGAGCAGCAGAACGAACTAAAAGGCAATATTCAACACTCTGGTTCGGTCTTCACCATGCCTGATGTGACTTTGAGAGCCTGTTGGTATGCTGTAGATCTAACAGGCTATTTTAGCTTATAAGCCAAGCATCTGTTTTTCACTTAAAGTCCTGTCTTATGTACAAAATCAGTTTTAAACCAGAACATTTATGAGAGCCGGTTGTATTTGGAACTATTCTGTCTTTTTTGAGAGTCACAATTCTCCATCCTCCAGCTCGATGGTGTTTGCTGTGTCTACAGGCACCATGACATTAAGGGCCACCAGGTATGTTGTATCTAAAAATGGTTCAGCTCATATGCGTAAAGATTACCAATGGAGAACAGTATGATCTCCCTCTGTTTAGGTTAATGCCTAGTGCTGAATTCTGCTGTTTATGTGTGGCCATTTGTCTTGGACACCAAAACTACTAGCAAAGAGGCTGTTCACTTTGCAAGGGAATTTTCTCTATGCATGGGAATTTCTCTTAACTCAGTCAATGAGTTAAAGCTCGGCTGGCTTCCACAATCCAATCATGTGATTGCATAAATGCTGTTCCTTGCCTACGATTGGATATTCTTTGCACCACCCTCAAAAAGCTATGGGTAAATGTCCATGCAAAGTGAACAGCCTATTTTCCTTTGGTAAACCAACCCCACCTGTTAGATCCAGTGGCTAAGAGATTTTTTTTTCTCCAATACAAAGGCTCAGAGCTTGCCTACTGTGGGCATTTCCTATGTGTTGGGAGATTATCAAAGCTATTATGATTTCTCTTGTTCCAAATTGTATTGTAACGGTCTGCCTTAATTTTGTAAAGCGATGTGCAAACTGTTGGCTCTATATAAATCCTGTATTATAATAATTATGTAATGGTTATCTAATATGTATGCTTTTCTTAGAAGTTGTGTTTGAAGGAAAGTTTCAATGCTGATAAAAATTTGCTAGGCTTGCAGGGAGGGCTAACCACGAGTCCCAAGTGCCTTTGTCTACAGCTACTTCTGGAGGCTTCTCCTGATATTAGTACATTATAATTACCTAGTTCTGCCCCATACCTCTTTCTTTCCTCTGCAGCTGTTGTTCATTACTCATCATGCTGTGTTGGAGTGCTCAATGAGTAACAGCTGAAGGCTAAATAAAGGGTTCAAATGTCAATCTAAGTAATTGCAAGTATAGGGGTTTCTGACAATGTTGGGACTCTGGAGATGCGGGACTCTAGATGCATTGGGTAGCTCCAAGTCCTTCATATGGGCTATGAGGAGCAACTCTTTCACTCTTGGATGTTCATTGAGTAAATTCCTAGGTGTACTCTGACAACATCTGGAATACAGAATATTTAACTGCATCACAATGGTTCAGTTGAGGAATTTTCAGGTGCTCAGAGAACAAAGGCAAAGGGACCAAGGGTCACTGGCAGTAAAAATTTCATCTTCTCAATAAACCTTTCTCCAGCCTTCACAAAGTTTTCAAAGGATATAAAAAGTCTGGGCTGTTTCTGGGTTTCAGCATAACATTATTCCTGAAAATATGTCATTGCAACAATGGCTGTTACCATTCCAGACCATGAGTGAACACTAGCCTTTTTTGTCAGTGTACCGAGGCAAGTGTTTGAACTTTAAACTTGGTATAATGATTAGGATAGCTGTGGGAGCTGATGGAGATGCTGCAGATGTTCAGCAATTAATTCTTTAGCATTATTTCTGGGAATCAAAGAGGTTTCCAAGATTCCAGGCAGTGGACACAGCGTTTTATTACATCACATATTTCACTCCCCAGGAGAAATTCTGTAACTCTGTGTTTGAGAGAAAACATATCACTAATTCAATTTAACTTATAATAATAGGGAAAGTAACTAAAAATATATTCTGCAGATATGGTGGTGTGATTTAAAAATATACTAAAAAAACAAAGAATTGCAGAAAAATGATGCTTTCAATTTATAAACTGCCAACATTTTGTTGCTGAGTTTGTGTTTCTTTTATTTTGTCATGCACATTACTGTATTAGAGGAAAGTGAAACACTGTATAATAAATGACGATGAGTTTACATGAATTAAAAATAAAACACATTTTTGCATCCTAAATTTTTATTTTCTTTCAACATTAACCTAATATTCCAATTGAGAAGCAATTCTAAAGGAATCCAATATTGAGAGATATAGGAGCCTGTCATTGCTAAACCTTGATTCTTAAAATGCTTGTTTTTCTGGTTATCATGCTCATCTAATGGCTTCAAAACTTTCAGGTCATCCGGCAAGAGCTATACCATTACTTTAAGTTCAACTTGTTCCTATTTGTTATCATATGATTAACATGCAAGCCAGGCATGTAGCATTTTCAGAGGGTATCTGCAATTGTAGCCTACATGAGTACAGTTTTACTTTAGGCACTGAATTTATTAAGCAAAAATATGTGCCTGAATCTAATGCTGAAGACCATCAATCATTGAACCCTGGAGACATTAAAAAAAAAAAAATGGTGACAGTCCCCAGCTTTGCATATGCATAAGTAAAAATATAAATTTTAGTGGGGTGATATAAAATATACAATTTGATCCAATATATATTTAAAATAATTAAAGCATATCTAAATCCAAAAACAAACATTTATTATATTGCATTTTACCAATTTTTAGATGTGATGGTTGCATTAGTTGTGTTTCTTTCCCTTGTTTTCACCTAGTGATCTGGCCGATATATCAGTTATTTTTCCATTACCTTTAACAGACCAAGCTGTCCAGCAAAAATGTCATGTACAGGGTGGAGACAAACCAGTTAACACTCACAAGGGTGCTTACAATGGTCTGCCTTTATTAAGTTTTGTAAAACCATTATCGCAAAAAGAAAATAACGGGCTGGATCACCAGGTGAAAATAAAGGGGGAGAAAAGCCTACAAAAAAAGAAAATGAATACAGTCACCGCATTTAGGGATTCGTTAGATGTAGCTGAACGATAAATGAAGGGTTCAAATGTCAATCTAGGCAATTGCCAGTATAGGGGTTTCTGACAATGTCAAGTCTCTGGAGGAGTGGGATTTTACCCACAAGGGCAGGGCCGGCTCTACCACTAGGCAGAGTAGGCGGCCGCCTAGGGCGCACTGTCGCCTAGGGAACCTGGCTGCTGTTGATCCGTCACTGGCTGCTCTGCATGCATCGGCATGTCATCCCAGAGGAGAGGCACCCCCCCCCCCCCCCGCTCCCCGCCACTCTGCCTAGATCGGGTCAGTGTGAAGTGGAGAGCTGCGGCTGGCTGTATTGATTGGCGCTGGTGAAGCTGTATTTGATGGGCACAGGTTAGGCTGTATTGATTGGCGCTGGTGAGGCTGTATTTAATGGGCACAGGTGAGGCTGTATTGATTGACGCTGGTGAAGCTGTATCGATTGGAGCTGGTGAGGGTGTATTCGATGAACACAGGTGAGGCTGCATTGATTGGCGCTGGTAAATCTTTTTTTTATGGGCACAGGTGAGGCTATATTGATTGGCGCTGGTGAAGCTGTATTTGATGAGCACAGGTGAGGCTGTATTGATTGGCGCTGGTGAAGCTGTATTTGATGGGCACAGGTGAGGCTGTATTGATATGTACAGGTCAGGTTGCATTTGATGGGCGTAGGTCAGGCTGCATTTGATGGGTGCAGGTCTGAGCCAAGTAAGGGGGGGGGGGGGGGGCGGAAAAATTAGGTTTCGCCTAGGGTGTCAAAAATCCTTGCACCAGCCCTGCACAAGGGGTTAAAAAGGTGTTAAAAGTGCCGGCACGCTGTGCTTCCGAGGCAGTGTGCAGCCACTTCAGAAGCGATTGCCATTGATTTCAATGGCAGGGGCAGTGGAAGAGCATTGTAATCACCGTTCACCGCACCATCCCAAAGATGCTGCTTGCAGTACTTTTTGTAACGTCCTGCAAGTGTACCGCCCCAGTGTGTAAGCACTTAGCGCTATAAAGGCACTATTTTTAGCCCAAAAGCACCTGATAAACGACCGGTGTGAAAGTAGCCTTAGTACCTGATTATGTATTTATATCATACCTCCTATAATTTTCTGAACAAGAGAACTCTTGAGACCCCCTGAAGGGAAGGGGCAAAAATATGAGCCAATCAAGGTTCTTTCATTTTGCAGAAATCTTCCAGTCACCCTTCCTGAACAATGAACATGCTTACATGAGGGGAGACAGGAAAAAAGGGGCGGGTGTGATCTTATAAGTGTGCTGCTGCTCCTTTGCTATCCAATAAGCAGGTAGGGGCAGGCTAGTAATCAAGCTTCCATGCTTAAATGCAAAAAGTAGTCACTAGCTTAGCCATGTTGTCCGGCAGGAGTGCTTAGATCACAACCAGTGGCGGCCACGCCATACGGGGTGCCGCCCCCTAATCCTTACGCCTGGCCCATAATCTGCTTGCATTTTTTTTTTTATTGAAGCACATGATTAGAGCCTGAGGCTCTAATTGGCTTTAAAAACAGAGTGGGCTCCGGCGCAGAGCACTGTGCCCCGAGCTCACCCACTTGTGTGACAATAGCGAATTAATATTCACTGTTGTCTTCCTGCTTCTCCTACCAGCCAATCAGGAAGTGGGAGGAGCGCGATTGGCCGAGAGGAGAAGCAATCCCATTTGCCAGTACCAAGGGGCGGGGAGGATGTACGGGGAGATCCAAAAGGTAAGCTGGCCGCCTTCATCTAAGCATCAGAGCGATCTCTCTGCTCTGCATTGCCGCCCAACCACGTACCACACACCTAGGGGGGAGGGAGGACTGGTGGTCTGATTGCCGCCACCGCCGGGGGGGTGGTTCGGGTGGTTTGCTTGCCGCTCTCCCTCCCCCGGCTGGAGACAGTTTACACATATGTATTTCACTGACATCCTCTGAGTTCAGCTTTAAAGAAGACCATTTCATTACTTCTATTCAGAGTGAACAGTAAAGAAAAAGAAACCTCTGCTGTTGTGGTCTTCAGTTAAATGCAGTGACAGTTATTACTATTGTTACAACTACAACAAGTTCAATAGATTCAAAAGACAGAGAGAGGAGCGAGGTAGAAGGCCACTAGATAAAGGACGTAGAGTGCCATCAACCCAAACCAGTAAATGATTACAACAAAGTAAAAACTTTCTAGGATGGCACCCAGGAATATAAATGCAAAACGTACTGTACATATAAAAAATATTTCCAAATGTATTAATAACATCATCAGGTTTAAAAGAATCACATATGATGCTTTATAGAGTGCTACTTTTTTGACCTTTTACAAAGATCGCTTATATATATGCACTATACTGAGTGTCCCATTTAACAGATAGCAGGTTGCAGTCAACACCACTTCAAAAGGATCAGCAGAGAAAGGATTACACGTTATCCATGACATTCCATTGATCTCAATATAGCAGTCACAATTGGTTTATGGCATCAAATGGTTACATCAGTCTGTAGCTATACAAGGGAATAGCTAGTGGGTACTTCTATGTGGGTCTAAGAGGCAGAGAGGTCCAGGATTCAATGTTCTCCTGTCATAAGATGGTAATATTGGAAGAGACCAGTTCCTGTCCCAATCCACAGAATAAGAATGAGCCCAAGAAGGAACTACAAGTTCATAGAAGGCCTGGGCATTGCTACCTGAGGCTACTCTGATGCTTCTAAATACCCATACAAGACTATTCATCATCAGGTGAATAAAACAGAGCAGCCACCATCTCTACATTTTCTACACTCCAGGACCATCTTCTACAGCTAACATGAAGCTGATGATGATGAGAGTCACACAACTCTCCAGTATGCAGATTATGGAGCAGTATAGCTGGGACAGAAGCAGACATGCTTCTCAACTGATTCATTTCAAGATCAGCTCTGAACCTTCTCCAAAGGCAGTTAAATGAAGTTATAGAGACTCTGTCACCACATCAATCTTTCCCCATTTAGCTCAAGGCAAGAAATAGAACAAAATGTCCATTAATGTTATTGTGGCAGCAGTTATCCTCTAAACTGATCATGTTATCATTGTCATTATTTGCTAGTCCAGCCAAAAATAGCTAGCCAAAAATGAATCGCCAATTAAAGGATAAAATAACAAAACCAGATTTTTCTGCAATATTCAGCTTCAATCCATAGATTTTTCCTGCAGTACTTCTTGTCTGCTGCTAGAGGTCTTCAGTCCAATGGCCAGCAGCTTTCAACCCATTTCCTATGAGCCTTGGTAGTCTTGGACCCGACTCCACCTTGTGGCTGGACAGCAAACAGAGAAGCAGAACAGTGATAAGCTCATCTCTCTGTCAATTTGCTTTCTCCGCCTATCAACATGCTCAATATGCTTCTTCTCAATAATTAAAGAGGAACTAACCTCCTATCCTTTACAGCCAAGGAAGCTGCCATCTTAGCTTCTGGTTGATCTGTAATTGTCATGGTGCTGTGCATGTGATCAGTTATGACATCAGTCATTTGATGACTTGACCGTTCAGTTGAGAGAACAATAAAATGTGACAATTATTATTCACATCCTGATTGTGAATGCCAGTAGATTTAGAGATTTTAGTATTAAGGTGAACCTCTACATTTAAGAACGTTTTGAAACATTTGATGGTTAAAGAGCATCAGATACAGGCAACACGTTTCTTGGGAAAAATCCTCCTCCTTCTTCAGGGTTTGAGCAATCGGTGTTAATAAAATCACAACAGAATACACAAAGGGACCTGAGTTAAGGCTTGATGAAGACTAGCGCCCCCTGATGGCAGTGTAGGCAGCTGGAACATTTGGGCAACAAAATGCTATCTTCTAAACATTTACTGCCACCGCTTTATGTGAAGAGAAGGTGGAAATATACCAATGTGTTTTTTAAAAGGAATATTGTATATAGGTATCACATGATTCCAAAGGAACCAGAGGTGGGGTCTAAGCAGGCATTGTGCGCAATGATAAATATACCAGTAGCTACAACTTTCCATTAAAAGGGATGCATGTGTAGAGTGTGGCATTTGAATTATTACTTATATTTTCCTAATTTGGATATTAACGTACCTTTTAATGTCTTGTACAAATGTAGTTTATTGATTCCCTGTTAAGGAGGCATATAAAACTTTTGTGAAGTTTGGCTGTGATGATAACTCATATTCTAAACAGTACTTCGCCTCAGATGTCTGCTGGCTACATTCCCTTTAAACATGTTACGATGTTTGCAGCTCTGCATATCAAATACAAACCTTAAGATACTCTGTCGATGATAACATCAGACAACACAGTCCGGACCCCGCCTGAAGCTTCTGCTTCCTGACGTTCACCCTGGTGCCTTCAAGATTCTTTCTCCTAAAGCTAACCGAGCTGCAAAGAAATTCAGTAACGAGCTCAGAATATCAATTTGCTGGAGAATATCTTATGCTATGCAACTGCAAGCAGGAAAGAAACACCTTAAACTATATATTTACCCAAACACTTAAACCAAACATGGCGTGTAACAATTTCTTTTTAGATGTCCTGCTTTGAGTTAAATAGTAAAAGAAAGTATATCCACAGGCACTTCCTTTCCCAGAGTGACAATGCTTACACAGTTCCACTTGTAGGCAGTTGGTATGTTGTGCAGCTGGTTCTGCACTTGAAAGGTGGTAATCTTTGCTCTGGCAGGTGGCAGCATGGGTAGTATGGTAGTTATCTACAGATCACTTACTTCCTGGTTAGCTGCCAGAGGCAGACACCATCCACATAATCAATGGTTACTTCTGGTGCTAGTGGAGCCTTTAAGAGGACTGACTTGTCCTTTGCACTGGGCTCCAGGCAGTCATTTTGGGGAAGCCTCTGTTTAATTGGACACAATGCTCCCCTGAGTTTTGCCATATTGGAGACAGAGAGACTATATATAACCTGTGCTGGGTTATTTTGGGGTCCGGACTGTGGGAAATTTGGAATCATCAAAGACAGATACCTGCTGGTAAGGGTAATGTAGACTTAAGCCTTGTACACATGGTGTGATGGTCGTACGACCGGACGTCCAAAATCGTATGTTGGCTGTTGTATCTCACATACTGACATGCACTAAGCGATCGTACGACCAAGCCTAACGTAGTAACGTGCTATGAGCGTATAAAGAGGAAGTTCAGGTGAATTTGATTTGTGAATTAGGAATGTAGGTTTACACGAACGGACACTTCCGGGCGTTCCTGACTTCTGAGCATGCATGTTTTGCTCGTACAGCTTTGCTGGCCCAACTTCTCTGTACACACGATACAACAGTCGTACGGCCACTTGTTGTACAACAAAAGTTTTCTAGTCTGATTATCCATATCCCGTTGTACAACCGTCGCACGTCGGTTGTTCTAATCGCGTGTACTAACGGTCGCATGATCGTACAACAGGCTGTTGTACGATCGTTTTTGTAAGACTGTTGCACCTTGTGTACGAGGCATAAGTCTAGGGAAAGGTTCTAGAGGAGTAGCGATAGCTGAAAAATATACCTAAATCTGGCCTTAACTTTGGGCTTTTGTGGTGGTTAAAAAACGTGGTGCCCTCGTGTCTAATATACTTGCTTGCAATTGAAGTTATTCTCTTGGGATATATACACCTATTTTACCTTGTCATTGGTAGCCTATTTCTGCTAATGGTTTCAAATGTTCTGCTGCAATATCTTTAAATGTGTAAATAAAGACTTCATTACAAAAAAAAGAAATGGGCCTGAATATTCCCTGAATACTATGTGACGTTTAATGAAGAACCATTGTCACAAAGCCTACTATCCAGATGGGTGCACCCTAGCTTCAGTCCCCTAGAAGTACCTTTTTCTGCTGCTAGATGTCCTCAGTCTGATATCCAGCATTGTTCAACCCATTTCCTCTTAGTACAGGTCGTCCTGGACCCACCCCAGCCTGTGACTGGGCAGTGAAAGGAGCATCAGCACATTGATAAGCTCATTTCTCTCTACTCCTACAAGCATGCTTCTTCTTAGCACAAGAATTGAATGGCTCCTTTAATACTTCTTGCTCTTAGGTTCCAGCCCTGCTGTACAGGGCCTGCAAGAGACTAATACCCGATCAAATTCAGGTACAATGCTTGCATTTAAAATATGCATTTAACTATGTAATACTGATTACAGAGTTGCAAACATTTATATTTTTTATATCAGCCTGGAGTTCAGCTTTACATGATATAGTAAAGCAGACATTTTCACAAAAACCAGAGGAGATCAGCAGCACTGAGATAAAAAAAAGATGGAAAAAAAAAAAAGAAAACCAGTATCTTATGGAAAAAAAATAGAACATACAATAACAGTTTATGTGATTTACCGCACTTTAACAAAATGAATATGGTTAGGGTTTGCTTATACTTTGATGACCTGGGAACCAAATATGGGCACCTAGTCATGGTTGTGACTGTTGCAACCAAATTCAAGCCAATGGTGGTCTACCCACTAGCGGGAATGGCTCAGGTCAACTTACAGGCTCCTGCTGAAGGGTACCCATGTTCAAGAAACATCAAAGTGACAGAAATAAAAGGGGCGCACCAGCCTTGTGTATTATCTGTGGCACCATTTATTATTAGAGGAATAAAATAATACTCACAAAATAGTTGCATTTACAAGCATATAAGATCACTTAAACCCCAGCCTGAGAACAGCTATAGAACTCTGATGTTCAATAATTGGACCTGGATGACACATCTCGGCAAGACGAGAGCTTACACGTTTCGTGGGGTATACCGTCTTCTCCAGAGCCATCTTGTCAACCACATTTTCAACATTTATATAGATGACAATGCACCAAGAGCTAATGACCCATGAGTCCTAAGATGCCTCCCAAGATTTAGCTCTTTAGTGCAACTTTTCTAGATCAAATTTTGGAAACAAGTTCAACTTATGACTTCTCCACATTGGTTTCACTGAGGAAACAGTACATAGAATATTATATTAATGCAGGTGTATTTTTTAACCAGAAGTGGCGAGATATATATATAAAAAAAAAAAAGCCTCCCTTTCCTTGTAAATAAAACGTTTCATTTCTGTCATTTTAATTGCCACCGCAAGCCCTCCAAACGTGAAACGAGAGATATTGGCTCTCACCGTCCACTTAGAGCCCTGTTAAGGATGATGTTTTGTGGATTTAGTGTTGCAGACATTCTTTCTGCTTGATAGCTTCCCTGTAGAACCGTGCCTGTTGTTTTGTCACTGCCACTTTGATAGATAAAAAAGCAGCATGTGTGGATACGGGCCATTGCTCTTGCCGCTAATAACCTGCCAGGTGAGCATCAAACATTGTAACAGCAGAATAACGATGACTAGTTTGGGTGGAAAAATTCAGCAACATGTAGGAGAAGATCCTCTTCTTCGCAACCTACGCTAAATTGCAAGCGGAGGAGGTTTATTCCAGACAATATTGGTTTTACCAGCTTTAAGTGGTACGGGAAAGTGGTATTATCTTGTAAACCTTTCCTTGAGATTTATTAAAGCTGAACTCCAGCCTTACATTCAGTCGTGTACAGCTGTCCAGGCTTATCTATCATACTGAAATTGCTTACTCCAATTGTACTGCAGACTATGAGCTTCTCATAGTGTGCATTAGACGCTGCAGCATGTCAGATAGAAATTTGTCTATTGGGGAGGTGGAGAATCCGGTAAGTGCTTTTACCCCTAGATCAGGGAAGTGCAATTAGCGGACCTCCAGCTGTTGCAGAACTACAAGTCCCATGAGGCATAGCAAGACTCCGACAGCCACAAGAATGACACCCAGATGCAGAAGCATGATGGGACCTGTAGTATTGCAACAGCTGGAGGTCCGCTAATTGCATATCCCTGCCCTAGATGGTACAGCCCCACTGAAAAGGGGATTTTTCAGGTTTCTTGGAGTTGGGCTTTAAGGTATATAATGAAATCACAAAGGTTTCATTGGAAATGTAATTAGAATGTTAATGAGGGGGGGATGGAGGAACCCAGGAAGCAAACTATAAGCAGATTAAACTTCAGCTTGACTTCCTTACTGGTAAAAAATACATTTTCCCTAAAATAATCAGTATGCTTATAATGAGAACCTTCCAGGGGACGGCCTGTACATACCTACAAACTTTCTGATATGTGAAAGAGGCACACATTGTAGCGAATGATATGTAGGCAAAGGACACCCCCATCCTCAATGCCATTGGCTCCCGCTACTGTCAATCATAGCGAGTGAGCCAATGATGGAGGCAGGGACTAGGAGCACCAGCAGGGGGACTGGGGCTGCTCTGTGCAAAGCCACTGCACAGAGCAGTAAATATGACGTTTGTTATTTTTTAAAAAAATCTGCCTATAATAAAGCAGAACTTAACTGTATCTGCGCACCACAAACTGAAAAAGTGTTATTTAATTCATTTTTTTATATTCAAAGCAAACTCGCCCATCCATCCATGTCTCCATGCATTATTTTTTGAGAAATCCCTTTGAAAAAAGGCCCCCCTAAAATTTCTAGCTGCAGCCAACTTGAGTAAGGGCAGATGATTAATTTAGCATTTACTTCCTGGAATCCATCTGCCCCTAGCTCAGACAAGCAGGCAGGAGGGGGTGCTCTCTCCAAAGCACTAAGTCCAGTGTGTTTGTTCTGCTTCATTCTTCTGTTATCAGCATGATAAATTCTGACAAGTTATCTGACAACCGAGATAAAACCAGCCTGAAATTTGTGTCGGGGTGGGTACTATAAATAGATAAGCATAGAGCTTGTCTTGTCATAGCACAGCTCTGCACATTTCTTCTTTCCTTTGCCTATGTGGAGGGGGGTGTCTGCCTTTCCTCCAATCAGCCATCTTGGCTGTATGCCAAGAATCCATTCCCAGTGTTGAACAGGAAGAGAAAATCTCTAACACGATGTGAACTTTCTAAAGAAGATTTAAAGCTGAAAACAGCAGATAAACATGTAAAACGTATGCGGGGAGATTTCTTTTATCCCTGTGTATCATCTGAGGCTGTTTACTTCACTGGGTATATGTGAGGGTTTACAGCCACTTTAAGGCTGCTGGGATGTATGACAGCATTTTTGCCTAGGCCAGAAATCAAGAAGCAACTAAAGAAATGTAAAAAAAAAAAAAACATTTAAAACAAATAATGTCTTCATATCTATTTACTAAGGAATTAAAATAGTTAATGTTTATTGAGCATTTAGTTCTGCTTTAAGAAATTATTGGTTAATCCTAAGAGTGCTTTTTCACCACTACTTTTTCTTTATACTGGTTTTTCAAAATATTAAATGCAATAAATATTTGGTTGGATAAGAAGTTCTTGTGCAGTAAAACATTGCTTTCTTTTTTATCCACTCAGCAGCCTTGGAATGTGTTCTTGATCAAGAAGTACACAGTGGGGCCCATTTTTTTTCTTTTATGACAAATTTACATTAAACTTCCTTTACTTACAGTGAACATATCTGAATATAATCATTCTAATGGCAACCACAGATCTCTTCTAAATTGTGACTATTTTAAAACACCAAATTGTGGCTTGTAATTATGAAATTTTAATGGATTCCAATTATGTTAATTGCTGCTCATTAGTGATATTTTTGAATATTTATGTAAGTCAAACAGAACAGAGAAATTACTATATTGCCCCCTTGGCCTATAATAGTGGGACTAATTATGTTTAAAGGACAAAATATAAAAAAAATGTGATTCAGCCTGGGTTCAGACTAATGCGATCCTCAGAGATCGCATGTGATCGACACCCGCAGTGTCAAAATTTATTTTTTGTACCTTTGGGGTTACAAAATCCTTAAAATGATTGGCTTTTGTGACTCGGTAGACTAGGGGCAAAGGTGCACTACTTTATGATTTGTTCCTTATGTCTGCTGGCAAACATACAACATTTCAAGTCAAAAGTTTGTGATACGAGAACTTGCCATAAACTCATGGTAGACACAAACCCAAGCCTCATCCGTACTTACAGATCATCGATGACTGGGGTCTATTTGGTACAGTATAAGTATGCTGTGTACACTCAAAGCTGTGGCCTTACCTCTCCATCCGAAGCAGATTGGGTTTTTGTTGGGAATGGCTTAGTACATATTGTTATGCCTATTTTTCTCCACAGTCAAGGCCTTGATGTATAACATTCTTCTACATTACCACATAATGACTCCTTTGTTATTAGCCACCGCAACTACTGCTATCCCCCCTTCAGTCTAATATGAAAGTTTCTGCTAGACTAATATCAGAGGCGTAATGATAGGGGTTGCAGGGATTGCAATTGCAACCGGACCCTATGGTCCAGGGGGCCCATGTGCCTCCCTTGTACACCTGAATAGGAGAGACGGTGGGGGTGGCATTTAGAGGACCCAATCTCCTCCATTTTCCTCTATCCAGTATACTGGTATTACTTGTCAATGGGGGTAAAGGGCCCCAGGATCAGTGGGAAGAGGGAAGGGCTCTGGCCAGGGGTCAGGGGGCCCTTCATAATTTCTTGTACCAGGGCCCTGAGGGTTCTAGTTACGCCTCTGACTAATGTACCTTACTAACCAATCCGTGACTGTTGCTCCTCTCTGTCAATCCTTTCACTGGCTTCCACTACCCCACCATATAAAATTCTAAACACTAACCACAACATACTAGGCCATCCACAACATTGCCCCCAGCTACATGACCAACCTCATGTGCAGATATCACCCAAATCGTCCTCTCCGGTCCTCCCAAGACCTCCTGCTCTGTAACTCCATTGTTACCTCCTCTCATGCTCCCCTCAAGGACTCCTCTGGAACTCCCTGCCCCTGCATGTTCGGTCAGCCCCTAACCTATCCGCCTTTAAGCGATCCCTGAAAACTCACTTATTCAGGGAAGCCTATCCCACTTCCACCTAAGAACCCTGCTCGAGACACCTCCATCAGTTCATCCCCCACAGCTATTTCCTTTCGTACCACCGCCCCCTCCATTTAGATTGTAAGCCCTCCCGCCCCTTCTGTATTGAACTATATTATAATTGTACTGTCCCCCCTCTACATTGTAAAGCTCTGTGCAAACTGTTGGCAGCTATATAAATCCTGTACAATAAATTATTAATAATAACAATATTTTATCCTTATGTGCAGCGATCACCCATTAAAGGGCTACTGATTTGTCCCAGGTTCGTTTCCTAGATTAGTGCAATAGCAACCAGGCACACAGCAACAGTCACTTTTCTGTATCAATAAACAGTCTAGGGGTTGCCTTTTTAAAATTTATTTCTGATTAATTTGGATAGAGCATAGGAAACTGTGGGATACTCTTTGAACACTGAGCAATAACTTGAGGACACTATTCACTGTTATACTACTTCTCAAGGCAGTCCATCCAGCAAAGGCTTTGAGAATGAACAGACCAGGATAACTTCAGCAATGTCCCACGGAAACACTAGAATTGATATGCTAGGGATATCAGCAGCAACAGTCACTAGGATCCTCCATGCAGCTCTGTACTCACAATGTCCCTGCATACTTGGATGCCTCCCTCCAATATCAGACGGACAATTCCTCTGTGAGTCTCCCAGACTGGGTCCCCAATGAAATCCCTCTCTTGGCTTCAGAGATATTGGCAGAAGAGGATGCCCAGGTCTGTCACAGCTGGGATCTCGATGAGCACAAGTACAATTTCCAGCTGGCCTTCCCAAAAGGGCAGCAGCCCTTCAGACTGGCAACATATCCTTCTGGACCTGAACAGGGCTACCTCAGGCCCCGGGCTATTTATGCAGTCCATAGCCACCTATTGGGCACCCTCCCCCAGGGATTGGTTGAAACCATGTAAATATTCAGACTGCTGGTTTGCATCCATCCAACCCACTATATTCTAGAATCCTCCAGAAAACAGGGAAGGACAATCAAACCTGCAGCCTGCTCCACTAGTTACAAAGCCAAAAAAAACTAAATTTGCCTAGCTTTCCTAGCAACCTTTTCAGGAGGGTGCTACATATGAACTGTATAAAGTATGGCACACCTTTACCTAACATTCTGCAAAATCCATCATGTTTAATTGGAAATTGCTGAGGAAAGAAGTTACAAAACACGGCTGTCAGCATTTTTAAGATCCAGTCAAGATACAAAATATATGTACAGTTCATGCAACAGACTGCCTTCTGTATTTTGATTAATATTCCCTCTAACTCTGACAATATCATTTGCATAGTCTACTTATGTGGGCAAGATTAAATTACTAGCCATGAATACTGATTAGGCTAATATGATTATTGTAATCAATAGTTCTTGATTTTCTCTACTTCCATACTTTATTTAACTTCTTGAATTACATTACATTTCCATTAATGTATTCTTTCAGGGATTGTTTTGGAGTTTCTGTACAAGCAGGGATAGGGGCTTTTTATATTGCTCTAGGAACATGAATTTTGCTCTTTGTCTGAATTTAAAACAAGTCCTGGACTTGTAAGTAGGCAGCAGAGGCATAAATCTACAGTGCCCTGATACACAAGGTCATGACCGAACCTCACTTCCAAAACGTGCTGACTTTAGCCTGGTAATATACGTTCCAATCTAAACCAAAGAACAAAAAAATAATATATTGCAGCTTACCAGTCCTTAGATGTGGAGATTGCATTAGTTTTCTTTGTTTTTTCATTTTCACTTGGTGACCTTGCCAACACTACACCTCCTGTTCTAGGGTGACAATGCTCACCCTTTGTACTGTATCTATGGAGAAGCAGCATTATCACTCTAGGGCAGGACTACAGAGCACCTGCTTTTTCCCCCACCTACATAATATGGCGGAGGGGGGTCCTATAGTTCACAGAGAAAACTGGGAACAATGATAACTGACACTAGTGCATCCCAGGCAGGGAGCACAGGAAGTCATCAGCTCTATAGACTCTGGCAGAATCAATAGGTATTTGTTTGCTCTTAACAAACTGATATAACAAATGGCATATTTAAGAGACAAGGATGGAGCCAATAAGACACGATCTTTGTTAGGGTTTACATATACTTAACTTCAGAACATTATAATAAAATATATTAACTCCTCCAGAAACATAACATGCTCCATGAGACGCAAAAACGTATGCTTAGTCACATTGGGGTTGATTTGCTAAAACTGGAGAGTGCAAAATCTGGTGCAGCTGTGCATGGTAGCCAATCAGTTTACAAATACACCTTGTCCAGTTAAGCTTTGAAAAACTGATTGGTTTCTGCGCAGAGCTGCACCAGATTTTGCACTCTTTCGTTTTAGTAAATCAACCCCATAATCTTCTCCTGTTCTTGAGGCCTTCCTATTGGTGATAGTGCAGAGGCTTAATGCCTGTAGGACAGTGACCTAGTAGAAGTTGCTAAAGTTTAAGGTATTTCTAAAGGTTTTTATATAGCAGAGAAGGGTTAAACCCATGCATGGGGAGATTGGGGAGATTTCCCCTCACCTCCTGTTCTGGTGACAACCATAATATGGTCACCACTTCCCATAGAAAGGTTGAATCTACCTAGTGGGGCACAGACAGCAATTGAAACCTGACAGGAGTCAGTTTTGGCTTTAGATACATTGTAAACCTTGACTACAGATATGAAATACGAGTTGGGATGGAAAAGACCCATGTCTATCAAAACAAACTACCAAAACTTTCAAAATGAAAACATGAAAGTCATTACTCCATCTCTTTAAATTCTACCAACATATTCATCATCTGAACATTAAATGTCCTTTCCTGAGAAATTCATTCCTTTATAACCCAAAATTCAGGACAATCTCATTAGATGTAACAAGCAGGTTCTATTTATGATTGGCCAACCAAAAAATGGCCACTTAGATTTCATTTTTAAAGGTAAAGTGAATGCAAACCCTAACAATGAACTTCTTGTTTTCTCCATATTGGTGTGTTAACCTGTTGCCACCCGTATAACATATGTGCAGCAGCAAAAGGGTGGCATTTAATGCCCACACGCTGCACATATTTATCACTGAGCAGCCAATGTTTGTGTGCTGAGAGCGTGCTCAATGCACACTTCTAGCACAGAGATCAAGTTGTCAAAGACTTGGTCCCCACTAATAGTCAGTAGCTGACAGGACTAGCTCCTGATCATGTGATCAATGTAACAGCAAATCACAGTGGTCATGAGATCACCAATCTTTCCAGCCCCCCTGGGCATAAAGACCCTATTAAAGCCAGGGCTAGGTTGGAAGGGGTAAAATGTGTCTTTTTATTAGTTCAATAAGCTCAATAAGTTTGTATCAAACTCACTTTTTAACCACTTCCCGACAGCCATGAGCATATATGCCACCTCTCGGAGGGTGGGCTTTAATGTCGAGTGGCTGCATATATATGTCTATAGGTAAACAGTTTACTGCACCAAGAGGACGCTCCATGTGTGCTCCCAGCATAGTAACTAAAAAGTCACGTAGCTCCCATTGCATACTTGCTTGAGCTTTCCGATTCTGTGACCGCTGTGTCAGAAGGAGCTCAACTACAGATAAAGGCAATCCCCCCTTCAGTCCATCATGAATGCTGCTGCCAGACTCATCCACTTTACCAACCATTCCGTGTCTGCTACTCCTCTCTGCCAATCCCTCCATTGGCTTCCGCTCACCCAACAAATTAAATTCAAAATACTAACAACAACTTACAAAGCCATCGACAATTTTGCCCCCAACTACATCACTAACCTAGTCTCAAAATACCAACCTAATGGTTCTCTTTATTCCTCCCAAGGCCTCCTCCTCTCTAGCTCCCCACCTCCACCTAGCAACTGTACTTTTATTTTGTCCATTAGCTCATCCCTTACAGTTATTACATTTTGTATCTCTTGACCCTCCCTCCTAGATTGTAAGCTCTTACAAGCAGGGCCCTCTGATTCCTCCTGTTTTAAATTGTATTGTAATTGTACTATCTGCCCTCATGTTGTAAAGCACTGCGTAAACTGTTGGCGCTATAGTACTGCTTGGACCTTGAAGAAGGGGAGATACCCCAAAAGCTTGTCCTGAAAAAATTTTATGTTAGTGCAAATAAAAAAGTATCACGGACAGTACTCAATTTTCTTTGGCGCTATAGAAATCCTGTATAATTATAAAGATGAATTCCAGGTACGGCAATTTTTACATAGTTACATTGATCTAGCTTGGACCATAGTACATATGTATGTGTTACACTTGTGAGATCCAACCGGAAGCTGTAAATCACTGTAGTAGACACCACTACTAGTGATCTCAGCTAGTTTCCGGGTCCTGTGCCTACCAGCTCCTCTGCTGCATTGTAAACACAGGAGGCTGCTTGGTCGGCAGTTTCTCAATGAATGCAAATCGTTCTCAAATTTGTATAAGATGGAAAGGCAGGTCGGTGATGCCACAAACTCCACCTTGTCCAATCAGGAATATTACATAGTTACATTGGGCCAGCTTGCACTAATTGCCTTTATTGAGAAAATGCACAGATACATAGCAGCACGCATGATTGGCATGTACTCCTTACTGTGTCATAAGAGAAAGTTACAGAAGGCTGTCCCAAACTCTTACGCATTTCAGCTCAATATGGACATTAGTCATCGCCAAATTTATTGGGAAAATGGAAAGTGTTCCCTGAATGGTTCCTGTGCTGAGCAGAAGACCTCTTGTATTCAGTAAGCAGCAGTGCAGCAGTTCGGCATGGGACCTAGAAGTTAGAGGAGATCATTGTAGTAACGGCCCCTATTACAGAGATGTCCAGTTTCCAGGGGATCTCTCAGGTATGGAACAGACATACTTACATTGGTCCAAGCTGGACCAATGCAACTATGTAAAAATTGGCATACCTGGAAATTTGCTTTAAATACACCTGTGAAAGAACTAGGAATGATCTCAAATGGAACTCTAGTGCAAGCAGGATGTAGCTGAAAGCAAGCTGCTTTTGCCCATGAACACAAACCCAAATACAGCTACTCGCTACAGAAGAATGAACAAAAGTTTGATGGATTTATTTAATTACAAGTAAATATTTTAGCTATTTCATGTACAATATGCAGCTCAGTGACCTTTAATATATCAATGCCAAACAATGGCTTTCCATGCTCCTTATAAATTGAAGAATACTTGGATTTCTTTGCTCGCTTTAATACAAAACATATGCTAAACCCAAAGAGCTGTGGAGGCGATCTGAGTCACGGTACTTCAGCCATTTATCACGATCAAAACCGTAGATATGTGTTTTATTAAAAGTGCTTTATTTCTTACTGTGTTTAACAATTTAATATAGTTCTGGCCCGGGATGTTGAAGTTCAGCCCTCGCTGGATTAACCTATGCTTGTAATTCACCTCCGTGCTGGAACATGGCACCAGACGGCCCTGCTTAGGGTCACGCTAAGATGTTTCTGATACAGCTGAACCTGCGCTACTCCTGACCCTTGTCTCCAGCCAAGATACGTTCATTTCTTCCACAAACAGGAGCTATTTTAATTCTCGGAATCATGGCGAGGATGGATTACAAATGTAATCAGCTGAAAAATTGGTTTCCAGTTGGGTTCTGACCTTACTTGGAAGAGGAAGTGCATTGGGCAGACATTTAGTCATTCACAGTCAAAGATAATTAAGGTTTCTAGGAACTGCTGGAGAATTCAGGCCCTCAACGTTACAAGAAAGACGACTACATATTGTGGGTTGTATAAAAGGAGGATTACAAATCAAAATGTAATTTTTGGTATGCATTGTTTTGATAGATTAGACATTAACCAGGCGCTTTTTGGAAAATAAATGGAAATTTCTACACAATCAAAATACTGTATTTAAAGAGAACCACTCGTGGCTGGGCCTATGACCTTGCTAAAGCTTATGATAAATGTTTAGTTTAAAAGTAGAAATATGGCCAAAATCAAAAACTATGTAAATGAAGCAGAAATATCATAACATTAACCCCGCTGATTTTTCTGAGCCCTCTATTACCTGTTGATCCTGGCAGCAGATCCGATCATTTTCTACTTCTTTTAATAGGGTGACAATGCTATTTATTCTACACTGACTGACTCGCATTACAGCTTATAACCAGTTCAGCTCCAACAGATTTACCCCCCTTCATGACCAGGCCATTGTTTGCGATACGGCACTGCGTTACTTTAACTGACAATTGCGCGGTCTTGCAGTGCTGTACCCAAATAAAATGTATGTTTTATTTTCCCACAAATAGAGCTTTCTTTCAGTGGTATTTGATCATTTGTGCATTTTTTTAATTTTTGCACTATAAACAAAAAAAGACTGACAAATTTGAAAAAAAAATTATACTTTCTGCTATAAAACATATTTAATAATTTTTTTTTTAAACATCGAATTTCTTCATAAATTTAGGCTAATATATATTCTGCTACATACTTTTGGTTAAAAAAATTCCAATAAGCGTATATTGATTGGTTTGCGTAAAAGTTATCGCGTCTACAGACTATGGGATAGATTTATGGAATTTTTATTTATTTATTTTTTTTACTAGTAATGGCAGCAATCAGCGACTTATAGCGGGACTGCAATATTGCAGCAGACAGTCGGGACACTACTACTACAACTGACACTTTTGGGAACCAGTGACACTAATACAGTGATCAGTGCTAACAATATGCACTGTCACCGTACTAATGACACTGGCTGGGAAGGGGTTAACATCAGGGGCAATCAAAGGGTTAACTGTGTGCCTAGCCAGTGTTTTACTACAGTGTGGGAGGTGCTTTTACTAGGGGAAGACATGGATCCTTGTCCCTGCTTTGCAGGAACTTAGGATCCATGCCTTCCCTCCTGTCAGAAGAGCAATCTGTCTTGTTTACATAGGCAGACTGTCGTTCTGCAGGATTATCCACAGGTGCTGTGAACATTGAGTCCGGGGTACACATTGATCAGCTCCCCCTGTGTATAATCACAGCAGGATCGAGTCGCCGCTGGCTTGCATTCACACCCCCTACCTGGAAATATATATATGTGTGATCCTGCGCACAACAGCCGTCCTGTAGCAGTAAAACTGCTACAGGGTGGTCGGCAAGTGGATAAAGAGAAATATGGAGAAAGGGTCCTTACAGTGGCCATAAACTGAAAACATTATTTTATTTATTTTTAACCTCCCTGGCGGTATGATTATGTCAGGAATTTTGTTCCAAAAGCGGTACCATTTTTTTGCATGGAAATTTGGTGTTATGTATTGTAGGCCTGCAATTCTTAGGAATAACTCACTTAAATCTGTCCAAACAACAGTCTAGTAGACATCCCGGGTATGAAAAAGTTTGAAAAATGAAATCATAAATTATAATATAATAAATAACTAAAAATAATTATCAAAAATAATAATATAATAGTAATAAAATTTATTCAATAATGTAATCAAACCAAAAACGCAGAAATTTGCTCAGTTGCAGAATTGTCGCTGTCGTCACTTTCAGTTTCTGATGATAAATTTCCTCAAAAATCAGTATCACTCAATTCTGCAAATGATTCTTATTTACTGTCGCTGTTTTCTAGCTGATCAAAAACCACTTTTGACGTAAAGGGACACTTTTTGGTTGCCATGGACATTCTCATGTTTCCAGGCAGAAAGAATGACATTTATAATATAAAAGTGCATGCAGGGCACTGGGCAAACCACTAGGGACAAAGGGGATGTGTAATGATTTCATACAGTAATGTAATCTATAAGATTACAGTGTACTGTATGTATAGTGTGTGTTTCACTTTTTGAATTTCCCGCCGGTCTCCGTCCCCGTGCGACGCGACACTCGCAGGGAACGGAGCCCGGCACACAGAGGCATCGGAGCGGGGGACACAGCCCGCAGACACGGCGGGGGACATCGCTGGATCCAGGGGACAAGGTGAGTAACATTGCCTGGATCCAGCGATGCAATCCCGAGTGTGGCTCGGGGTTACCGCTCTTGGTGCTGAAAATCCACCCCGAGCCACACTCGGGAATACCGCTAAGAAGGTTAATATTCAACGCAAACCCACCTATCCATATATGTCTCCATGCATTATTTTGTTGACAGCTCACTTTGAAAAACACCCCAAAAACACCCCCTAGCATTTCTAGCTGCAGCCATCTTGAGTAAGGGCAGATGATTCATGTAGCAGTTACTCCCTGAATCCATCTGCCTTTAGCTCAGGCATGCAGGCAGAAGGGTGTGCTTAGCTGAGAAAATCCCTCCTCCTCTCCTCCAGGCGCAAGAAAACAAATGTCCATAAAGACCCCTGGGATGTATGACATCATTTTGGCCCTGACCATATACCCATAAGCAAGGTAAGGAAAAAAAGGTTTAAAACAAGTAAATATAATATACCTTCCTATCTATTTACTAAGGTTAGCAGCATAAAGAATAAAAATAGTTATTGTTTATTGAGACAGTTTAGTTCCATTGAGACAGTTTAGTTTATTTTAAAAGAACATAGTTTTTTTTTTTCCTGGTTCAGATCTACTCAGCCCTGCTAAGCAGAGAGAGAGGTTGTGTTGTACACATGGGCCAAATTTCAATTTTCCGTATGTACCTAACATACAGTATATATATATATATATATATATATACACAATATATTTAGGGAGCAACTGTCATTTTTCTGAGGTTGTCTGCACCGTGCGCCCGTAAATGCAAACAAAACTCCATTGGAAAAAAATTGCGCGAGTTTCCCACTTAACTGCTCCACCCTCGTACATCGTTGAGCGTTAAGCTTAGAAAACATCTGTTTAGATGAGTAAGCTTTCCAATCACAGCGGTTTTACCGCAGAAAGTGGCTGATTCACCACTGATTAAACCTGAAAAGTAAAAAACAGAAAAATCTGCAAATTCAGGTTGGTGAGCTAAGGAAAATATTCAAGTTTCCATAAAAGCGGAGGCCAAAAATTAGAATAATATCTGGCATGAGTAATATGCTGGACGGGCTTATTCAAAGTAAATCACATCTGCAATGTAGTTAGCTATGGTTTCTTCTAGCTTCTCTGCCATTTGTGTCATTTTTAACCTGTAATTCTGCTAGTATGCATCAAACAGGTCAAATACACATGAAAAGAAACATACTAATAGTAAAACTTTCATTTCAAGTCTAGAAAGTGAGAGTTGCAGGGGAAATACAAAAATATTCAGGCGGCCAGCCTCCCCCTGTACCTCCATACTAGACTTTGAGACCAACCATCCTATTGTAGGTACAGGTGGTGGGAAAGGGTGGGCCAGTCCTTACCTTTCCTTCACTACAGGGTTCTGGGGCTTTTAGGGTGCTCCTGATAGGTAAATTTAATTAAAACAGGGAATGATCTACCAAGATTCTTTTTGTATTGAATAGAGAGAATGTTTAAAACCCCTGTCCTTTTTTTTGTTTGTTTTTTTTTCTCTTTTTCCAGTTTAGGAAATTTCCCATAAAGTGGTTGTAAACCTCTGAAAAGAAAAATGAACAAAGCATTGCCCTTCTATAGTGTGTACTTGCCTCTATTTAAAGCACCTAATGTTTGGATAGAGGCAAATGTTTAAAACCCCTGTCCTTTTTTGTTGTTGTTGTTTTTTCTCTTTTTTCCATTTAGGAAATTCCCCTTAAAGCGGTTGTAAACCTCTGAAATTAAAAATGAACAAATAATTGCCCTTCTATAGTGTGTACTTGCCTCTATCCAAAGCACAGAGTATGATTTCTGTCTCCTTCCTCTGCTATCTGCAAGAGTCACTTCTGACAGTCTATGCCGAAACCAGACAATCTCAGGACCCCTCCACTATCCAGCACACAGCAGGTGATTGGTAGCATTGGTAGCATGTTTCCCTATGAGAGGGTGTGTGTCCATTCTCTCCACTCAGATCCCAAATTACACTAAGCACTGTGCTGTGCAGTGTGTGATATAAGATCCCCTTTCCTGCTTCTGAAGCTCTGGAATTGAAGGGATGTAGATGGATGTAGATAAAAAGGCAGTGGCGGAATGATCAGGGTCACAGCAGTCGCACCTGCGACTGGGCCCTGGAATTCTGCTACTGCAGGGGGGCCCATCCGCCTGTCTACCAGTATGAGGGGCCCACAGGCCGTCTGCCGGTATGAGGGGCTCGCAGCCCACCCGCCAGTATAAGGGGCCCGCCTCGCCTGTCCATTCTGGCTCTTCTGCCGCGGAAGGAAGAGCCAGCTAACCAGCTGACACTAATCAAATGGAGGGGGAGGAGCACTCCCCTCTACGAGGAGAAGGAGACCCCATGAGGCAGAAAGGCACCCTGGAGGCATGCCTGGCACGGAGTTCCCAAGGGAGTCGGGACTGATTGCAGTTGAGTCAGAGTGAGTTGACAAATTGCCAATACAATTATTGATCCCAACCTATAACAGCCTCTTGCTGATCCCATCGCCTCACCACCACAGATCTCATCCCTACCCCCCATCACCTCTGTTACAGAGGTGATGGGAGGGGGGATAGAGATGAGCAAGAGGTAGAGGTGGTGGCAGGAGAGGATGGCATTGCCACACCCCTCAACATCACTGATGCCACCCCCCCAACACCACCACTGCCACTGATCCCACCACCACCACTGCCACAAATACCACCCCCTCACCACGACTGATCCCACCACCGCTACCACTGATCCCACCCCCCCTCAACACCACTGCTGCTGACAAGTAGAGAAGTGCAGTCCAGTAAGTCCAGTGCCTTACTCTGTTTAATTATGTTGAGCGGCGCATGGCAATCTGTACTGCCATATTACAGCTCTTTGTCTGTCACTTTGAGAAGAGGTCTGGCGTGACTCCCGAAACAACATGTTGTGATGCATTGCGGTGCGTTAGCCAATGTTTTTATGCACTGTTCAGGTGTGAATAGGGCAATATAATGTGAACAGGACATAAAGAGAACAATTGTTTTCTATGTGTCCGTGTTGAGACTATGCTGATCAATGCAGTTCAGCACACCTAGTGGGAACGAGCCCTTAAACCGGCCATAGACGGATTGAAATTCGGTCAGCTCAGCAGGAACCTGTTGAATTTCGATCTATCTATAGACAGGCTGGTTGTACTGAAGCCAATCTATCAATCAACTTCAGTACAAGCAACCTGTTAGTATTTTTTCTTATACGATCACTGCCGCTGGCTGTAGCCGGCAGCAGTGATCCCAGTATTCTGACAACGGGGATACCTCCGCTGATAGAGTACTATAGCCAGGGCCGGCCCTACCATGGGTCCCAGTGGGTCGATTGGACCCAGGCAGCACTTTGAGAGGGGTAACAATTTGAACCATGACTGCTTCTCCTTCTCTTATATTTACCCAGAAAATTGACAACCAAGATTTTTTTCCCAGCAGTTTTGTGTGTCAGGATGACAACTGCCCCCCGGGCTGCTCCGACTGCCCCTGTACTACCCTAACCTGTCCCTATACTATCCTAGCCTATCTATATACTGCCTTTGCCTGTCTATATTCTACCCTAGCCTGTCTGTATACTACCATAGCCTGCCCCTTTACTGCCCTATCCTGCCCCTATACTGCCCTAACCTGTCTATATACTACCCTAGCCTGCCCTTATACTACCCTAGCCTGCCTATATACTACCCTAGCCCACCCCTTGGAATTGAACATAATGGTATGTCATATACTTTTGCATATAGAAAAGGTGCTATTGTAAATCTGACTTCCTAATAAATTTAATTTTAGTTATAATTATCATGATATAAAAATAATGGATGTGGGGACCTTTTGGTGGGCGTGATTTTTTCTGGGGGGGGTGGGGGGCAGCATTTCATTCTTGGACCCAGGCAGCACAATTTCTTGGGCTAGCCCTGACTATAGCGTAATGGAAGGGACTGATTGTGTTGATGGGGTAATCAAGTTAAAATTGCATAATGTATGGCCAGCTTTAGTGTTGACCTTAAAGTGATTGTAAAGTCTTGTTTTTTTTTCTTTAAAAACAACAAACATGTTATACTTACCTCCTCTGTGCAGTGCATTTGCACAAAGTAGCCTGGATCCTCCTCTTCTCTGGTCCCTCTTCTTTGACCCTGGCCCTTCCCTACTGTTGAGTGCCCCCACAGCAAGCAGCTTACTATGGGGGCACCTGAGCCGAGTCACAGCTCCCTGTGTCCATTCAGACACAGAGCTGAGGCCCGGCCCTACCCCATCTCTTTCCTGATTGGCTAACTGACTTTGATTGCAGCAGCAGGAGCCAATGGCACCACTGCTGTGTCTCAGTCAGTCAGGAGGGAGAGTCTCGGATGGCCGAGACACTCGTGGGCATCGCTGGATAGAGAGGGACCTCAGGTAACTATTA
This sequence comes from Glandirana rugosa, assembly GCA_018402905.1. Lineage (NCBI taxonomy): Eukaryota > Metazoa > Chordata > Amphibia > Anura > Ranidae > Glandirana > Glandirana rugosa. The sequence goes on along the minus strand of BLSH010164298.1, from coordinate 109,652 downwards.
GGGGGCTGCTGCACACAGAATTCATTAAGATAAAAAAACCTTCTGATTTTACAACCACTTTACAGCCCAACTGAACTTTCCATTTAAATACATGTAAGGTGCGTCAAACCAATAGGTGTTCTAAGTCTTACATTTTGTTTTTTTTAGAGATCAGTTACAGCCTGAGTAGAAAAGTCTGTCCTATCTGCAATGCTGTAGCGCAGGATTCTTGCAGTATGTGTGGAAGCAGTTGTCTATCTGCAGAGCTCCCGCACGCTCACTGCTGAGTCAGACCCATGCCTGGTCAATCAGCAAAGTTCATGCTCCCAGCTGATTACAGAGCTCTGCGTTTAGCTCCGTAGGGGGTATGTCAGACCTTTGCAGAGAGACAGCTGCTTCCACACAGAGAGGCCCTTTTTTACAGCATGTTTGTGAGCAGGGTTCAGTGTGGTGTGCTGGTGGCAGAGAACACACAGAAGACGAATGCAATAGACTGTGTATTGTAGAACGTTTCACCAGGCTACAACTAGAGTCAGTAGCAGCGGTTCTGTAGTTTGAAATGATGCTGACAGCTTCTGCAATGAGGAGCAGAAATGTGGCTAAGATGGGACTAAAATAAGCTCTGCCCTCATCCAAGATGGTTGTGGAAGTCACAAGGGGCACCGGTGTACAATCAGATAGCTGTTCCCCAAGTTCCTCACAACTTCCTTCCCCTTCTGCATTGCCGCTTCGGTTGAGCGCCACCTACAGTGGGGAGTATAGACTGCACCTGCCCACATGCTGGCAGAGGACAGGCTGTGGCTGCAGGTACCTTGTGACATCACGTTCCTGAAACAACTGTTACTATTAATATTCTTCTTAAAAATCCGCCTGCATAAATCAACTGATAAATTCAGTTTAGTTGCCCTTTAATGGCCATCTGCATGATACATGGAACCTCTTTATGGAGTTTTGTAAACAGCCATCCACTCTCCAACAAGCTGCAAGTAATATTACCAGCCAGCAGACAATTAGCATAGAGAACATAACCAAGGGGTAAATTATACAAGATACAAGAGCAAGAGGCATGCTGTGCCGCCTTACAGCCTTTCCAGGAACATATTACACGAGATTCTATCTATTCTCCGCCACATGCCATTAACATAACGCGTAATGAAATGATTTAATTAGAAATTCCAATATCCATATGTAAAATCATTATTGCAATGAAGTTTATTAAAAAAGGGCTTGGGGAAATGCAAAACCACCAGATAGAAAATGACAATTACATGAGCAACATGGAAAAGCCTGATTCTACTCCGATGGAAATCCGCAAACTCTTTTGCATTTAAGCTGAACTCCAGGATAAGCAGATATTGTCTAAATTAAAGAGTCATGTGTATTCTTCCTTGAATCTTGCGTGCATTGTGTATTTCTTCCAGATCTGTGCAGTAATCCAGTGCAAAACCTTTCCCTCTACGTAGGAGTTTCCTGTAATAAGGACCGGTCACTGCTGCTCTCTCCTTGTGCAAAGTGACTGGTCTTGTCTCCGCCCCCTCCTGTAGTTTTCTGCAGGCAGCCTGTAGTGGGTATAACTTTTCATGTGACAACACTGAAGAAATTACACTTTGCTATAATGTAAAGTAGTTAGTGTACAGCTTGTATAACAGTGTAAATTTACTGTCCCCTCAAAATAACTCAACACACAGCCATTAATGTCTAATGGCAACAATAGTGAGTACACCCCTAAGTGAAAATGTCTAAATTGAGCCCAATTAGCCATTTTCTTTCCTGGTGTCATGTGACTAATTGGTGTTACAAGGTCTCAGTTGTGAATGGGGAGCAGGTCCAGTCATACTGGTCACTGGAAGTTCAACATGGCACCTCATGGCAAAGAACTCTCTGAGGATCTGAAAAAAAGAATTGTTGCTCTACATAAGGATGGTCTAGGCCAGGCATCCTCAAACTACGGCCCTCCAGCTGTTGCGGAACTACACATCCCATGAGGTATTGTAAAACTCTAACATTCACAGACATGACTAGGCATGATGGGAATTGTAGTTCCTGAACAACTGGAGGGCCATAGTTTGAGGACCCCTGGTCTAGGCTATAAGAAGATTGCCAAGACCCTAAAAATGTGCTGCAGCACAGTGGCCAAGACCACACAGTGGTTCAACAGAACAGGTTCCACTTAGAACAGGTCTTGCACAAGAGAGCACCGCAAACAGTTTGCTTAAGATAAGCAGACTAAGGACATGGATTACTGGAACCATGTCCTGTGGTCTGATGAGACCAAGGTAAACTTATTTGGTTCAGATGATGTCAAGCTTGTGTGGCGGCAACCAGGTGAGGAGTACAAAGACAAGTGTGTCTTCCCTACAGTCAAGCATGGTGGTGGGAGTGTCATGGTCTGGGGCTGCATGAGTGCTGCTGGCACTGGGGAGCTACAGTTCATTGAGGGATTCGGTCCGGGACGTGTGAGTCATTACCTCCCCATTACTAGGGTAAATACAGTGACCAAATAATAAAATAATTTTTATTCGCTTGTTTTCTCACTATCCCATTCTGGACAACAGAAGGTATTTATCACATGAACATCCCAATCTGTTGTGAGAAATGGGATTTATAATGGCCAAGACAATAGACTGGCAAATTGGCAAATGTGTACTTAGTAGCTTGGAGTTTTATTGTGATCACTTGTCCCGGGACTGGAGCAGTGTTACTTCCTTGTTTTCAGTGTTATATCTAGGTGAGTAAAAGATCAAGCGTTTTCTTTGCCTTTTGTTATCAGTCCTGTTTTTCATGAATAGCGGATGCTTAATACCTAGATATTCCGATCAGGTATGGAGAATGAAATCTTATGACAGTGAGATGTTATTGGCAACCTTGCCCTTACTTTGGATGGAAGCCCTGATGCCGCTCACACCTCAGACTGAGGGGGTGATTTGTGTACATAAGTGTGGTGATGCAGCGGTGACATCACCACGATTCTGTCTAATACCCACGAGATGGGTCTGGCCGGTTATGCTATTGTTTATGGATAACATTTAAGTAGTTTTTTTATCTTTGCTGAATAAAAGATTTGACGGTGCTTCACTATTGAGCTTTCTCTTTCCTGTGGGTATTGGGAGCAACACTGCATGGTCTGGGCAACACTGAATGGGGTCTACGACTGCCTACGGGAGTGATTGGCATATCTATGATATACCCCTTGCTGGGGAAAAGCCTAAGGTGTGCAGTATATACAAGCTGGATGAGTTCACGGCTATCTATGGGAGTGACGGGCTAATCTATGATATACCCCTGGCTGGGGAAAAGCCAAAGGTGTACAGCACACTATAATCTGGTAAGCCTTCGTACTTTCGATGGTGGATGCACATAGCTTATCAGCGCACTGGGTGTCATCATTCTTGAGATCATTTTTATTATATATGAACAATTTGGCTTCTATACTCCAAGACTGTGAACATTTATTCCCTTCATTGGTGGATTTATTCATGTATTGTGACATACTGAAACAGAGCATGATCCCCTCCCATTGGAGACTAGATCGCAGGGCAGTATTCAAACATGATAATGACCCCAAACACACCTCCAAGATGACCACTGCCTTGCTAAAGAAGCTGAGGGTAAATGTGATGGACTGGCCAAGCATGTCTCCAGACCTAAACCCTATTGAGCTTCTGTGGGGTATCCTCAAATGGAAGGTGGAGGAGCGCAAGGTCTCTCCATCTCTATGATGTCGTCATGGAGGAGTGGAAGAGGACTCCAGTGGCAACCTATGAGGCGCTGGTCAACTCCATGCCCAGGAGGGTTAAGGCAGTGCTGGAAAATAATGGTGGCCACACAAAATATTGACACTTTGGGCCCAATTTGAGCATTTTCATTTTCACTTAGAGGTATACTCACTTTTGTTGCCAGCGGTTTAGACATTATATGGCTGCGTTGAGTTATTTTGAGGGCACAGCAAATTTACATTGTTATACAAGCTGTACACTCACTACTTCACATTGTAGCAAAGTGTCATTTCTTCAGTGTTGTCAAATAAAAAGATATAATAAAATATTTACAAAAATGTGAGGGGTGTACTCACTTTTGTTAGATACTGCATACAGCAAAGCTTGGGTTCAGCAGTATCTCCTCTACCATCATTTGTTTGAAATTTGCTGCAGAAATCCTATTTAACCTTGATGTTATTCCTCACACATAAGCATTAAATTGGTATTGATGGTTGCCAGTGGAGGTTGGTGGTATATTTTTTTTGGGGGGGCAGCAAACAATCCACCCCACCCCACCAACCCCCCCGGTTGGTTGGTCAGTCACCAGCCCTGCACTTACCCAATCTAGGTCACGTGTGATGTCTCCTCCTCCAGGTGCATCTCCTCCCTTCTCCTCCTCCTTGGCAGCCAATAGAATTGCTTCTCTTCTCGCCCAATAGGGTGACGGGTCTCAGGTCCTGCTTCCTGATTGGCCGGGGGGAGAATCAGAAAGACAGTAGCGAATATTAATTTACTATTGTCACGCAATGGGGTGGGCTCTGCTCCCCGAGCCCACCCATTTTTGAAGCCTATTTGAGCCTCTGGCTCTAATCACGTACTTCTAAAAAAAAAAAAAAAAAAAAAAAACGATTGGAGTCCATGCGTCCAGCACCCTGAGTGTAAATCAGGGATTAGATGGCAGCGCCCCTGCACCTGGCACTACGGGCCACCACTGATGGTTGCTGTGTGTGTGTGATTGGAAAGGTCCAGTTGACAGGAAGTGAGAAGATTTAAGGCTACCAATAACTATGCCAATACGTTCCTGGTGTATAATACAGTTTATATCTCTTTATATCTGCATAACCTTTTTATACATTACAAAATAATGTGGCAATACTATTGTGTGAAATCAACATGGCATTAGTAGAATTCCCCTTTACCAGGTATTTTACTGGTGTTCCCAAACCCACCATAATATTTTCTAAAATAAAATTCTTTAGCAGTGCTTCCCATAGTACTGTCACATCAGAAAGCTGTGAAGTCTTATCCAAACAACGTGACCACCATCAGTGGTGACAACTGAAGAGAGGATGGGACGAGGTTGGACTGGTTCCATCATGCTGAGAAATTCCATCCTGTCAATCTTTCATTGCCTTGTTCAGTAATAAGAAGGGACAGACTTTTCATTATGTGGACATGACAAGGATCAGTAGCACTACACATCACAGGACCTCATTTTCTGTTTAAAAGTATCAACTCTAACTTCAACAAGTTGCTTTTTTTATCCTCAGTTTCTTCCACCCCATCAATCTAGCTCTCTCCTCCCTCTCTCTTCCCTCTCCCCCCTCTCTCTCTCTCTCTCTTCCCTCTCACTCCTCCCACTCCCCCTTTCTCTCTCTCTTCCCTCTCCCTCCTCTCTCTCCTCCCTCTCTCTTTCTTCTTTCTCTCTCTCTCTCTTCCCTCTCACTCCTCCCTCTCTCTTCTCTCTCTCCCCCCTCTCTCTCTCTCCTCTCTCTTCCCTCTCCCTCTCTCTCTCTCTTCTCTCTCTCCCCTCTCTCCTCTCTCTCTCTTCTCTCTCTCCTCTCTCTGTTCCCTCTCCCTCCTCTCTTCTCTCTCCTCTCTCTCTCTCCTCTCCTCTCTCTCTTCTCTCTCTCCTCTCTTCTCTCTCTCTCTTCTCTCTGTCTTCCCTCTCTCTCTCCTCTCTCTTCTCTCTCTCTCCTCTCTCTCTCTCTTCTCTCTCTCTTCTCTCTCCTCTCTCTCTCCCTTCTGT
>BLSH010164298.1:76967-103936 GCA_018402905.1 Glandirana rugosa | reverse complement strand
CTCCTCTCCTCTCTCTCTCTTCCCTCTATCTCCTCTCTCTTCTCCCTCTCTCTTCCCTCTCTCTCTCTCCTCTATCTCTTCCCTCTCTCTCTCTCCCTCTCTTCCCTCTCTCCTCTCTGTCTTCCCTCTCTCTCCTCTCCCTCTCTCTCTCTCCATCTCTTCCCTCTCTCTCTTCTCTCACTTCTCTCTGTCTTATCTCTCTCTCCTCTCTGTCTTCCCTCTCTCTCCTCTCTGTCTTCTCTCTCTCCTCTCTGTCTTCCTTCTCTCTCCTCTCTCTCTCTCTTCTCTCTCTCTCTCCTCTCCCTCTCTCTCTCTTCCCTCTCTCTTAGAATAATGTGTGTCTCCACAGCAGTGTTGTTAAAAAAATATGCCCTCTGGTGGTTATATTCAGAACAATGAATGATTTATCTTTATGTAAAACACTGTTGGCCACATTCCTTCTGTGTATGATATATTGCAGAGACGTTGTCCTATCTGTTCCTTTGACTGAATATGTACAACATAGGTGTATGTCTATGTCAGCATTGTTGTGTTTCTTTTATACCCATTTCAATACGTTTTGTGGTAGATGAGTCTGTTACAGGGTTTACAGAGAATGGTCCGAAAAAGAGAAAATATCCAGTGAGCAGCAGTTGTGTGGAGGAAAATGCCTTGTTGATGTCAGAGGAGAATGGGCAGACTGAATTGAGACGATAGAAAAGCAACAGTAACTCAAATAACCACTCATTACAACCAAAGTATGCAGAATACCATCTCTGAGCACTTTGAACCTTGAAGCAGATGGGCTACAGCAGCAGAAGACCACAATGGGTGCCACTCCTGTCAGCTAAGAACAGGAAACTAAGGCTACAATTCGCACAGGCTCACCAAAATTGGACAAGAGAAGATTGGGAAAACATTGACCAGTCTGATGAGTCTCGATTTCAGCTACAACATTCAGATGGTTGGGTCAGAATTTGGTGTAAACAACATGAAATCATGGATCCATCCTGCCTTGTATCACCGGTTCAGGCTGATGGTGGTGGTGTAATGGTGTGGGGGATATTCTCTTGGCACACATAGGGCCCCGTAGTACCAACTGAGCATCATTTAAACTCCACGGCCAACCTGAGTATTGTTGCTGATCATGTCCATCCCTTTATGACTACAGTGTACCCATCTTCTGATGGCTCCTTCCAGCAGGATAATGCACCATGCCACAAAGCTCAAATCATCTCACCACTGGTTTCTTAAACATGACAATGAGGTCACCGCACTCCAATGGCCTCCACCCTCACCAGATCTCATCCAATAGAGCGCCTTTGGGATGTGGTGGAACAGGAAATTTGCATAATGAGAGCCATAAAACATATAAAAATGAGTCAACAGTACCATCTACAGGCTGAAAATGTAAATGCAAAATATTTATAAATATATTATACTTACCTGATTAAAATATAAAATCTTTACATATATTTTTTTTTAATATCACATCTTAACAAATAAAGAATGTCTCTTCAAAGCAAATACACCCTTTAACTCTGGAGTTACAGTATATCTCACATGATTAAACGTATGTGTAACTACTGTACAGCAAATGTATCCACCCACAAAAATTAATGTTCTGTATTCTTTCAATGCCATGGATTAATCCATCAGCACTCAGAATCCAATTAACTGTAATGTTTCCAGCGGCCCTAAAATGCTTCAAATCAGTACACACCTGCAATGTCTATAAAACAGACATTAACTTACCACTGATATCAGTTTATAGCATCTGTACAGCCGTATTCAGCTAGATGCACATAAAGCACATAGGCATTCCTAGGACATCAACAATATAAAATAGACATGTAAAGCTTCCGTGGCAGAAATTCATTTAACATTAATAATCCAGCATGTCACATAAAAATACAATTATAGGTAGAACAATGTGGGGGAAATACTTTAGATCCAGAAACATTAATTTGAGGACAGGACAAACTGAAGCAGAATTTCTGTTACCAACAGTACAAGTATTCAGGGTCACCGTTATCAAATATGGAGCCCCGTAACTTACCCATTCATTGTGAAAGGAACCCCAGTACATCTTAAAGTAGTAGGAACAGCTATAACTCCCCCCCACATGCTTTAAATGTGGCCTTTCTCATACACGACTTGGAGAAGAACCAAATTCTAATAGCTAGATGACTGCTGAGAGCATCTCCAAAGCTGCAGCTCTTGTGGCATGTTCTCGGTCTGCAGTGGTCAGGACCGACCAAAAGTAGTCCATGGAAGGAAAATTGGCAACATAGTCATGGGCAGTGTTGCCAACCGCCAGTAAATTTACTGACAGTTTGTAAAAATCAGTGATTTTTACAACTGTCTATAAATATCAGGGTCTGATAATTTTTCAGGCTGTGCTGACTTTTTAAGTGTAAACCAGGCAGACTACTTGATATGGGTATTGTCAGTGTTTACATGTTGTGTTTAAGTATCAATTGTCTTAGTTTTTAATAGGAGTTCTGTTATTTTTCAGGTTGCCAGTAAAAAATGTGCTCCGCCAGTAAATTTTCCATGTTTTGCCTGTAAAAAACGCTGCGGGAGGTTGGCAACACTGGTCATGGGCGGCCAAAACTCATTGATGTCCGTGGGCAGAGAAGGTTGGTTCCTGTAGTCTGATCCAAAAGAAGAGCTTCTATAGCAAATAGTTGCAAATTGCTGAAAAAGTTATTGCTGGTTCCTATACAAAAGGTATTAGAATACACAGTACATCGCAGTTTGTTGTGTATGGGGCTAAGTAGCAGCAGACCGTTCAGAGTGTCCATGCTCAGCCAAAAGCACCTACATTGGGCAAGTGAGCATCAGAACTGGACCCCAAAGCAATAGAAAAAGGTGGCCTGGTCTGATTAATCATTTTTTTTTTTTTTTACATCATCTGGAAGACCGGATGCATGTGCATCACTTAACTGGGGAAGAGATGGCACCAGAATGCACTATGGGAAGAAGGCAAGCCGGTACAGGCAGGTACAACAGTAAAGCTTCAGAAGTTTAGAGAAGTCCATGCCTTGATTGGTCGGGACTGTTTTTCACAGCAAAAGAGGGACCTACTCAATATTAGGTAGGTGGTCATAATGTTATGGTCAGTGGTCATAATGTTATGGCCGATAGGTGTATTTATTACAGTTTGTAATAAATCTCAAACTAAATACCTGTCACATGACAGCAAAGCTCTGCTGAATGGGCCTGTGTATGCAGAGCAGACAACGTCACTGATGTCACCCCACCGGCATCCATGACACTAAGGCGTTGTTGACCCTGAGAGAGTTAACACCTACCAGCTGCACAGACGGACACATTCGTCAGAGCTTTGTGATCACACGACGGCTTGAAAACAGAATCAAAACAAGTATCTGCTTTGAGATTTATTACAAACTGTATGCAGCAAATAGAGCAGTGGGTAGGAAACATTCAAAAGGTGTGTTATTGTATAGCCTTTCCTTTCATTTACGTCCAGGTCAGCCAATCAGGAAGTGGACAGCTAATTAGAAGCAGGTCAAGAGGTAATATCACTAGATATCCATGACTCAAGCTTAGGGTCCCTCCTTTGTTACTCAGGGGGGCCACACTCATGTCCCTGGCCTAGGTGTCTCTGCTCTGCTAGTCCCAACGGCTATCTACCCTCACTAAGCCATTGTGAGCTGTCAGGTAAGAGGCATTAGTGGGACTAGAAGGAGCCCCCAACCAATCAGAGGGTGTGTCTCCCTACCTCCACCTACAGAATGACAAATAAAAAATCAAGTTTGATCAGCCACTGAGGTAGGCTATCACTGCAGGGTCAAGGAGGGAGTTAGGTGAATGTACAGCATTACCTTGAAGTCCTGTGATAACTGAGGGAGCTTGAGCTCTACCACGTTGCCTGCTTCCAAGTCAAGCCTCACCCTATGGGGCCTGGGCCTCAATTGTATTGCAACTATTGCACAGTAGAAAACGTTGAGTGCACATGTATTTTAAAATATACAGCTGTAGTCACCCTGTATTCTAATATGTTTTAATACTACTATATTCTAATATAATTTACTTTTTCTGTATAGTAGTTTTCTTGGGACAATTATTAATTTCTGATTTGGCTTTTCCCTTGTGTTTTGGAATTGTTGCAGTAGCCTTCTGTCACCAGTAGAAGTTACTGACACTTAGAGCTATAGTTATGGGACAAAAGCAAATCCTGTGCTATTGAGCATTTATTTCCTTTCTCACTCCCACTAGTACTTTTCTGCAGTGGTGCATGCTGGGAGAGGTTATATAAGCTTTTGGAGTGGCCTAGTGAGCTCTCTTTCCCCCAGGCTGTGGCCTGGGGAGGATGTGTCCAGAGTGTTATGCTGTGTAGGCCTAGTGGGTCCTATGGGGCCTAACACAGAATAAACAGAGCTGCCCTGCCTGGTTGTGAAGGGTACACTTATGAGATAGAAGGGTTTGAAGGGGATCTCACTGAATCCTGGCACTTCTTTCCCATGATGGAGTGGACAGTTTTGTCTGCTCTCAGAGAATCCTGGTACTACTTTTAAGCAATGGAGTCTGAAAGCCTGGTTGCTCCTGGAGACCTATCTCTAACCCTCTCTCCCTGTGAGCCGGAGTAATAAAACTATAAAAAGACTAAAGTGACTGCACCCTTCCTTGTCATGTGATGCTGTCCACTGTGGCTATGAATCCATCGTGAAGTAAATGCCAGCCTTCTTGCTGCTGGAGATGAGTCTGCTCTTTTCCACCATGTGGGAGGGCACTACACATCATAATGCTGGAAGGGAGAAAGGCAGGATAGTGGACTTTGCACTATATTCTTTCAACTAAGAAGGTTTTAGTGTATTTTGAACATGTCCTGTAACATGGACCATATATCAAAAAACAAATATTTGATATGTTATAGAAAACATCTAGAAAGATAAATTGTGCTCAAGCAGTACCGTGAAAAATGTGCCGTTTGTCTTGAATTCCTCTTGAAATATAGCAGTGCATTTCTGTGTCTTCTGTATATCCACCGTGGAAGATCATCTAAGGCACTGCTGCCTCCAAATGTTAGGCCATAGATGGCATAGACGGTTTGAATATTGGCTGGTTCAGCAGGCCGAAATTTGAACCGTGTGAGAGCAGGCTGAATGTACCAATTTGGTCAATCAATCAACTTGGGTACAACCAGCCTGCCGGATTTGCTTGTGATTATCGCTAGTGGCTGCTATAGCTGCTAGCAATAATCACTGTCTTCTCCCAGCAGGGACAACTCCCCCCCAGGAGCAGACAATTGCTCGGCAGGAAGGATTTCCCTGTCAGCACTGACTGTGTTGATGGGGGAATCGTGCAAAATTCTACACAACCACGGGTTGCATAAAAGACATTTCCACCATCTATGGCCTGTCGTAGTCTCACCAGATTTGGATTGAGATTTGGTAACGCCACTTCGTGATATGCTGCTCACTGTTCTCTTTGCTGGAGAGGAAAATGTACCTAAGTGCTTGCAGTGCAAGGATCTCCCTGATTTTGCTTTATTCATTATGTAGATCTGTCCTTCCTCCTCCTTCACTACTGCTGTTTGAATATTCCTCAGTCCAACAGTCATTAGGATGGCAGTTCTGACACAAGAAAACAAAGCTCTTCCTCTACCAAGATGGCCTCTTCCATACAAAGGCAGTGTTAAACAAGGCATTGCAAGTCAGTAATGGGGAAAAGATGAGTTGCAGGGAGACCACAGGACATAATGGTACATAGACCTTTGGTCCCCGATTGCCTTTTTTGGGCACTTTTCAGGTCCTCTTTAAGGGTCCTTCACATTTTTCTCTTTAGTGCATGTCTCAATGATAGCACGCATCTATTTGTGTTGCCAGAAGGAAAAAGAAAAGCACGCCGCTCCAGGTGAATGTACTGAGCCTGATGGACTCAATAATTGGGTGCTAGCCTCAGCTCCCTTCCATAATGCTGAAATCCAAACAAAATTGGCTGCACACCCTGGCCAGTCCAAGGAAATTATTGTGCAATCTTCAAAGAAAGACCACCACTTGGACACAGTCAAGCTAGAACTGGTTGACGCATTTCACACAAACTTTGTGCTTATTCATAATGAGTCATTCTTGGACTGGCCATGGTGTGCAGCCAATTTTATTTGGATTTCAGGTCTATTTGTGTTGCCATTCATTTTCAAGAGCACTCCAACACCAGGTGTGAATGGGGAGCAGGTCACTGGAAGGCTGTAAGAAGATTGCCAAGACCCTGAAACTGAGCTACAACAAGGTGGCCAAGATCATACAGCAGTTTATAAGGACAGGTTCCACTCAGAACAGGCCTCACCATGGTCAACCAAAGAAGTTGAGTGCACATGCTCAGCATCATATCCAGAGGTTGTCTTTGGGAAATAGACATATGAGTGCTGCCAGTATTGATGCAGAGGTTGAAGGGGTGGAGGGTCAGTCTATTGGTGCTTAGACCATATGCCGCACACTGCATCAAATTGGTCTGCATGGCTGTCGTCCCAGAAAAAAGCCTCTTCTAAAGATGATGCACAAGAAAGCCTGAAAACAGTTTGCTGAAGACAAGCAGACTAAGGACATGGATTACTGGAACCATGTCCTGTGGTCTGATGAGACCAAGATAAACGTATTTGGTTCAGATGGTGTCAAGCATGTGTGGCAGCAACCGGGTGAGGAGCACAAAGACAAGTGTGACTTGCCTAAAGTCAAGCATGGTGGTGGGAGTGGCATGGTCTGGGCTGCATAAGTGCTGCTGGCATTGGGGAGCTACAGTTCATTGAGGGAACCATGAATTCCAACATGTACTGTGACTTACTGAGCAGAGATCCCCTCCCTTCGGAGACTGAGCCCTAGGCAGTATTCCAACATGATAACGACCCCAAAGACACCTCCAAGTCGACCACTGCCTTGCTAAAGAAGCTGGGGTAAAGGTGATGGACTGGCCAAGCAGGTCTCCAGACCTAAACCCTATTGAGCATCTGTGGGGCATCCTCAAATGGAAGGTGGAAAAGCGCAAGGTCTCTAATATAAACCAGCTCCGTGATGTAGTCATGGAGGAGGGGAAGAGGACTCCAGTGGCAACCTGTGAAGCTCTGGTGAACTCCATGCCCAAGAGGGTTTAGGCAGTGCCGGAAAATAATGGTGGTCACATAAAATATTGGCACTTTGGGCCTAATTTGGACATTTTCACTTAGGGGTGTACTCACTTTTGTTGCAAGCGTTTTAGACACTAATGGCTGTGTGTTGAGTAAGGTTGCCACTTCATCTCTTTAAACCGGAACACATACGAATTACAAATGTTCTGAGGCTAATGCAGATAGTGCACCTTAATTAGCCCCAGAACTTGTGTAATTAATATGTGATCGGTTTTAAAGTGATGAGGTGGCAACCCTAGTGTTGAGTTATTTTGAGGAGGCAGCACATTTACACTGTTGTACAAGCTGTCCACTCACTACTTTACATTGTAGCAAAGTGTCATTTCTTCTGTGCTGTCACGTGAAAATATATAATAAAATATTTACAAAAATGTGAGGGGTGTATTCACTTTTGTGAGATACTGAATGTGTTGCCTTGCAATTCACTGGGGAAAAAATGAGGCAGGTATGCTTTTATTGACTTCAACATGCTGAAAAATGAAAAATATGTGTTAAAAATACAAACGTTGTTGTAAAGGTCACTTTAAGTAAACGTATACCGTTTTATACAATTTTGTTTCATCTTTATCCATTATGGTGTGGCTAAACAAAAAAAAAAAATTTGGAAAAAACTTCAAAAGCTAAAATAGTACAAAAAAACAGGGTCCACTCTCACAAGGTCTGCTCTCTGATGGAATATATATACAGCGAGAAGAACATGTCAGTAATCAATGACACAGTGACCATTTCATACTGACACATCAAAGAGGCCCTGTTCAGAGTACAAATGATTATGTCATACCACCATAATGTTAAAGAGGTCACTAAATGTTCCTTGAATTTACAATGAGGAGAAAAGCCATCTTAACTACAATGAAAGCCAGAAGACCCTAAAGGAATATATAGTGCTTTTGTACATATTTTCTTTTCAACCTTTTTTTTATTGTTATAGAAATGAAAGCAGGTCATATTCCAATATAAAAGGGAACATAATGTATACATACAATTGCAGAGCTCCAAAAGATGTCATTCAGAGTCACGATAGATATGTAGTATGCATAAAGAAGAAGGAGGCACAAGGCCTTCAAAACATAAAGTCAAGCAACAGTAGAACCAACATTGGAACAATGACAGAAGTATCCAACACTGGTGGACAACAGATATGCAGAGAGAAAACCTCAGAAAATCACATTCCTGTGGTTTAAAGTAAGAGGATGTAAAGGAAAGTATAAAAGAAAGAGAAAAAGGAAAGAAGGCAAGAAAAGAGGGGGGAGGTTGACCACTCCAGGTGGGTCCAGGACTCAAAACATATTAGCCAGAGGAGGCAAAGACTCAGGGTTCCTGGAGAAACTTGTCAAAGCCAGGTGAAAGAAAATAGTCCATGAAAGGTTGAAAGGCTAAATTTTAAGATGTTTGGAAATCTTTATTGTAAATAGTTGCTTCGATTTTACTAGGTATCACAGCCTGGGCGACCCTATGCTTGGTTTCAATGGTGCAAAGGGTACTTCCAAGCACATATTATGGTTTGTTTGGCTGCTGTCATGATTTGTAATATGAGGCGGAACGGGGCTCTGGTACAGTCCAGGGTATTACGATTCAGCAATGCGAGGGATGGATCAGGATCGAGCGTGGAGATGAACAGGTTGGAGGCCATTTGCCAAATCTCAGTCCAAAATTGCTACACAACAGGGCAAGTTCACCAGATATGTACGTGAGTACCCTCAGGACCCCAAGAACGGAAACACACAGGGGGAGAACCAAGTAGAAACTTGTAGATCTTTACCGGGTATATTTTCTTTCTTAATTATTATTATGATCAGTGCTAACAAAACAAACACATTAAATACATCTTTTCTTCAGTTTATATAGTATTTATATAGTATTTTATCCAACCAGCAACTTTGGAGCTTTCAGCAACTTTTCACATTATCCGCTTTCTTCTTACCACCTGTTATAAAAAAAATCCATAATGAAAGAACACAAGCGCCCATCTAAGTGCAGCAATCTAGGACACCTTTTATTAGAGATATACACAGGCTACTCACAAAGGAAAGATGATATCAGGCATTAATATTAAAGACACATCCTCTCCCTGCAGTGGTGGGTCCGGCCAGCTCTCAGCATCTGTGGACTCCTAAGGCGTTGTCGCTCCTTCCTCAGGCCATGACATAGGCCAGAGGAAGGAGCACATGCTCCAACAATTCGTCGCCTTGGCAACCCCCTGAACCTGTGTGACGTCGCTACTAGCCACCCACGCTGCCCACAGCCCTTGGGAACGCTGGAATCCACCGGCTGTGTACTGTTAGGAACCCGCAGATGCTGAGAGCTAGCCGGACCCGCCACTGCAGGGAGAGGATGTGTCCTTAATATTAATGCCTACTATCATCTTACCTTTGTGAGTAGCCTGTGTATAGCTCTAATAAAAGGTGTCCTGGTTTGCTGCACTTAGATGGGCGCTTGTGTTCTTTCATTACAGTCTATCGCAAGAAGCTTTCCACTTGTCACAGAGCTACCACTAAGTTCACAACAGATGGACTTTTATGGACTTTAGGCCTACTGATATATTTGCTTCCCTGACACTTTTGGGTTAACTTGAAAGTGACCAGCCTTTTGGGACTTATATTGCGCCAATTTAACCCTTTGTTTATACAAAACACTCTTGCTGTGTATGAAGATCAATAGCTTATGCTGAAATTTACACACACATGAAAATAAGGAGTGACTCATCTCTTATCAAATGACGTATTTCTGAGCGAGGTCCTGTGGTGTCTTTTCACATAACCCAAAGTGCTATGGGGATTCTTTGTTGTGTAAAAATATATTAGTAAAATAAAGATGTATTGTTACATCAGACAGGTGAATTTATCATCATTTTATATTTCAATAGTTTTTATTGCGTTTCAACATTACAATACAAAATTTTGTACTTTTCTTATCAACTACATCAATTCACATACAGCTTGGTGTTGCATATATTTACACATCTGTAATGTACCGAATAAAGAGAATCAGCACATGGTGGTTACAAGATTGCTTCCACCTTTGATGGAGAAAAGAAGGGGCCCCCCCTCATCCAAAACCTCATACGGGTTAAATTGCGTCTAGGCCTGGAGAGGATTCCCTCCCACCCTCCATCCCAAATATGTTTATTACAGCCGAAGCTCATTGAGGATGACTAAAATACATTTAAGGTGGTGTATCGGTGGTATTATACAAATAACCAAGACATCATGTGTGTTATTCAAAGAGCTATGAGAACGACGAACAGCGAAAATCATTTGAACAATATTCCCGTGAGGTGGGTCCGGAGGAGAGGGTATGGGCAGGGGACATGACCCCTGAGAGAACTGACTGAAACCATGGCCACCCCAAAAGGGAGCAAGCTGCGACCCTGGCCAGCCAGTCCCCACCGTTCCCGACTCCCGGGCCCTCCCCCACTGTCAACATGTAACTAGGGGTTATTAAAACCAGAGCCCAGCCAACAAATGTAGGGCAAGTGCCAACCTTGAAAGGCTCTAGATATCAGTTTCAGGCTATCAGAAACTTGAGATACTGTTATATAATGGGAGAGAAAATAAAATAGGTAGAGAGAGAGAAGGAAGTGGTAGTAGAAAAAGGAGGTAGTGTTTAATGCAGACGCCGCCGTGGACTCGCGTCATAGAAACCAAGTGGTCCAAACGCACTTGGAGGTCACCAGGCATTCCCTGCCCAAACTAAAATGTGGGGTTACCCGTTACTAATCAGTGAAACCCCCGTGTACCTGGCCCACGGCTCCCAAATTTTGTCGAATTGATGAGAGGTATTTAGGATTTTATGGGAGATCTTTTCTTGGGTCATAATCCAAGAAACTTTCCGTTTGGCCTGGTGAAATGAGGAATGTATCATCATTTTAACATCCTTGCCCAGCCTCCATAATGGGTATTTTTTTTAAACAGAAAACCATACGATGTGTCTGTTTACTCCATTGGGAGGCTCATAGAAGTCAATGGCAGAGCATCAATACAATCTAACATGCATCTTGATGTTTTCTCACAGCACATAGAGTTGGGAGACTGGCTCTTCACTTTCTAGATACACAGAGTGACCACCAGCAGAAGTGGATCTATGGGAGTTTTTTGGGACTTTTTTCTTTGAACTTTTCCCTTCTGGACTTTCCGCCTATGTTATTAACTGGTCAAATTCTAATGCCATATTTTCATGTGGTCAAGATTTGGATATAATAGCGTGGCACTGTTCTTTTATCTGCTCACTGTGTAAAATATTACATGGTGTGCTGCTGCTGTGATATCCTGAACCATATACTTTTTACCTAAGTACAGTATATACTTGTATAACAACTAAATAGTATTAATAAACCTTGGACAATGGCTGTTAACCCTATCCACTCCAAATTCTAAATTCAAAAACACATTGGAAATGCATGTATCATGGATCAAAAATGTACATAAATGTACAAAGGTAACACTCATTGTTGAATGACAACACACCAGCCAAATGCTACAAATAATGCATCTATATGCTCATGTCTACATTTAAATAAGCTTTAAAGTGGTTGTAAAGCAGTGATTCTCAACTCCTGTCCTCAGGACCCACTAACAGGCCAGATTTTAAGTATTACCTTAGGGAGATGCAGACTCGAATACTGCAATCACTGAGCAGCAAATGATATCACCTGTGATGCAGTTCAGTTATCTTGCAAACCTGGCCTGTTAGTGGGTCCCGAGGACCGGAGTTGAGAACCACTGTTGTAAAGGCTGAAGGTTTTTTTACTTGCATGCATTCTATGCATGAAGGTAAAATACCTTCAGTGTGCAGCTCCCCCCTCAGCTCCCATTAAAATACTTACCTAAGCTCGATCTTGATCCAGTGATGTGCACGAGACCTGAGGCTCTCCCAGGTCTCTCCCTCTAAGCCACAGCTTAGATGCAGTAGCAGGAGCCATTGGCTCCCACTGCTGTCAATCACAGCCAGGAAGGCGGGAGCGGGGGGCAGGGCTGAGCCATGCTCTCTTTGTCTTATGAATGCAGAGAGCTGGCTTGGGAATGAGCACACACGAGGGGCTTGCTATGGGGGCACTCGGCAAGGGGGAGGGGCCCAAAGTTCCGGAGGGGGACCTAAGAAGAAGAGGATCGGGGCTGCTCTGTGCAAAACCTTTGCACAGAGCACGTAAGTATAACATGTTTGTTTTTTGTTTTGTTTTTTAATAAAAAATGTTCCTTTGCAATCGCTTTAACTGTGCAGCCACTTCCTGTTGTAGGTGACAACACTGTTTGTCTGTCTCCCAATTGTTCTGCTGTGTTGTCTCCCTGTCACTGGTTCTCCCAATGAACTCTACAAGCAGCCATGCCAATACACATTGCACAGGTCTGGGTCTACTGTTGTCACTATCAGCATACCTGGGGACTATTGAAACCAAAATCTGAGAATGTAGCGGTGGAGTGATGGGTAGAGCTAATAGTGGCATACGTGGCTCATAGCAATAAATAGTAGGTGTGGCAAAATCTGGGTATAAAATTTGAGCCTATGTACAGAGTGCAGGGGTCAGAAATATATAATGTGCATAGTGCAGGAGTCAGAAGTATGTAATGTACATAGTTCAGGAGTCTGAGATGGGTAATGTTTAGAGCAGGGGTCAGGTGTCTGATGTAAAGAGTGTGGGAGTAGTTAGTGGGTAATGCACCTAGTGCGTTAGTCAAGTGTATGTAATGTACATAGATCGAGTGTCAGAAGTATATACAGCCCAGCACACAGCAGCTATTTTGTTTGTTTTTTTCTCCACCACCCTCTTATACATAGCTCAACAGTAACACCTATACACACTGTATACACATACATACCCACTGCATACACATGAATGCAACATACATTCACATTGCAACTCACTGCATACAACATGCATACACACTTGTCACACAAATTCATATAATATTCATACAACAACCATGTACTACATACACATGCATGCATGAATATGCATGAAATCAGAAATACACACGGTATACACAGTCATACAAAATATGTACATACACATTGTATACACATGTGTAGTGCAGCACGGTGGCCAAGACCATACAGTGGTTTAACAGGACAGGTTCCACTCAGAAAAGGCCTCGCCATGGTCGCCAAAAGAAGTTGAGTGCATGTGCTCAGCATCATATCCAGAGGTTGTCTTTGGGAAATAGACATATGAGTGCTGCCAGCATTGCTGTAGAGGTTGAAGGGGTGGGGGGTCAGCCTGTGAGTACCATACGCCACACACTGCATCAAATTGCCTACAGTCAAGCATGGTGGTGGGAGTGTCATGGTCTGGGGCTGCATGAGTGCTGCCGGCACTGGGGAGCTACAGTTCATTGAACCATGAATGCCAACATGTACTGAGACATACTGAAGGAAAGCATGATCCACTCCCTTTGGAGACTGGGCCGCAGGGCAGTATTCCAAGATGACAACCCCAAACACACTGCCAAGATGACCACTGCCTTGCTAAAGAAGTTAAGAGTAAAAGTGATGGACTGGCCAAGCATGTCTCCAGACCTCCACCCTATTGAGCATCTGTGGGGCATCCTCAAACGGAAGGTGGACGAGCACAAGGTCTCTAACATCCACCACCTCCATGATGTCATCATGGAGGAGTAGAAGGGGACTCCGGTGGCAGCCTGTGAAGCTCTGGTGAACTCCATGCCCAAGAGGGTTAAGGCAGTGCTGGAAAATAATGGTGGCCACACAAAATATAGACACTTTGGGCCCAATTTGGACATTTTCACTTTTGTTGCCAGCAGTTTAGACATTAATGGCTGTGTGTTGAGTTATTTTGAGGGGATATCAAATTCACACTATTATACAAGCTGTATATTCATTACTTTACATTGTAGCAAAGTGTAATTTCTTCAGTGTTGTCACATGAAAAGATTGAATAAAATATTTACAAAAATGTGAGGGGTGTACTCACTTTTGTGAGATACTGCATGTTAAAGAGCCCTGACCAATTCCCAACCTGGATTGGCAGTCCTTCTTAAATACTGTGATCTCCCCAGCTTGGGGAGGAGAGTGTCAGGTGGCAGAGAGGAGATGTAGCAGAGGTTGCTCAGGCCTCACCCAGGAGGGAGTCCCCAGTCTGAAGGCGGTGACCTTGAGACCTGGAGGCTCGATTGCAGCCAGGAATGGAGAGAGAGATCCTGGAGTAGCACAAGCGAGCAGGAGAGCAACAGAGAGGCTACAGGAAATGCTCTTTAAAGGATCTACCGGTGTGGTAGTGACAGATCCTGGGAGCAGGAGAAGAGGACTGGAGCAGGCTGGGAGGAGACAGTGGACAGTGAAGGGGCTAGTCAGGGGAGCGGTGTCACTGGACAGTGAGGCAGGCCAGAGTGGCCTGGAAGAGGATGGGCTGGGAGCAGTAGTCCATCAAGACCCAGCTAGTGCAAATGTACTTAGCTACACTCTGAGGGCCCTGTGACCCTTGCCTGTGACAAGTGGTCCGTAGGTCCAGGCCTCACCACGTGCTAGCAGGGGTGGAGGAAGATGCAATGGAGTCTTGATAAATTTCTCTTCAAGCCTAACAGAAAGGAAGCAAGTGTTCTGCAGGAGAGAAGTGGAGAGGTCAGCAAGTATTAGTGCTGGAGGAAGAAGGAGCGTATCGGTCAGCAAGCGTCAGTGCTGGAGGAAGGAGGAGTGTATATACGGTGGTGTATATAACATGGTCCTGTTCTTGATCTTTGGGCATCCCACAGTCATCCCTACCCTATCCAAGTTTAACCCCTCAACAAAACAACAAAGTACTGACCTGTTCA
This sequence comes from Glandirana rugosa, assembly GCA_018402905.1. NCBI lineage: Eukaryota > Metazoa > Chordata > Amphibia > Anura > Ranidae > Glandirana > Glandirana rugosa. Next base: position 89,041 of record BLSH010164298.1, on the reverse strand, counting down.
CTGACTACAGATGAACATAAAAGTGTGTGATTGAGGGCAGAGAGACAAGTGAACCACAACTACCAGTCGCCCCTAAGGGGGCCATTGGCTATACATGCATACAACATACATACACACGGTATACACATTCACACAACATACACACACACACACACAGTATAAATATACATATGTACATACACATGCATACAACATAGAGACATACTGCATACACATGCAAACACTTAATTCTCTGGTGGTATTGCTGGTTTCTTCAGTTTCTTGTGCCTCCGCTCCTGGGGGTGGCAATGGCGTATATATTTCCACCTATATGCCCCGCGCCATCCACTTTGCTCCCACACTACTCCTCCCTCTCTTTCTCCTGTCCTGGCAGTTGGCAAATGCAGGGCACAGCACGTGGGAGAAGTGACATCACTGCACTTTGTTTGCATTCCAACTGGAGCAAAATTCTGTCATTGCCAGGTCAATTTTGGTAAGTTCCCAGGTATGATCATAGCAAAACCTACCCCAACAAATGCCATGCAGCCATCACTGGAGTGTATGTAGACAGGAAGCAAGTGCAAATATTCTATGAGAGAGATCAGCATCATTAACATGCAACAAAGAATAAAAAAATTAAGGATGTTTATGAAACGTGGTGCTATAGCAAACTAAATGTCAGTTAGAGTTTACATCTGATTTAAGAAAGCTTTGGCTAAACCTTTACAACCTGCACACTCTCATAGGTCATTAAATGCAACAATCGACCCTACAGGATCAGTGTAATTGGAGGTATTTTAACCACTGGTGCCTCATTACTTGAAAATCCCATGGAGCTTGTCATTAATTAATAATTGTCACCGACTGTATATATGGAGTGTCTGCAAACAGAAAATGAAACGAGGTGACTCGCTTTAACCAAGTCGCTTATTAAAAGGCAAAACAAATGGGCAATTAGCAGAAAGGAGACGCGAGTACAGCTGTGACGAAGGAAAGGCTTACCACCAACATTAATGCTGTCACTCGGTGGTCATGAACCAGTTCTTAGCTGCACGTGACGGTTAATTGTACGGGAATGGAAAGTACAGTCAGAAGATTCAAGTTTTTTTCTTTTAAAACAACCACGGCATGTCAGCAAATTGTCAAAAAGCTGGCCGCAGGTGGATGGCCAACATGTCCAAATGTCCAAATAAAAAATACAAAATTATCTATTGCACATATACTACCGGTATATATAAATATATATATATACACACATACACACACACTATATTGCCAAAAGTATTGGGACACCCCTCCAACTCATTGGATTTAGGTGTTCTAATCACCTCCATGGCCAGTTAGCCACAGGTGTATAAAATCAAGTACCTAGGCATGCAGACTGGGTCTGCAAACATTTGAGAAAGAATGGGTCACTCTCAGAAGCATAGTGGTACCATGATAGACTGCCACCTGTGCAATAAGTCCATCCGTGAAATTTCCTTGCTACTAAATATCCCACTGTCAATTGTTAGTGGTATTATAACAAAGTGGAAGCAACTGGGAACAACAGCAACTCAGCCACAAAGTGTTAGGCCATATAAAATGGCAGAGTGGGGTCAGTGCATAGTGAAGCTCACAGTGTGCAGAAGTCACCAACTGTCTGCAGAGTCAATAGCTACAGACCTCCAAGCTTTGTGTGGACTTCAGATTTGCACAACAACAGCGCACAGAGAGCTTCATGTAATGGGTTTCCATGGCCGAGCAGCTGCATCCAAGTCTTACATCACCAGGTGCAATGCAAAGTATCAGATGCAGTGGTGTAAAGCACGCCATCATTGGACTCTAGAGTAGTGGATACGAGTTCTCTGGAGTGACGAATCACACTGCTCTGTCTGGCAATCCGATGGACGTGTCTGGGTTTGGCGGTTGCCAGGAGAACAGTACTTGCCTGACTGCATGGTGCCAAGTGTAAAGTTTGGTGGAGCTGGGATTATTGTGTGGGGTTGCTTTTCAGGGGTTGGGCTTGGCCCCTTAGTTATAGTGAAAGGAGCTCTTAAGGCGTCAGCATACCAAAACATTTTGGACAATTTCATGCTCCCAGCTTTGTGGGAACAGTTTGGGGATGGCCCCTTCCTTTTCGAGCATGACTGCGCACCAGTACACAAATCTAGGTCAATAAAGACATGGATGAGCGAGTTTGGGGTGGAGGAACTTGACTGGTGTGCACAGAGTCCTGACCAGAAACCTGCTAGAAAACCTTTGAGATGGATTCGTGAGTGGAGACTGCAAGCCAGGCCTTCTTGTCCAACATCAGTGCCTGACCTCACAAATGCAGTGCTGGAAGAATTATCAAACATTCCCATAGATACCGGCATGTGCCAGAAATGTAACACTCCCATTAGTTGTGCTCTAAACCAAACTGTCAAACCATCCAATGGCTGGTGTCATAGCTGATCACATGTGCAGCATCATGGCAGTTGTAAATTAACGACTTCGTGATTGCGCACCGTGTTTTCACAGCGGCAGTCGGGATGCTGAGCGTGAATCGCCGTAAAAAGGCGGTGATATGTGAACAGCCACTAGGGGGCGCGCCCGACGCACTCCTGAGGAGTGTGCCCGCGGCTCGGGTGGACCCGATGTCCGCCGGCAAGCCGCGATGAGCGGCCACATGGAAAGAACAGGGAACCACCGATGTAAACATGGCGGTTCCCCGCTCTGTTAGTAGGGGCATGAGTGATCTACTGATCCCTGTCACTGGGATCAGTTAGATCTCTCATGCCCATGTTAGGCCAACCCCCCCACAGTAAGAACACACCCAGGGAACACAGTTAACCCCTAGCTCTCCCCCCCAAGTTAACCCCTTCACTGCCAATGACATTTATACAGTAATCAGTGGACATTTAATTTTCTGATCGCTGAATAAATGTCATTGGTCCCAAAAAAGTGTCAAAAATGTCCGACATGTCCGCTGCAATATCACAGTACCGCTAAAAATCGCAGATCGCCGCCATTACTAGTAAAAAAATAAAAACCCCATCCGTAAACGCGGCCACTTTTGCGCAAACCAATTAATAAACGCCGATTGCGATTTTTTTTATCACAAATATGAGGAATTATATAAATCGGCCAAAAACGGTGAAAAAAAATTTTTTTTAATTTTTTTTTTGATTTGAATTTTAGCAAAAAGTAAGAAATTTGGGTTTTTTTGCAAAATGGTCGCTCTTCTTTTGTTTATAGCGGCGATCAGAAATGACGCAGAGGCGATCAAATACCACCAAAAGAAAGCTCTATTTGTGGGAAAAAAGACGCAAATTTTGTTTGGGTACAGCGTCGCACGACCGCGCAATTGTCAGTTAAAGCGACGCAGCGCAAAAAGTGCTCTGGTCCTAAAGCTGGAAAACCTTCCGGTTGGTAAGTGGTTAAACAGAGGCCAAGATGGCAGCTTCCTTGGCTGAAAATGATAGCAGGGTTTACTACCACTTCAATCAGTATTCCAGCCTGGGTGTCCATAGGCCTGAAGATCATTGTTCAGTTGGGCTGAGATCAGGTTTGGTACATCTCCCTATATTTATTAAGAGAAACTCCATCTTTACATAATTTTTAGGTAAACTTTATATTCCAAGCCAGCCAGGACAAAATAATAATCCCTTTAAAAAGATGCAGACAAGTTCTGGCTAGACTCTATGGGCAGCCTCAGGATAGACATCAGAATGCCCAAGCTTGAGTCAGGCCATTTGTTTAAATGCAAGTTATACAGAAAAGGAGAAAAACTCAAAAAAATATAATTCCTGCAGAAAATGCTGCTCTGGGATCACTCCAGTGCTGGTGATGTGATTTCTGATCAGACAGTAGACCAGCTGACTATCCCATTCAGCAAAGATCACACGGATGAAGGCCCAAGCTTTGCCTCATGGAAATAGCACCTTCTACAGGAACAGCTATTCCAGTCCTTCTATCTTTCATTAATTATTTATTAATGCAGATTATAACATATGAATCTAAGTTTAGATCCAGTCTGAGACTGCAACATCACTATACCCTTGTCAGTCTCTGACACCTAACCAGCATGCTAGTCCTATAGCAGTAAAACTGTATGGAGTCCAGGAGTCAGAGCATGGAAGCTTCTATCAGATTCTTCTCATAGATAGTCCTAGCCCTAATATATTTTCTATAAAAAGGGTATTTTTTATCTATCGTTATGTTTATCATGAGACCATCACAATAACTGCCACAATCTCTGAGCTCAACTGCCTTTTCTAAGCACCATTTTCAAGAATGTTCATCTGGTTGATCAACAAAGGTTACTGGCGTTCTAGAAGAATTCTGTGCCCGCCACTTTCCTTTATCGCCCTTATAGAGAGACACAGGATGGTAGTAATTCTTGGACATGTAGGTTATACTGCCTCCCACAGGAAGTTTTTTACAATGGCAAATAAAAAACGTAAATCAAGCCCTCATAAAAAAAAACTCTGCCTCCAACTGTCCTTGTGAGAATACAAGGCCTAAATATACAGAGAAGTGGAACCTATATCCTATAATAAACTTCAAGAAAAAGATTTTGTGGTAAGTACAAAAATTAAATTCTCGTTATTAGCCATTGAGGGACACAGGAAGATCGTGATTCTTGGACATGTGGGTTATACTGCCGCCTACAGTAGGTTTGGACAATTTCACATATTACATACACTGAGAGATGGAACCAATATCCCATAATAGACTTCAAGAAAACGATTTTGGTGGTAAGTACAAAAATTGAATTGTCTTTATTATCCATTGAGGGACACAGGATAGTAGTAATTCTTGGACATGTGGGTTATACTACCGCCTACAGGAGGTTTGGACAATTTCACATATTAAATACATAGAGAGGTGGAACCAATATCCCATAATAGACTTCAAGAAAACGATTTTGGTGGTAAGTACAAAGATTGAATTGTCTTTATTATCCATTGAGGGACACAGGAAGGTCATAATTCTTGGACATGTGGGTTATACTGCTGCCTACAGGAGGTTTGGACAATGGCACATAAAAAACGTAAATCAAGCCCTCATACCAAAAAAAAAAAAGCCCTGCCTCCAACTGTCATTGTGAGAATACAAGACATAAATACACAGAGAGGGAGAACCTATATCCCATAATAGACTTCAAGAAAAAGATTTTGTGGTAAGTACAAAATTCAAATTCTCTTTATTATCCATAGAGGCACACAGGATAGTAGTAATTCTTGGACATGTGGGTTATACTGCCGCCTACATGAGGTTTGGACAATTTCGCATATTAAATACACAGAGAAGTGGAAACAATATACCATAATAGACTTCAAGAAAAAGATTTGGTGGTAAGTACAAACATCTAATTGTCTATATTATTCATTGAGGGACACAGAGGATGGTAGTAATTTTTGGACATGTAGGTTATACTGCCACCTACAGGAGGTTTAGGCAATTTCACATAAAAAATGTTAAGCTAGCTAACACCTAAACACAGAGAAGTGAATCTAGGGGTTCCTGGGATTGCACAGATCAGCACCCCAACCCCTCTTCTGGAGTGCCCTGCCTGTGCTGTCTGCTCCTCCCCTCCTCCAAGTGCCCCCTCAGGAAGCTGTTTGCTATGGGGGCACTTGTGCAGGCACACTCCCGAGCCAGGCTATCTGCATCTATAGACACTCCGCCCCGCTCTTTGCTCCATTCCTCATATAAAATTGATCAGATAAGCAGCAGGAAGAGAGGGGCCTCCTTATAATGGCCAGGGTAGGTGAGCAGACTAGGGAACTATGCAAATGCAATACCTGGATTTCTTCTTTAATTCTTTAGCTTAAAATATAATTTGTCTGGGTGCACTGTCCCTTTAACAAAATGTTTATCAAAATCTCTTCTTTTTTTAGCCTGGATATTTTGTTATAACGTAGCTCTAAATCTTAACATGATGGCATGTAGTCTGCTAAAGTTCTGTGTATTATAAACAATTGCTAAATGTTATTTTTCAAAAAAATACTGTTCTCACCTTTTTTATCTTTTGCATGTTGGTGCTGCTGATCTCCTCCAGGGACCAGGGTGGATTGTGTCTGTGTGATGTGTGTCAGCACCGCCGCTTGTATTCTCCATCAGGGAGTGCATGTCTCAGGGTGACAACCCAGCAGGACATATGGGTGATGGTTGTCACTCAATAACAGGAAGTATCTAAAGACTTTCATCGGGAGATCACCAGTTATTATTTTAATGAAAGCTGCAGATTTCAAAAGATTAATGACACCTTTTGATAGGACAATAATATGGTGATCATATATGACATTTTAGTGATTGGGTTTCCAAAAATATTAGGCCTAGGTTTAGATATAGCAATATGCTTTTCAGAGGCGATTGACGGATGATGAGGATGCAATCTGACGCCTCCTCATCGCCTGTTCCTCATTTTTGATAAAAAAAAGTGTCACAACCACGTGCACTCAACGCAATTGTGGGGCATTTGTGCCACTTCAGTATTCACTTGAATGGGTTGTGTTCAGCGCACTTGCCATCTGCCAACCGCGATATCTTAGGTGGGGAAGCATCGAGACTGAACCATCACACGTGAACATCGTTCGCTGCCTTTGCAGCTTAAAACCGTATTAAAATGGTTCTAAAGGCAAAAAAGGTTTTTTTTTTTTTATCTTAATGCATTCAATGCATTAAGATAATGCCATTGGCTCACTCTGCTGTCAATCAAAGTTGGTGAGCCAGTAAGGTGAGAGAGGGGCGGGGTTGAGCCATGGTTCTATATCTGAATGGACACAGCAGTGGCTCGGCTAGGGTGCCCCCATAGCAAGCTGAACTCGACAGGAGGCCAGGAGCACCGGCAATGGACCAAAGAAGAGGATGACCTGTGCAAAACCATGACACAGAGCAGGTAAGTATAACATGTTTGTTATTTTTAAAGAAAAAAAAACTAGACTTTAGTATCACTTTAAGGGGCGGTTCACACTGCAATGTGGGAATCCTGCGAATCCACTGCGGGTTCCCGGTGGCAGTTCACACTGCTATATGAAAACTGTGGGTAGTGTCAATAGAAAGCTAATGACACCCCCAAATCAGTTCGCATATCGCACTGCGAACTGTAAACTCGCACAGGAATCGGATCGCATGGTGTGAACAACCCGATTCTGACCCTGCCAAAACAAAATGGTCCTGTGCTAGTTTGCTCCGATTGCGATGCAAATTCAGCCATACAATCTCTATGGCTGAATTTGCATCGCACAGAGATCGCATGTGATTTACACTGCAGTGTGGTGCGAATCATATGCGATCTGCGGGATCGCAGCAGTCTGAACTGGCCCTAAACCCAAAACCAAAAATGTAGTATATTGCAGTTTAACAATCTATATCTGTGGTGGCTGCATTAGTTTTCTTTTCTTTTTCCCCTCTGTTTTCACCCGGTGATCTGGTCAGTAACACACTTCCTGTATTAGTGAAATGTTGTGAGATATTCAGGTACTTTTAAATAGCCTTGCAGGATTTAAATGTCATTTTTGCATGTGTGCACTGTAATATGCTGTCCTGTATTAGTGAGACACACCTCTGGAGGAATGAGTACAGGAGGCACAGCAGAGAACAGCATTGTCAGTCTGGGGGAGAGGAGTGTTCAATGTATTAGCAGATTTAGGCTGGATTCACACCTATGCATTTTTAGTGCTTTTTGCATTTTGCTGATTTGCACTACAGAACGTGTTCCATGGGAAACCATGATAAATAGACTGCAGTGCAAATGGGCAAGATTCAAAAAGCACTAAAAATGCATAGGTGTGAATCCAGCCTTAGATACAATAATGAACTGAAGCCAAACAACAGCCCACACTATATAATCTGTTACAGCAAACAGTTTTTCCTTTTGGGATAAAGGTTGTACATAAATAAATAAAAGCCGATTATTTTAACCACCCCTATCAGCGTTAAGTTGTTTGTCTCATTCATGTAAACGAATACATTCTGCTGGAGAGCTTGTGCTTTTGAAAAAAAAAAAAATCGCTGGCTGGATCACCAGATGAAAATAGAAGAAATAAATCCTAAAAAGGAAAACGTATGCAGTCATCACATCTAAGAATTTGTGAGCTGCAATAAAATAAAGGTTTGCTTTTGGGTTTATTAGGGGAAGAGGGTTGGGAGGGGGGCACAAAAATTGCAGCTCAGCCATGCATTTTAAACACTCCCCCCTCTCAACCACACGTCTAAACTAAGCCTAACTGTTCTCAGTTTTCTTTGAGTGCAGATTTGTCAATCCAGATCCGAATAGAAGATCCTACAAAACATCAGCTGAGTGGATGTTTCATGTTACAAATATATAAACAGAGAAATACAAATTTCACAGCTTTTTCCATCTAACTTCTCATGTCTGGGGGCTGGCGGACGGGGCAGGCGTTATAAATCTAGCGTGCTTTCCATTGACGATCGGTCCAAAATATGCGGCTGACCGTAAATTTGCTGTTTGTTTGTGAAATATTGAACTCGTCTCTCTCGGAATAGCTGGCAGACAGCGGGGATATTATAGAGAAACAGGACAGGAGGTATGGATTGCAGCACAATAAGAAGGATTGCGACGGACTTATCCAAATAACGAGGTGAAATGACAGCTAGATTGCCGGCTAGCCTGGCGTGACCCGTCCTGCGCTGAAAACACAGGAAGGCGACACTAATTTGCACGGCAGCCGGCGAGGTTCCAAGTCAGGATTCCACCCAGCAGATTCTGAAACCCAACAGAATGTTCAGCAGGAGGATAATGTTCTGCAGTGGGGAGATAACAGGCTTCCTAGAAAAAGCTGAACGAGTGCTGTAACCCTCAGCAACTGAATACAAACGTTCACTTTGGTCTGCAATTGTTTAAAGCATATCTCTGATTGGCTGAACAAAAATAAGGCTCATTTTGAGCCAATTGGACTCCTTTTATACAGTATCTGAGGTCACCAGCCTCCACCTCATCCACCTTACTATCCGATCCGTGGCTGTTGCCCCTCTTTGCCAAATCCTCCACTGCCTACCTCTAGCCCAGCGGTCTACAAACTGTGGCTCGGAGGCTGGATGCAGCCCTTAGCTTTCCTTTATCCGACCCTTGGAGCACTATTCCATCCACTGACACCAACAATGGGGCATAATTCCTGTCGCTGGCACGAAAAGTGGGCTCTATTCCTCCCACTGGCACCAACAATGGGGCACAATTCCTTCCAATGACACCAATGATGGGGCATAATTCCTTCCATTGATACCAACAATGGACCACAATTCCTTCCATTGACACCAATTATGGGACAAAATTCTTTCCATTGATGCCAACAATGAGCCACTATTCCTCCCACTCAGAGCAGCGAAAGGGCACAATTCCTCCCACTGGCACCAACACTGGACCACAATTTCCTCCATAGACACCAATGATGGGACATAATTCCTTCCATTGATGCCAACAATGGGGCAATATTCCTCCCACTGACCCCAGTGAAAGGGTACAATTCCTCCCACTGACACCAATAATGGGGCACAATTCCTTGCGCTAACACCAATGATGGGGCATAATTCCTTCCATTGATACCAACAATGGGCCACTATTCCTCCTACTGACACAAGCGAAAGGGCACAATCCCTCCTACTGGCACCAACAATGGACCACAATTACTTCCACTGACACCAATGATGGGGTATAATTCCTTCCATTGATGCCAACAATGGGCCAGAATTCCTCCCACTGACACCAGTGAAAGGACACATTTCCTCCCACTGACACCAACAATGGGGCAGTATTCCTTCCATTGACACCAGTGATGGGGCAGAATTCCTTCTATTAAATCACCAATTGGACATTTTCTACTGCCACTGGCCCTAGTTTGGCCCCCGTAAAGTCTAAAGGACAGTAAATTGGCCCTTTGCTTAGAAAGTTTGGAGACCCCTGCACTAGCCCAATGTATAAAATTCAAAATAGTACCTACAACATTCAGAGCCATCCACAACACTGCCCCCAACTACATCACCAACCTCATCTCGACATATCTCCCGAATCGTTCACTTCGTTCCACCCAAGACCTCCTTCTCTCTAGCTCCCTTGTCACCTCCTCCCATACTTGCCCCCAGGACTTCTCCAGAACCTCTCCCATCCTCTGGAATTCCCTACCCCAATCTGTGATGTTATCACCTATCCTGTCCACCTTTAGACGATCCCTGAAAACGCATTTATGCAGAGAAGCCTACTTTGGCTCCACCTAAAAAAAACTGTATGTCGACCATTGCCATCAGCTCACCCCCCCCCCCCCCACAGCTTTTGTACCACCTCCCCTTCCCTTTAGACTGTCAGCTCCATGGGCAGGGCCCTCCTATTGCTTCTGTTTGGAACTGAATTGTAACTGTAACTTCCTTTATATTGTAAAGTGCTGCACAAACTGTTGGCGCTATATAAATCCTGTATAATAAAAATATTAATACAGTGGAACCTTGGATTATGAGCATAATCCGTTCCAGGAGAATGCTTGTAATCCAAAGCACTTGTATATCAAAGCATGTTTCCGCATAGGAAACAATGGAAACTCAGTTAATTTATTCCACGGTCACTGCTTGTCTATGCAGTACTGTATTTGGTCACAATTCCAGGGGCGCCTGGTGCATGCAATACCGCATGTGGCCAGGTTTGCAGGGGGCACTGGTGAACCTTTAAGACGTCGGGATCACTCGGCAATGCTCGGAAAGTGTTTACACTCTCGGTATTTTCAAGGAATTCTGAGAATTTCCAGGCTGCCCCCAAGGCTCACCAGTGCCCCCGCAAACCTAGCCACATGCGGTGTTGCATGCAAAAAGACTAAATTTTACTCGTTATGTGAGACACCACTCACAAACCAAGTCAGAATTAAAAAAAAAAAAATGGCTCGTATTGCGAAACGCTCGTTAACCACATTACTCACAATCCGAGGTTTCACTGTAATAATCTCTTCAACGGTGGAGCAATTACAAGGACTGGAAAGGCTGCCTGCATACCTGAATTATATCAACTCTTCCTTTTATTGACTGGTCAGCAGATATATTAATACAAATTCTTTTAGGTACTGGTTAGCTAACCTGGCCAAACAGTCATACAGTACAATCTAATTGTACAACTTCTGTGTAATATTATAACAGTGTTCTAGCCTGTAAAAAAATAAAAAATAAAAGTCAGCAGCTATAAATATTGTAGCTGCTAACTTTTAATATAATGACACTTAATTGTCCAGGTGATTCGTCAGTCAGCTTCGGGTGCAGGCGCCAGCATCTGTAGTAAAGGAAAAGGAAGTGAAGCCTGTTTCCTACTGCGCATGCGCGAGTCGTGCTGTGCTTTCTGAATGGTCCCACCGTTTTCTGGGACCTCTGTGTGTCCCAGAAGGCAGCGGGGGGAAGGAGAAGGGGCCGGAAATTATGGAGATCGCCGTGCGAGCGATCTTACCAGGAAGTGGCAGTGGGTACCTGTCAAAACCAGGTACCCGCTCCCCCAAAAAAAGTGGCAAATGTGGCAGTGGAGGGGGGAAGGGTGCAATTGTTGGAGCTCCACTTTAACCTCTATTGTACTGCGAATGGGCGGCTCTTACAGGCACAGCAACATGCCTTTACATTGCTGGCCTCTTCTGGGAGCAGGCTGCTCCTGATCAGCTGTGTCCAATTACAGCACAGAACCCAGTGTTGACAAACAACACAGAGCTCTGTACAGAGAGGGAGACAAGCAAACTAAAAAGCAGCACATACACAATACACACATTAACACTTGTTAGGCACACACTTAACCCCTTGACAGTGGCGTAACTAGAACCCTCAGGGCCCCGATGCAAGAAACCATGAAGGGCCCCCCTGGCAGGGCCCTTTCCTCGGAGCCCGGTCGCAAGTCACTTGTGCCTCTAATCCGGGAAGTACCAAAGAACGTAGCCCCGGGACTCCCAAGATCAATGCGGTGACAGTTCCCCAATTCACACACGGATTGTTCACAATTACACACATAACACATACACGACGAAAAATCAAACGAACAGAGGGAGAGACATGTCTCGAGACACAACAAACAGTTGTGACCCAAGACACGACATTAACCTGTGTCGACTAGTCCTCGTCGGACGAGGGTCTTCTCCGGTCGTTACATTTCC